>JASVER010000039.1:5301744-5646562 GCA_030449065.1 Oceanodroma leucorhoa
TTATTCCCCCCGCTCCCCCGGCATTAAAAGCAATCCCGGCGGCATCCCCGCTCCCGCGGGATACAGCGGCGGCACCAGCCCGTCTCCGCGCAAACGCCTCCCGCCGCCCCCCTCCCTCCGCTCCCCGGTGCCTTTCCGGGACATCTGGGGCTGCGGGGCCGCCGAGCCCGCCCCGGCACCGGCCGCGCTCCGCCCTGCGCGGGGTCGTAACGGGGGTGAGAAACTACGGCGAAAAGCGGCGGGCATCTGTTGCAGGAGCTGCCAGCCGGGGCTTCGGGTAAATACGGGCCCGGCTCTTTCCGAGAGGGTCCGCCRACACCAAGAAACTACTTTTTGCCTCTCTCCATCACAAAAAAAAAAATTCTTCTTCCTCCCTTGGAAAAAAAAGTGGCTTGGAGAGCAGGAGGGCATGGCTGGCAATTCCAGCTTTATCCTCAGGACAGCCCATCCTATCAGCAAAACCTTCCCAGAGGGTACAAACTGCATTGGGAAACACTGGGAGTCAATAAACCCAAGCTCTTTTCCCCTCCGTGGCATTTACTTACGAGGTGACCTTGGATAAGCCACTTTGCATCTCAGTGACACGGCTTCCCCATCTGGGAATTGAGGGTATTAGCAGGAGTGTTGTGTTGGCAAATTCGTTATTAGTTTGAAGCACACGGATACCATGGTGACGAAGGACACCTCAGCTGACAGCCTGAAGTGCAGTATTGACGAGATTTGCCTCACAATTTCTCTCTCTTCCAATCTCAGATGTAAAAGCATGTTTATAGCCCCATTAGAGAAGAGCGAGGGCTTTCTTTTTCTTCCTAGTCGCGCTTGTGCTGCTGAGGGGTGATGCTGCCGAGCCTTTCTTCTCTGAGGCTGTTTTCTTAGTTTTGAGAATGGAGAAATGGAAGGATCAGAGCTACAAAACGTGCTGCAACCAACACATTGGGCGGAGGCCATGGTGCATAGCGTTTGGGAAAATCCACCGTGTCCCTTAGCAGAAGTCCCATCTGTGGACTATCACAGGTCCTGGGACACAAAAGAAGTGGAAAGAGGGGGAGAGCCAAGCACCAGTAGCTCAATGGCCTAGCAGAGATCAGGCTCTGATCTATTGTAGGGAAGCTAAAATAACAAGCCTTTAATCCCTAGATCATGTTGAACGGGTCAAGTATGGCTCAGGAAATGAGAGGGGGCAGAAAAACCTAATTTCCAGTATTTTTTGCCATCATACGATTCATTAAAAATGGGATTATCGAATGAGACACCAGCAGCTGTTCTTCAAAGCGCTTGCACCCATCTGCTGTCTTCTTAGGTTAGCATATATTTCTCCTACTGTCTTTGGTGCCCTGAGCTGTAAACCACAGGCAGGAGCTGTCAGAGGGCAGGAGCGAGCGCACTGAAGCACAGTGCTGCCCTTCAGGGAGAAGGGGAGGGGGGCAAAGTCACCCTATTTGCACAGAGGGGAAAGTCCTTGTTTCACTAGACAGCGGGGAATGGGAGGCTTCGGCTAATCCCGGCCGGTTTCCCTCAGCAGGGAGTGGTAGTTGTTATTTTAGGGCTTAAATGAGCCTTAAAAAGCCAGAGGTGGCAGAGGGGTTCTCCGCAGCTGGGTCTCTGCGGCTGCCTGGGGGCTGCCAGGGCAGCTGATGTGCGTGCCATGTGCGGGCTGCGTGCCACCTCCCCGGGGGCTGTCCCTCCTTCCACACCCCGACCACACCAGCCCTGAGACAGTCGCTGCCTGTCCCAAGGGTGTTCCAGCCCTTCCTCCTCCCCAAAAATGAAGTAAAAATAGAAGACAATAAAATGGAAATGCACATCCTTAGGACACGGAGGCAGCCTCCAGGAACGCAATCAACGCTCCTACTTCTTGGCATTGTAGAAATGTAGAGTTTGTTAAAATAACCCGCTTCACACAATGCAAAACAATAAGCATGAGGAATAGTTCAGCGAGGATGACTTCACCCTCCCCAGAAACCACACTGAGAAAGTACAAGAGAACCAGAAAATGACACTGAGTGGGGACTGAAAAAGGCAATGCAAAGTCACGGCTCAGCCTGGAGAAATGCAGAAAGGAAACCAACTGTCCCGGGCAAGGAACCACAAATAAAAGCTCATTAGCATGTTAAAAATCCTTTCTGCTCCAGCAAGTTTTGATAACTATTGATAACACACTTCAGTAATTTCTCCTGTAAGCCTGACAGATGGCTGCTCCTCTGAAGAAATCCCCTTCCCTCTCTCACCCTGATTTTGATCAAGGGACAGGATGACCTGCATGCGCATGTCATCTGCTTTGGTATCTGCATTTTCACTTATAGCTATAAAATAGTAATATCACCTAAGCTGCTTCCCAGTATTTTTTATTACTAGATCTTAAACATTTTGCAGACAAGGTGAGTGACATTATTCTTACTTTATAGGTGATGAAACCGAGGTACAAGGAACCCAGGAGACACGAGCAAGGTCACCCCATTGGCCATCAGCAGACTYGGGAGCAGAGGAGCCACAAAACACTTACTGTGTTGGATCCAGCTCACAGGACTGGACACTTTTAGCCCTGCACACTGTATCGCTGCTTCTCCCTCTGTGTTTTCTGTGACACCCCCCCCCGTAACAAATTCATCTCAGTGGTATCTGTGGAGTAAGATCAGGGTAATACCATGCCAGGGAAAAAGTCTCTGAAAGGCGTTCTGTATTACACTGATGTCAGACACCTGCTTCCCAGCTCACTTTAATACCTCTAAATCTTACTGTGCGTGGATGTGTACCCAGGCCTTTAAAATATGGGACAAAAAAAGAAAAGAGAGGCAAATTTCTTTCTGAATCAAAAATGTGATGAATTCCACCTGAGGTGTGTCACAGACAAACCCTCCTACACCCACGTACACAGGCCAGACCTCTCACGAGAGGGGATGGGCTGTGCTGACTGTTAGCACTCACATAAACACACGCATATAAATGTAATGTTTCCGGAGATGCAAATAGCTTATAAAGAACAACTAAATTTCCACTGATTTATACCAGCCCGAGGTGTAACTCTTCTTACGGCATCAGGTTGGTTGCATTGTCTTTGTAAATCCCTCGGGGGCTCAAGTTTTTGGGGATGAAAGACGTTACGAGATGTAAGGGTATCACCGTTAGCAGCTGCCATTCTTGTCTATCAAACAGATGGCAGTAAATAATGACAGACTCATCTCTTTCAGCAACAGTGAGATAAAACACTGAAAAATCTGTCTGTCTTTCCCCTTCAGGGCAGCAAGCCCTCCTGCATTTGAGTGGAGCARTCTCCCCCGATCCCCAATTACAGGGGTGCACCTTCCCGGGCCCGCAGAGCAAGGCTGCAGTCGCCCYTGCTGCTGGCTGCTTCCCAGCAAGCACCAGTTTTACTCTTCCACTCTTAAACTGGCTAGTTCTGTCTTGTTCACAGCTAAGCTCCACTGAAAACCTGTGGACCTCCCTAAATCTCTTTTACCAAAGGCCAGATTGCTGCTTGCAGATGTTTCCCTCCAGAGCTGTGTATAACCCCGCTCCGCAGCCTGGGGGCTGTCAGCTCTCACTSCAGTTTCACACCCCTGCACCTTCAGTTGTTCTTTTTTCCTTTTCCCTGTGACTCTAAATCTGACTAGATGCTTAGAGCATCCATTTCTCTTTCAGCCCCATCTGTCTGGAGCTCTGAGACTGTCCAAACCACTTCCACTTCCATCACATCTCACCTTGAAACCTCCCTTTCCCTCCCCTACTTAGCAGGAGCTCCCTGGGAATTCTCAGAGACTGCAGACTAAAGATACCCTGGAAAAATACGTGAGTCGACTGCACGAGCCTACAATGTTCTTCCAGCATACAAATACCACCATGTCTAAAAGAGTACAGTTACTCTGGCATCCGCATCAGTGACATATAATATGTCTTCTTTAACAAGTACATATCCAGCATGGATGCACCAAGCAGTATCATGGAAATAATTCCTTCCTACTGACACATGCACAGCAAAAAGCTCATTTCTGTAGCTGTGCTGAATGGTGTTATGTGCTTCCCCCTGTAGAAGTCACGCTCCCGCCAGCACCTTGTGTTTCCTTTCCTCATCCTACTGGCTCAAGTGACTGTCCAGGAGAGAGCAGATTTAACTGATAAAAGCAAATCTTACTCTTCTCACAACTTCCCAGCCTCCGCACCTTGCTGATGGAAGGAGACTACTAATAAACCTTGCTCTTACTTGGAGAGGAGCAAAAAAAACCCTGTTCCCTGAATTCCCATAACACACATTTAAAGACGTATTTGTTTAGGAGGGATGCATGTACGGAGCGTCCTCCGGCACCGCGCAAAGCCATCCTGCCACCCACGCTTTCCAACTGCTGAAAGCAATTACTTTCCTCCCCTGCTCTCAGCACTAGCACAGGATGCACCGGGTCTCTACAGGTCACACACAGAAACTGGCTTTTACTTTCTGTTTTTTTTCCTGTAAGAAATCAAGGGAAGCAGGAGCTTCCAGTGCAACAGTAGGAAAATCTTCCAAAGAGCTTCTTGAACTGGCCTTGACTGCACAGCAATTGAAGCTGTTTCCTGATCTGAGTCCTTACTGCCTGCTGGAGATTTGGCTGCCATGAGGTTTATTTACCCAAAGCTGGGGAGATTAAACCACATTTTCTGAGAGAGAGTGCAGAGTGGTGTTGGGCCAGAGGTGACCCGTGGGATCTGATGCAGACAGGGAAATGCGACCCACAGAGATGGACCAGTCCCATGGTCAAGCAAGACCTTTGTGGCTTCAAAAGAAGCAGTGACCATCTGCCCCGACCACAGTTGTATATTCAAAGTGCAGCAAGTGGCTATGACATGTGCCAGCCATGCAGAATATGGAAAAGTAATCTCTGATGAGATGCCAGAGCAACTCTCAGCCAGAGAACGTGTGGGCATTCCTGGCAAAAAGGACTCCGTGATGGATTCCTCAGCTGCAGGAATTACAGCCCAGGCAGAAAGAGGAAAAGGAAATGGT
The DNA here is from genome assembly GCA_030449065.1 of Oceanodroma leucorhoa. Taxonomy (NCBI): domain Eukaryota; kingdom Metazoa; phylum Chordata; class Aves; order Procellariiformes; genus Oceanodroma; species Oceanodroma leucorhoa. Next base: position 5,306,720 of record JASVER010000039.1, read on the forward strand.
GAAACCACAGTGCGGCAAAACACAGTTTGGTGTTATTCGCACAAGCCACATCCCAAATGCCTTTGGAAAGTATAATAACACAGTCCCCAAACGGCAGCAGAGGCAGTCACAAAGGGCAGAAGCCGGGGTTGCAGCGAGGACGACAAGGCTGCGGGGAGGAGCAAGGAAAGTGGAGCCAGCAGAGAGGAGGCATCAACGGAGAGACTCGGTGAAAGCATCTTTTTCTGGGAAGAGTGTGGTTGGGCTGATTTTCTGCCATGTTATTAATTGCTTTACATAAACAGCGCTTTCTCTCCAGAGAACCCAAGAGCACCACCTTAGGTTGTTCCCCACCCTTCCCATAGGGCTTGGGGAGAAGAGGGGCAATGACCAAACACAGGTCCGACCCTGCAGCCCCAGAGGCACCAGCGCTGCTGGGAGATGCTCCATCTGCAAATCCCAGACGAATGCCCTTTACTTTGGCGGGGGCAGAGGGTGGGTTGGGCCTATGTAAGGAAGAATTTCCAATTTAGAAGCAAACAGAGGCAGTTCCTATTATTGTTAGTGGAATGTCAGCATCTCTGGTCCCAAGCACCACTGTCAACAAACAGGCTCACAAATGCTCCTTCAGCATCAGCCAAAATAAAATCCATGAAAGCATCTATAACTCAGCATTCACTACACACATAATAAGCTCTCCTTTTTCTTTTTAAATCCAGTCTTGTCCACCTAATTTTAACATAGAGGAACTGGTTGTGGGCTGTGTTATCAAATGAGTCATCATTTTATGTGACAGTGTAATATGATTTAGAAAATTCTTGGCACACCAGTATGGATTATGCATTATAATCTCTTAATTTGGACTGTTAGTGCTGTGCGGCAGTGACTGGAGCGGGAGGGAAGGAGCAGGTTACCRTCCCAGCTCTGCTCCTGCTTTGCTGTGTGACCTTTGCAAATTAGTTGCCCTCCTTCTGCCTTACTTTCTTCATCTGCAAAGCAGAAACGCCTGTCTTACAGCAGGGTTAGCTAATGTTTGCCCAGGAGATCTTAAGAACATTACATAAATGCAAATTATTATTTTACTAGGGGAAGAAAAGCAGAAGGACTTTCTTTCAGATGCAACAGGCTGATCTTGGGAAGTACTATCAGAACTACCAGGACACAGTCTCCGGGTGCCGTATACCAGTCACAAGCTAATTGGAGATAATGAATGAYTTTCAGAAACACGAGGAATAGAAAGTGCTAACAGGAAGCCTAGAGATCTGCAAACTGGGACTCTTCAGCAAATGAGCATAATTTCTGATAAACATTGATATGTAGAAGATAAATAAGAACCCTTGAGGAAACCCCCTTCCCATCCCCCAAATATTGCATGGTAATGTAGTCTTGACAAGCAACGTTGGGTCAACAGCCCTGGAAGTGAGATTAGCTATCATTTGCTGATGGGGGAACCCAGGCAGGGGCAGCTGAAGGAGGACCTGCCACCTCCAGGGGCAGAGGCTGAGTTTGGCAGGTAGGGTGATGAGTGATCAGGATGATGAGCAGCCACCCTGGAGGAAATGGAAGTGCATGTGAATCAGGAGCTGTGGGCACTCGTCCACTTCAGGCTGGACTAAAAGTACCAGAGTCCGTTTACATGGTCCCACTCGTCAGAGTGGAAAAGTTTGGCATCAGAGTGTGCTTGGGAGATGCAAACAAACAATCCCAGAGCCTAACATCTCCAAGTGTTACTCCTGACACCGCTAAGCTTTCCATTCCCTCTGCTTTTGGTAAATATAAACTGGCCCGTATTTAGCAAAGGGTCACTAGGCAGGGAGGAACTGGGTACCCATTTCCAAAGCTATCCCATTCCCTTCGGCTAGCTGCCTTCTGAGTCCATGARGTCTGGCTTTATCTGCACCATTCATGCAGTCCCTGGTCTAGTATTAGCAGGGAGCCGTATTTCTACAAGCAAGGAGGATGCATTTTATGAGACACAAATACCACGTGAAGAATTTTGGGAGACTGAGAAATCCTCCTCAGAGAGAAAAAGAAACCCATCCARAAGAAATGAAAAAAMCACTATCTGCATTTGCTGGCAGGARGGTTTCTTCTGAGCTMTTTGAAAAGCRGCACGCTGCTGCCAAGGCGAATCTGTCAGAATTGGGACRCATCTGGGGTAGATAACTGGCCTTTCCTGGGGCTGACTAAAGACCAACTTTTTCATAGTAAAGGAAGAGAGGTCGCTGTGACAGACGAAGCAGGCAGACAGCAATGGGTGGCCTCTGGGAGCTCTTTGGGGAAGGAATGACAAGCRAGAAACACAAACACAGGACGTCTGCTCATGCTTTGAGCTCTCTCACCTGTTACTCATTTYCCCAGACAGGGCAATGACTGAACGGCCACTTTTAAATGCAGTAGCGGATAGTATTTTACATCTTAGGAGCTCATGAAACAAAACAAAACCAAACCAAACACACAGTGCCTCTAACACTGTCTAAACATGGGACAAACTTCTTAAGTCTCTGTTTGGGAGTTATTCTCTTGAAATGAAATAGGAAGAGGGGGGAAAGGGGCAGAGGGATACTGGATAGCACAGAARACTATCAAGCAAAAGAACATCTTTCACTTCTTGCTCGACCTTCCCAATCTTTTCATGCATATTGTAGTAAAAGGGAGTTGACCCTTGATGGCTCGTAGTTAATTTATAAGCGGGAAGCTCTATGCCCAGGGGATGCTTGTGCTGCCGTGCCAGCTATTCAGGCACAAAGCTGATGCCTGATGGGCTGYGGGAGAGCTCTGCACGGGCCAGAGGCAGAGCACAGCCCACCAAAACCCTGCACCTCTGCTCGGCTGGAGCTGCTGTGCCAGGGCCACACAGGGCTGTCCACCAGCACGTCATCACGGAGGAAAAACGCACGTAGCGGCCAGCGAGGCGGATAGAGTATCCACGTAGAAACAGGCAAAACCTTTTGTTCTGCACACCTCCTGCGTTTCATTCAGCGCACCCAGCACAGGCGAGGCGAGAGATGAGTCAAAGCTCTCACGCCGGATGCGCATCTCCAAGGGCTCAGCCGCGGTGCTCCTGGTTACGGTGAGATCAGCCCCTGCCTCGCCGCGGCGGCTCTGCGCCGTGCCGCCTGCACGCCACGCTCAGCGAAGGAGCCCGCATCCCACCGCCCGTGCCTGCTTCACCCGGAGCTGCCGGGGGGATGGAGTCACCGCAACGTTTRTCTGGGATTGCAGGGCCACCCGTGGGGATTTCTGGAGAGAACCCGCATTGGTTGGACTTGATGATCTTAAAAGGTCTTTTCCAACCTTAATGATTCTATGATTCTAACATGAGAGCAGGCTCAGGATGTCCCACAGCCACAGCGCTGCTCTTGGCCTGGGGTTCACGTTTGCTCACACGGGCACTGTAAGGATTGCCGTGTGGTCTAACAGCTCTTCTCTGGGGGCTTTCCTACAGGAGAAGATCCCCAGRCAGCAGCCTCACCCAGCAGAAAACGTGTCTTTGGCTGAGGGATTCAGGTTTGCCCCTCCTGTGGGCTCCTCCTCCTAGCTCACCCTGAGGAGGGGGCCATGCAGAGCATCGTTTCTGCTGGTACCCCAGTGCTGCCCAAAGGCCACTGGTTTGGGCAGCGGGAGAGCTCTCTGGAGGACAAACGTGGTAGCTCCCCAGGGCAGCTGGCTACTGAATCCTCCCTCCTCGGGCTTCAGCCTCCCCATCCTGCTCAGAGCATCTCCCAGAGCACCCCTGGGCACGTCACAGGTGCTCCCTGCGGTTGCAGGGCCCTTCTGTTTCGGCCCCAAGGTTGGTGCCAATTCCTTGGAAAGTCTCCCACCATCAACACTCCTCCCGCAAAACCCACCAGTGCCAAAACGGAGCAAAGACTGTCAAAAAGTCCGGCCAAATGAGCACAAACACAGCAGAGCATCTCTGAGCAGAAGGGCAGGAAGAGGCAGCGATGGGCATGGTGGGGCAAGGACTGGAATGGGCAGCAACAGCTTACGGCAGCGTTGCCACAAACACCCCGTGGTTTCAAACCAGTACCCATGCATTGCTCGTATTAAAAAGCCCATTGGTATAGAGGAGAACCCAAATGAGAGAAACTCACCGGACTTTCCCTTAGCTGTGAACACATCAGAGCAGCGTGACTGTTGTTATTCCCTTTGTAAGCTCTAGCTCTAGCACTCACAATAAATGTTATCTCCTGTTTTCCACAGATTGTCCTTCCGGAGCTGCGGCATCGAATCCTGACCCCATGTGCGAAACACTGCTGCCTTTATCCCTAGCCCCGAGAACATGAAATCAAATGACAAAGAATCCAATCTCAGCTGTCCTCTTCAGGGCAGAACAAGACATGATTTATACATTTATATACATACATGCCCATCTATTCATCCTCTTAGCAAACAGTTCATGAAGTGTGCCTTAAGCCTTTCTGAATCGGGCAATTCTCTGCTTAGACAATCAATCCCTAACTGAGAGTCTGTAGGGAAAGACATCATGTTGCAGGAATGCTGCAGAAGCTGTTGCATATACTGTTCCCTTTGTTGAGAATAGCATCTTTGCCTTGGATATATTTTTTTTGCTCCTTAGCCATTTAATTTCATGAAACAGGGCCCAGTTCCAGCAGGCAAGAAGAACATAGCTAGATCTTGCTTCTCCTTTCCTGAAAGGCTGAGAAACCAGATTTAAAAAATGTGCTTAGTGGGCGTTTGGTGGGACGAATTCTCTCCCGTAGTTCGGCATTTTTGAGATAGAGAGCGAGCAATAGTTACGTTGCATATGGTGCCTGGCTTTTCTTCTGTAGCAGGTAGCCTAGAGAGTTGCCACTTCCCTTGCCATGAAAAAAAAAACCATAATAGCTGTTTTAATTCAAAAAAATTCTGCAAGAGACTTCAGGTTAGACCTTTTGTCAAAAAGACTCAGTGCGGAAATTTGTAGAAGTTTATCCAGTGCTTGTGTGTAATGAAAAGCAAATTACACCTTGACAGCAACCGAAAGGGCAGGCAGCTCTCTGGGGCATGGCCTGTCTTATTCTCTGCAGTCAGCACCAAACACAACAGGGATTCCCAGTACGTGGCTGGGGCTATTGCGCACTCGCCTATAACCACAGTAACAATAATAACCCTTCTGAGAAACATCTGATTCATTTCTCATAAGGACTTTAAAACCAGGTGTAGCTCCCTTGGACATAACGCGGGTAACAGCAGGATCAAACTTTCTACACACATTCGAGTCTAAGGGCATCATTCAGCATTACTGTCCTAGCAGAGCTGGCAGAAAGGACAAGTGGGCAACAGGGCAAGGTTCAATCCTTCCCTGTCCTCTGATGCCACCCACGGCAGTGATGGCCCCAGCAACTGTTCAGCCAAGCCTTTTCTCTGCATCCCCATTATGGGGAAAAGGTGTTGGAGCTTCGGTAGAGAGACCATAAAAACCAAGGGTGATTCCACTGTAACCGGTGATCTTAAACCACTGCAGAATGACCAGTGTGAAGGCCTGGCTGACTCACCACGCTGGGCACCTGCATGCTCGGTTTGCAGGAACACAGGCAGGTGGAGATCTCCATGTACCATTGGGAGAGGGTTAGGAGACCGGCTAAGTAAGGAACAGGCAAAAGGAATAAAACAGGAAGATTTGTAATGAATGATGTTCCTGTTTCCATGCATTCTTATTAGCAAAATAAAAAGCGGAGGAAACAATTGCCAAGATGGGCCACATCTGCAGAATTGCCTCCAAGTTAAATGCTCATCCATGTTCTGACATCTACTGATTTTTTTTAGCTGCCAATTTCAGAGACTTCCCAGGAGATACTGGCCTAAACTTGCTATCTCAGCTATTAAATAAAGACACAGGATATTTTATTTAAAAAAAAAACCAAAACACCCCCATGAGACTCAACAACTCGGACTGAAGATAACAGCCCTGCAGCCATGAAACGTTTTTAAAGACAGTCCAATAAATAGCTCTGGTTACTAAATCTTGCCTCTGTGTTGCATATACTAGGCAAACTCTTCCTTTTCGGTTGATGGGGAAGCCCTTTTCCACCATCTGGCTGCAGAAATCCATCCTTTTAACCAATGCGCACCTCTGCATCACCCAACTTTCTGCTCTGCTTTCACCTGGGTCATTGCAGCTGCTGGCACAGGGCACCTGACAACACGGGCGGTGAGCGCATCGTCCCAGCTCAGCTCATAGCACAGAAATCAGTCAAGAGCAGTGCCAGACCTCCTGAAGATCAGCGATAACGCTGAGGTCGCTGTATGATAAGAATGGCAATTGTTTTCTCCCCTGAACTCAGTGACCTGATTTATGGTTATTTACCTACATTTTTTATGATTTCTAGTAATGAATCCCAAACCTGAGACTAACTGTGAGAGCAGGAGGTTCCCCAGAGCCAGTTTCTGATGGCAGTGCATGCGTCCACAGCTGCGCGGGTGCGTGCAGAAAGGGACCTGCCTGCCGGTGCGGGTTCCCCGTGGGTACCGTCGGGAGGACCGGCTGCTCAGGCTGCACTTCRCTCAGAGGGCTACGTCCCGGCAGGCACTCAAGACAGTGAGTTTGCACCAGTTAAGACCCTACACCTACATCTGGTCAGTCTTTCTCCCATATACAAGGCTGAGATCTGAATCTTGATGCCTTTTCCTCTGTGACTTGGAGCGGGATACAGGATTTCTCTGTTCCTTTGAGAGGCACTTTGAGATAGGCAGMTGAAAGACAACTACTACAGCACCACGTGGATTTGGGGATGTTTACAAAACTGCAGAAATCAGAGCTGTCTAATAGAGAGAGAATGCTGAATTCATTACGCCCCCAGATTGGGTTTGGGCTCACAGAAATTTCAGATGACGAGGATGTTACAAAACTTAATAGGACATTAAAGCCTTTCTTTTACGGTGCCAGAGAACCAGCCTTTTGGCTTGACGTTCAGCCCTTCCCTTTGAAAGGCCTGAGCCCCATCCCCGGCTTTGCACGGTCACAAACGAGGACCACGCTGGCAAGTCACTTAGTGCATCCGCGCCGTGTGAGGCACACACCAAAGCCAGCACCAACGCGTGCCCAAGCTGACGTGCACTCCTGGCAGCTGACTTTCCCAGGAGAAGAGCTCAGCAATGTCTGGAAAACAGCTCCTTCCAAAGCATCTCGCACAGACATGAGAAAAACAAGGCCCCCCCAAGCAGCAATATCTACAAAACATTGCTGTAAGTTTTTTTACAGGTTTTCCCGTTTCAGTGCCCAGGCAGCACATCCAGAGCAGTGAGGTGAGCCACAGCTCCCCAAGGAGGCTGGTGACATTGGCCAGGAAGGGACACAGGCTCAAGGCCCAGCTTCCTGGGCTGAGCGGTGAGGTGATGCTGGGACACCTCAGCTGTGTGCACATGAGCCGGGATGGATCCAGGAGAGCTGCTGCTGCCCCTGGATGTACTAAGGGATGGCAATGTGCATGCAAGTGAACTGAACCACGTGCTGTCACAGGGCGGTGCAGGGCTGTCTAAACCATCTTGGCTAGTTCAGAGATCTCAGAGGTTGTGGTAGAAGCTCTGCAGCTATAAACTTCAGCATCTTCTTGGAGGGAAGCTGTGTTGATGGGCATAGCATGGGAGAGGCATTCAGTTCCTGTATCTTCCAGCTAGCCCAGCTCCTTTCCCCTTGGACTGGCTTCGCACTGGCAAGCAGATATATGGCTCCAAGTCCCTTGGTTGTGGCAGATAGCTTTCTTCATCATGCACCTATTCTAGCTCATCTCACTGGGGGGATCCTTTGGCCTAGACTGGGTTTGCTCAGGGYAAGAACTGCACTAAGTTTTGAGATTAAATCAACCTGTCATTGATTTTCCTATGGCCATGAATTCATTCCGTGTATTTTAGAACCACACCTGTTCTGAACGGAAGGACCCATTCTTGCAGTGCACTTTGTTACTGAAGGGTTTTATTTAAAGAAAAGAGGAAGCAGCGTCTATTATATATCTCTGTGCAGTGAAAAGGAGGCGATGTCTCACAATACTTGTGATACCTCTAGGTATTAAAGACAACAGTTTGCAAGACATCATCTCCACTGCCTGGCAAGGACTGAGCCTGCTGCCTTCACTATGCTCTTGGCTTACACTAGCCCATCCATCACCTGCCTTTTTAACTGGCAATGATGAGGAAATTATGCATGCGAGCAGCCATGTGCACCACAGGGTGTAATTCCTAACGTCCCATAGCAAACATTTTTCCTGGTGCTAGCAGGTGTTTCAATCCTTCATCTGGACTTTTATGAACAGTGCTGCTGGGTATTGCCTTCCAGCTGCTCCTACTATCTAGCTGTCAGCTGTGTGCCAGCTGAAAAAAAAAAAAAATAGGGAAGGTTTCTGGGGCATCTGGAGCAGCTTGGTGGGCACTGCCATCACCCTGCAGCTTGGCCTTAAAAGCTGGTAGAGGAAGAAGGCACCAGGGTGGTAACTAGACCAGCTGCTGACTCCTCATGTTCCCTCAGACTCGGTGGGTTGTGTTTGTGCTGCAGCAGCCAGCACAGCACGGAGCAACTCGTCATGGCCAGGCCTGGGCCACGAAGCCATAGGGAGGGGTGGAGGAGGACTGGACAAGTGGGTCACTCAGCTGCTGTCCCCCCAGGTTCACATTGGTCTAAGCTCTACCCAAAGAGCAAGAGAGCGGTCCCCCCTTCTTCCTGCTTCCAAGCAAAGCTGCCCACAGCAAGTAACATCATACACAAGGCTTGTCCCTGCAGCTCAAAGAAACAGCAGTCACAAGTGCTCAGGCTCTGCCTTCTCAGGAGGGGTTTTCATGACACATTTTTCCCACGCATCTCAGTGCTTCATGAAATACAAACAAGCCTCAGAGCACTCCGAGGAGGTGGTGGCTGTTGTATTGCATTTCTACAGTGAGAAACCAAGGCACAGAGATGTCAAGAGCTGGTCGCAGCCCACTGAAGTCACTGGGAAAGTCTCCTACTGCTTCAGTGGGAATGTGGCTTGAGGTCTCCAGCCTTCTCTAGGCAGGGAAGCCCCTGGCACAGATAAGCAAAGTTTGCTGTTGCACAACCAGGGGAATGGCACCCCGTTGAGCAACTCTCCTGGGGTGCGAGAGGACTCCACGTTAGGAAGGAACAGGACTGGAGCTGGCTCCCCACAGCAGCACCACTTCACATGACATGCCTTCTGCATCACGGCAGGAGAGGGCTGGCCAAGTCCCTTTCCATTCACTATCTGCATCCAGCCTGGTAGAAAATATTTATTCCTAGAATYGGTGGGACTTTATCAGCGGACTTCAACCTACAGCATCTCCCTGCATATTTCTGGGCCACACACAGCCCTGCTCAGCTTGGAGCTGCATCACTCTCCTACCCCGGTCCTGGAAAGGACTCAGGGTTGCACTGCATACGGAAAGGGCTCTGGGCTGCCAGCAAGCTTCACATCTGGCTCTAAAATGACTCTCATCTCTGAGTCGTGTCAGTCCCAGAACCCAGCTCTCCCAAACCCAAAAGGTCAGACCACATAGTGTGTTCAGCAGCACTCTGATCACAGCAGTCTGTAGTGGATGGTATTTCTGGGTCTTCAGCCATTTAAAGTCCCCAGCAATTAGAGAGGCAGAGTCCTGAGTCTCTCTCTGAAACAAGGCAAACTGCTGATTAACGAGAAGTGGAAAAAGGAAAAACAGGACATGGGTTTACTTTCCTTATTTCTTTTGCTGTAATTGTTCCAGATCTGTCCAAGGAAAGCATCCCTCAGGGCTTATCAGAGTAGCCACCGCAAAGGAGAACAAAGGAAACACCAATCATTTCCAGTAAATCAAAAAATGACAAGCTTTAACCTTCAGAAGAGAGCAGATTCCTGCAAAGGGTTTGGCTGCTCTGTCTTTGAGTTTCCTTTTCCCCAGTCCCGGTTTCCTAGCAAAAGTTTCCTCAAACAATAGAGATTGGCATCAGAAGACGAAAGAAAAAAAAAAATTAAAACAGCCCTCCTTTTACAAATAGGCTTRAAATGGAAAGACAGGGCTTGTCACTTGGGAGCAATTGGTTACTCTTTGCAGTGTGGCAGCACTGAGGACTGGGGTCAAGCGCCGSAGCCCTGTTGTGCGGGTGCTGTACTGTCACACAGGGCAAAAAGATGCTTCTTGGCTCCCTCTCCCTCCCTTTCTATGAGTAGAAAAAATGTTAGGGGACTGGGAAGTGGCTACTCATATCACAGAGCTGTTGCAGAGAAGGACTGCACGCCGCAGCAGCCCACGGCGAAACTGGTGAGCCTCCAGCAGAGTCCGGGAAGGGTAAATGCAGCCCAGGCATCACGTACCAGGCACTCAAAGGAGGGCACAGCCTTCCTCAGACACATACTGCAGCCAGGCACAAGCTCAGAGGGAATGGGGTGGTCCATGCGTAGCTCTGGGAGCTGGGCACAACCTAACCCTGCTCCTCTCTGGCACTAATTCCTTCTGCAGTTTTGCCCAGCTCATGTGCATTAGTGTCCTCAGATGTAAAACAGACTTAGTGAGGTCTCCAGAGACAAAAACAGATAAATGTGGATAGTCTGGCAATGAGGGATTGGCCCAGACACCGCACTGACCCTCCTCTCCTTTCAAAAAACCACATGTGATGCTGAGCAGGACATGCTTCTTAACCAGTGGGAGTCAATGGGAATTCAGTCCGACCTGAGGATGCGCTGGTTTAAAAGACAGTATCACCTAAATCAGGAGGAGTAAATAAACGACACACCTGCACACACACCTGTGACTGTCAGAAAAGATAACATGCAAGGGTAAGAAACCAAGAGATTCCTTGAGAGCTGCAGATGTTAGATACAGCTGTATAATTGCTTGGGCTGCTGTAAATCTAAACTCAAAGGCCTCTTTTTCATGGAGGATGCTTTTCAAAACCCCACAGGGAACAAAGAAATCCTTCCTAWTTTACCCACACATCTTTCCTCACCTAGGCAGAAAACAGGTATCTCAAAACCTTCTTTTCTGGGGAACRAGACACCACCAGAGAGTCACATCCACAGAGAGCGCAAGCGTGTGACGGGTTGCTGCGGATGACCATGCCTCCTGGCACGCTCAGCTCTGGCTAAGCACACCGGGGCTGCGGCACAGCCCCTTCCTGCCCCACGGCCCTCCACCCCTGCCTAGTGAATCAGCTCAGGCCCACCGGTTGCATCTAAGCACCTGCCAGAAACAAGCTTAGCCCTGGAGGACACGGCAGACATCCATGGGAGTTGATGGAGAGTGTGTACGATGGCCCGTGCCGCTGGTGTCTGCGTGCATTCACCCAGACCTGCTCAGGTGCGGCAACTGCCTTTACCCACGGCTGCTGCCGCCGGAGCTGGGCTGCTGTCCTCAACAGCCACCGTTCCYGGGCCGTGCAGTGGGTCACCACGGCTGGGGCGAGCTCTCGACAGGCTCATACCATGTGTGCGGCTCTACCTCCCTCTTGTCCCAACTCAGACCCCATGGTTTTACCATCTTTTAATCTACCTGGGCAGTTACCGATAGGAAAAATTTGTTCTTGAGACTCACTGGGGAAAATGCTGTAGTAGACTGCAGCTGAAGCAAGAGCTATAAAAGGGTAAGTCGCTGCTCCCAGGAATGTGCACCAACCTGAATAACGGGCTGTGCAGAAGACTCTGCTTAGACCTTTGCTGGAGCCAGAACTTGAGCAGCACAGACAGCTTGGGCACTGCACAGGCAGAGACTCTCGGCAGCACATACAAACAACTGCTCGGGGCCAGTGCAAAAACCCATGTGCCTCAGACAAGGGACAATTGCTCACTCTTAAAAAGATAAAATCCAGGTGATTATAGCAAAGTGGAACTTCTGGTATTTTCCCAGTTACCACAAATCTCCATTCAAGGGTTTATTTAGCAGAGAGGAGAACTGGTTTCCTGAAGTGGAAGCAGGTCATTAAAAGGTAAGAGAAAATCATCAAGAGAACACTCCAACCACAAATGCTCCTGCTGAACTGAATTGCTACCAGGGCGAACGAAGCGAGGCCATCAAAGGCTCGTCTTCACTTCTCCAGTGAGGCCATGGCCATGTCCCGACAGCGGCCGTGGGCTTCCCTAGGAGAATACGGCTGCAGTAACGTTGCCTTATAAATAATCATGCATTTGCCCTCCATTAGCGAGCTAGGCCATCGTAATTACGATATCCTGAGCACTGATGAGGCCTCGTGCAGCCTGTTTTGCCAGTTCTGTGTTTGAGAAGTGACTCATGAGCACACTATCAGCTTACTGTATCGTGGCCGCTGCAGCCACCACGCCTGCCAAACACCGGGGGAGAAAACCTTCCCTGCTGCTCTGGCATGGGCCCTTCCAGTATACGTGAAGATGTTTTCAGAACGTTTTTTCTTTAGAGAGGAAAAGATGACGGTTTTACGGCTGTGCCATGCTCATTGCAGCCATGGGGTGGATTGGGAGAATGAGGACAAAGCACTGGTCRGGGTCATGGTTATGTAGGAGCACCTTCTTCTCCCCCTACATCTCCAGGAGGAAAGGATTCAAGGCAGCTTACACGCTTTGAGGGATGGTTTCCAAAGACACCTGAGCTTCCCTGACCCACCTGTGTTGACAGTTGACTGCTCAAACTGTTCGAGGGTCATTTCTGTGCTGTGGAGATTGACCATTATCAGAGTGATCCACCCCACCAACTTCCCCATAGATGGGGGACCGTGACCCCTTCATTAATGCCAGGTTTCCAGGAGGTCCAACAGCTCCAGACAAAAGCTGTTCCCAGTGTTATAGATGCTGCAGGAGGGTAGGAAAGAGYAGGAAAGGAACTTGGACTTCCTTTGAGTGATTGACCTGAACACAGCACCCATATCTCTGGAGTTTGCTCTGATAACAGCCTCCCAGATCCTGACCCCCTGAAACCCAGCTGCAGGAAGAAAATGTTGTGCAAAGGAACAAAGCTCCCATCCTTTGCTTTGCAGATTTTCCCAGTTCCAAATTCGAACTGTCCATCCTTCAAACTCCATCATCCCAAAAATCTACCACACACCCAGTATCTGCTGCTCAGAAGCTCTGGATCCACAACCCTGAACCCTTAACAAAGTCTCACTGGAATGACATCAGTTACACAAATCAATGCTACTCACYGTGCAAAGCCTGCAACAGGGGGTGGCCAAGTCTGTTCTACACTCATCCCCTTATTCAAGCAAGGTCCTCAGCAGAGTTTGTGCCCGAGGTCAGTGTGGAATTAAACTAACTGAAGTGAAATAAAATCTCAGGAATAATTCAAGCTTATATAGATAATTTGTTAAAGCACTAAACCAAAGAGGYACTTGCTCACTACACACAGTTTTTTCTCAATAATTATGCTGGAGTTAGCCACRCTCCTTTACCTAGCCCTGCTTCTCTGCTTCAGCATTTCTCACYGAGAAAATGCTGACTTTTCCCCTGCCAAAAAATTAATGAAAATGAGGTGAATTCTCTGTCAAAATGTTCAACTACAAGAAAAAAAATCCCACAACAACAACAAAGCTTTTGTTCAAAAACTCAGAACCATCGTGGAAAGGCTTTTCTTCAGCATTTCACGTGCTCCAGTATCAACTTCACTGTTGTAAAATTGCTTCTGCTTTGAAAACAGTCAACTTGCTGATGTTTCAGTTGACTCAGAGCAGAGTTAATTATGCTAATGAGACACCAGGGTACACGAAGAAGCCTTTTCATCAGGTCCAAGCTGAAAATCCGTGCAGTTTTGAGTTTTTGCACTATGTGCTTGCCCTGCCATTCCATCAGCTGTTTAATTAATTAGGACTACTTCAAAAAAACCTCAAAGAGAGAGGAACAACACGAACCCCTTTGATTACGGAGCCTCCAGGTACATGCATCACTCRGCTAACAATCCCACGAGCCCTGCTGCGAACACCGCCGCTGACCCAAGGTCTCACAGGCTGCAGCTCTCGTGAAGGTTCATAGTTGGTCTAACCCAACAACACTGGTGAAATGAGAATTCATTGTTCTCTTAATTTTACCTTTCTTTCCCTCCAGGTTAGCTGTAACCCACAGTCACTTATCTAATCAGTTCACACTTACAGGCATGGGAGGAGCCGGCTTGAGGGCAGGACGATCCACGAGATTGGGTCTTCCCATGGAAGTGGTGGCTTTTGCCCCTCGAAGTGTAGGTAAAACCCTGCCCTTAGGTTTGCCCCTGCACTAGATCTAGGTGCAAAGCATCTAGTGTAAGCAGTGCGAGAGTGAAAAGTAATCACTTCTATGACACTGCTGCTTCTCTGTGTGGATCATACCCTGCACAGTTTTGGATGGTGTGAAAATAAATAGTAATTTTTAAAATTAACCAATTTCTTTTTGCTCCAAACAGGACAAATTCCCAGTGAATGTGCTCAAGTAGATCCAAAGTGATGCGCCTGAAGCGACTRCACCACATTTTCCTTTAGCTCTGGTCCCTGCATGTGAAGCGTGTGGCCAGGTTSAAGGCCATGGCTACACACTTTCTCCAGGTTTCCAGTGGCATAAGTTGGAGCAGGACACAGCCTGTGGCTAYCTCAGCCCACGCTGCCTGCAGTGCTTCAAAATCTGCTTTTGCAGGACAGCAGCCATCCGCCTTGCAGCAGCCGTCGTTAGCAAAGGGCACGAGGGGCCGAAGCTCAAATGCGGGTTCCTGGTGGGAGCTCACACGGCCATGCTCCTGACGGTGCCTCGGGTGCTGGGGACCAGCCTGCCTCCCTGCCAGGGCTTCGACACACCCTGCACAGCTAAAACGACTAATATACCCCCCATTAAACTTAGTTTCCTTCAAGGCCCAAGAGGAACCTTTGGAGACCAGCCTGCCTGTGTTGGACCCATCACCCAAGGCTGTGGTCGGTGTCCTGGACTCTCTYGCCTCTGCCCATTTGCATCTGGGTGCAGAAGATGGGACAAGGCTGTGAGGTGAGCCACTCCTCTAGCAGATGTTGTCTCATTCTTAATCTTTAAAAGGGCTGGCGTGGAGAAAGGATCCCTATTAAGGAAATGCTAATAGGGGTGAACCAAAAAGACTCTTCTTAAAATTATAAACAAAAAAAAATAGAAAGAGAGAGAGTGCAGCTGTCATTTTATATAGATGGAACTCTGGGTTGCAGGAGTCTTTGAAATCCCACCCACAGAACTATTAGTTCTACAGCCTAATTTCTTCTATCCATATTATTCACATGCTAATGTTGTTCCCTGTGATTTATCCTAGCCTGACTTTGTTTTTCAAATATTCCCTTTTAAAGATGCAAGGCTTTTGGCAGCTCCCAGGCCATGGGGATGCAGTTAAAAGTGACTGAGCAGTGAGAGCAGAAGCTGTGAGTAGCTCGATGCATGAGGACAGGACACTTGTGTTCTCAATAGAGAGCAGACCCTTTGGGAGCACGTGTTGGCTCCTTTGATGTGCCATGAGCATTTCAGATAGGGTCRCGTCCAAGAAGAGAGGGCTAGGGTAGCTGCCAGGTTTATGATTTCTAGGATGAGGATGGTGTCCAAGAATAGTCCCCTTGTTCTCCAGAGACCATCAGATGAAGTCACAGAACAGGAGGGGGAGAAACAAAACAACACACAGAATATTTATATGTATTTAAAGGCCCAGAAAGATGTGCTAAAGCCTCTGTTCATGACTGCAGGGAAAGGCAGAAAGTTTGACATSTGGTTATTTGCTTTGTGCCTGCCCTGCACTTCACACTGAAAACTGCCTGGAATTAATGGGCTGAGAGTCACCGCTCAGAGACATCAAAGGGCTCTCCTAATGGGGAAGGAGAAAGCTGCAGACTAACCTGTTCCSTCTCTCCCAGCCAAAGGCTTTTGCCGTTTGCTAACCTTGCCACCGAGAAGGAAAACTAAGATGGCATTTAACCCACGCAGCTACTAATTAGGAATGATTGTCTTACATGCTCCTCATCTCTGATGCCTTTAATTATGAGGTGGGGCCCTTAGCTCCACTTGTCTCCCGGGATAAGGAAAAGTTGGAAAGAGTTAAAACATCTCACCTGGGACAGGTTTCCCATTTTCCCTAAGCCATACTTACTTTATGTGACCGAGTACTGCATGAACAACACGCAAAGTACAAATCTGCATCTCCGTGCCTGACAATTATGGTGTGTGCATTGGTGTGTCTGCGCACGTGCTTTTGCCTGCATACCAGGCCTGGGTTAACTTTGCTCCAGTTTGCCCCTTTCGGGACGACGATGCGGCTGGTATGCAAGGACTGAAGACAAACAGCAGCGCTGGTATGTGGCATCATCCAGCCGCTGCTTCCCTCTCCAGCTCTGCTCTCTCCCCTGCATCTGGGCTCCTGGGCACAGGATACAGAGCATTCAGCAGCAGTGCAAGATTCAGATGCCTGCAGCCCTTGCTGCTCATTCCCACCCTTGTGCCCTGCCACAACATGCACATACCCCCTTCCCTGCTTGTTTCAATAAAACTGCCCTGGGAGTCCTGTGAACCAGAGAAAGCAAGCTGGTCCAGCTTGCAGAAAAGAAGCCTCTACTTCAATTCACAGTGCAGGTGCAGTCAAGTAAGC
Source organism: Oceanodroma leucorhoa (assembly GCA_030449065.1). Lineage (NCBI taxonomy): Eukaryota > Metazoa > Chordata > Aves > Procellariiformes > Oceanodroma > Oceanodroma leucorhoa. Next base: position 5,323,175 of record JASVER010000039.1, read on the forward strand.
CTTGGCACAGGACTAGGAATAATATGGTGCTTCCAGCAAACAGTTTATGATATAAATCTATTGCTTTAAACACGATCTGCAGAGCAGCTCGTAGTGGCTGAACACGATTTGATTAGGGACTAAAGAAAATGCTCCCAGTGCCGGAGAGACACTGTGCCCAGGCTGTCCTCAGCTGGCATCACCAGCCCTTGAAATAAAAATCCCTAACCAGAGCACCTGCACTACAGTCCCTGGGCAGTTCAAGAAAAAGACATTTCCAACCCAAAACCTAAAGATAGAAAGGACACGCTTGGAAAAGGGAGCCCTAAACATATCCTTCTGTGGTAGGCAGGATGTGGACATAACCCACAATCGTCAGTCCTTGTTCTTCTTAACCCAAGGCATCCGTGCAGCTCTCKCTCGCAAACCTGGCAGCAGGCACACGCTTCCTCCATGCTTCTTTTCTGTCCAACTCCCAGCTGCAGAATTGGGGTTAGGAAAGGATTTACTGCTATGTCCCACAAAGTTCAGTTCAGGGAAAGCTGAGGGTGAGGCCAAGTTCTCGCCTTTGAATTAGGCCAAGAGAGGGCCCTTGTCGTACGGTAAGGTCTGTGCCTACCTCTGGGGTTCAGGAGAGTTGGAGGTAAAAGAGGAGGATTCACCCTAAGGTGGTCTAAGACCCCTAAGGGGGTCTGTGTTCATGGCAYACGCTTCCGAGCTCTGTGGCCTTTTGCAGGTAAGCTTAGAATGGGTCCTTGGTATTAAACTTAAGTCTGTGCGTACTGTTAGGGTTAAGACAAGATCAACAACCATGCCAGATCTTGATTTTATCATACTGAGAACTATCATACTAAGAACTATCATACTGAGAACACATGTAATTATCCTATTCTTAACCAAATACTAAACTGAGCACACTGGCTGCTCTCATTCTGAGCACTAAGCGTGGATGTAACCCTAACTCAAAGACAGATTAATATGGGTAGCAGGCAGCAGAAGTTGGTGTTTCTAGGGGGTCAGATATTTTCCAGAAAACGGCGTTGCCCTCATCTACATGAGACTTAAATTGGGTAACAGACTTAACTTTATATACCTATTTATTGCACATTTTCAGGCTACAAATATGAATTCACATGAAGCACCAGTGATATGACTCCTGCAACAAAGGGGTTTTCCCCCAAAGCATCCCAATTTTATGGAATTCGGMAGACCATCTCCTCAGCCAGTTCAACCCATCCCAGCCTGGGAAGTCCTACACCGAGCAGGACAGTGATGAATATCGGCCATTCCTCAGATGATCAGGCCTGTTTGTGCTGGAGGAGCAAAKGCAGTGCTGCTCTGAGCGGGGCTGCTGCCCGGACAAGAGCAACTTGGTGGGGAGAGGAGACACGGTGCTTCTATGCATATGGCTCATCATTTTGCAGAGCTGCTTTTCAGACTTGCTAAAGGTACAATGTTAAGTTAGTCAGTCATTTCAAAAGATGGATGAATGAGCTAAAATGTGTGAAAAAAATGACTGCTGCTCTCATTTCTGAAAACAAGACACCTCACATTTGGCAAGAATATGCACCCAATGTCTCAGATGTTTTCCCTATGGCCATACCTGCTTACAAAAACATCCATGCTGGCTRCAGAGTTTTAGTCTTCCTTTTAGAGAAGAGTCACCAATTCACTACAAAAAATCCCATACCGCACAATCTTTGTTTCATGTTGTGTTTCCAGTTYGCAGACAGAGAAGTTTCTATCTGCCACTCCTAACAAACCCCGACATACCTTCAAGGCATACTAAAAGCTAATACAAGTATGTTTGATCTTACCCTTTCCATATACTATTCAAGCCTTTGCATTGACCAGCAAACAAAACTCTTCTGGATGCCTGGCCCATCTTTGCGCTTTGGGAGATCTATTCGAACTGAGAAGCAGCAGCTTAGGAGGGACACATCTGCACAAGAGTGCAGAGGTCACTCAACTTCAGCCATAGGTGAGGGTCTATTGGAAGTCMTGTGCATCAGGGTATAAACTCCACYGAGGTTCGCAACTCTTCGCATAATGGCAAGAAGTGGCTGTGTGATACTGAAATAGTGTAACTAGCTGGGTTTTCAACACGAAATCTATTTTGGAACCTAGGAGAGGACTCCTTAACCTTCACTCTTGGAAAGAATTGTTGATGATCTCACTGCATGGCTATCAGTGTCCTGGGCCAAATACTCCTTATGCTCTTGGACTTCTGATCAGCTAACAAAGCAGATGCATGAACTAATTAAAGAAGCAGAGCCTGTGTTTTCTGCTTCTTACAGCTCTATATTCAGTAGCTGGTACATGACACCTCGTGAGCTGATGCTTGTCTGTCTGTGATCTAAGATGAAAGAAACRTTCACCAAATAAGCCAGGGGGATGGGAGACTGAACACCCTTTGCTAGGGCTGTTTCAACATATGGAGAAACAAAATCAATTGCAGAATCCCAGATTCACGGGCAGTAGTTCTCAGGAATGCTATTAGGAAAATAAGCTGATCTCTTCTGGCTGGAAGTATTTCATACCTGAGATGACATCACCTGGAATTTGTAATCCGATTTTGCAAGAGGACAGACTCTGTGACCAAGTTCCATAGGCCTTTTCAATCTTTAATTACGATAGCATATTTAATCCTATAACGTATTTCATAGGAGGCAAGTGACTAAAACAAAGTTGCCTTGGCTTAACACAGAAAAAAGAGCACAAGTGATTTCAATGCCACTAGCCTGTTGCTGTTTGACTTACGTGCTCAAGAAATTTTATAAGGCAGATGTGAGGAACATCATTAAAAATAAAGCAAACTAACCTGTAATTTAGAAGAGAAACCTTCTCTTCCCTGAGTTATTTATTAACCAGTTAAGAATCTGTCAAGGCCTTCTTAACTATTAACAAACAGTTGTTGAGATCAGGACAGAATCCCAGATCAAACTGCACGATTTAATGATGTGAGAGTCTGAAATTTATTTCTCTCCTTGTGCAAACATTGATCTGCAGCTGCACACAACCACCTATCCCCCAAATCTCCAAGAGGAGGTCAGAGCTTGGGGTCCTGCTCTCTACAAACACTGCCGCCAGGGCTAATCCCAACACACCAAGGTGACACAGGAATAAGAAGGCCATAGAAACTTAAGGCAGTTTAAGGAGTTTAACTCCACTTATAGGTGAAACTCTGGGTCAGTTTAAGAAATTATATGGATGAATCTTTGTAGCCACCTGGAGCTCTTTATGCAAAGGCTTCAGAGATGGTGGGGATTAAACTCCCCTACTAAAGCTTGACGTTACTACTTCTCAGGAGATGCCCAGCTGTGCTCTGGGGAACATCCCTGTGGGCAGYGTCTGCAGAGATGGAAGAGTCTGAGAACCTGACAGTGCAACCAATTGGCCCAGTTTCATGTTGTGTACAATAATTGCTTGCATGAGTGGRAAGAAAAACTAAGTGCAATTTGTTTATCAACAAACATAGGTCTCTATAAAATAAAGGGACTCARTTCAATACCAGGCTCCTTTGGGCAAGGACATGGCGTTTAAGTTTTGTCTGTGGCACAAAGCACATGTCTGATGTACCATAAAAATAAAGATGTTCTCTTAACCATTATCTACAAAATGCAAAAGAATCAGCATTGCTGGAAAGCTATGTTTTGACATTTCCTTCCCCCTACCTCTCTCATGGGTATCCTTTGGGCTGGTCCCAAATTAAATCTGAAAAACATTCTCTGCTTCTTCCCTTTTCAACCTCATCTTAGCATTTGGAAGTTTCTGTCCTCCCTGTGGGCCATAAATGATCTTTGACATGCACGCCCTCTTCAAAGCCTGCGTTATGGCAAGGCTAGCTATCATGCTGACTGGTAGAAATCTGGTTTACTTTGTTTCATCCCTAGAAATTTCAAGCAATGCTGTATTTTGGTCACTGAGAATGCCTGTGGTAGAAAGTTGAATTTTCACACAGATCCAGCTGTATCTGAAAACTAATGACAACAGTCTGGAAAGAAACCTTGCTGCAAGCATTACTGGAAGGATGTCAGGCAAACTAGATCTTTCAACACAATAAAAACAAGCCAACTCCCAGCTGCAGGTGGGGATCAGATAATGAAAAAAAATATTGTGAGTAGAAAAAGCCTTTACATCATTATGATTTTTTTAGTATGGTTATCTTAGGTTTCACCTCCAAGTGGACATAATCAATTATGTCTACTTTCAGGATCCTTCAGGTGAAAAATGCCCAGCCACACTCCTCTYGGAAAATGGGTTTTCCTCCCCACCGTCTGGAACGTGCTCTTCTGAACTAGGAACAATTACTCTTTTCCCCACTGATTTCATCCCTTTCCACTTGAAAAATATCAGCTTGTGCAACTTCCCCTCTTTCTTAGGGGCCACGTGCCAGAACAGCTCTGCCTTGTTCATCTCCTTTTCCAAGAGCAGCATCAACACTAACGACACCCTRGAAACGTGACTTCTTAATTAGCAAGGCATGCTCTGCTCTGCTCACAGAGGAGAGCACGAATCCCGCGGGGTCCCAGCAACACCTCTTTGGACTGCTGTGATGGTCAGGAGAGAGCGCACCAGGTCAGGATGCTCTCCTTGCCTGTTCTAATTACTGCTATAAACTGCTGAAATCACCCAGTCRTATTTTTCCTGCATCTTGTATCGTCCCCTGGAATAGAGAGTCAGTGATTGGGACTTAGTTGTTGTGGAGGCATAAGGTGATACGAAATCCAGCTGACAATTTTTGTTAGTTCACACATGCAATGTGTCAACTCAGAAGAAAGGAGGGGAGCTATTGAGTAACAAAGCAGTCGTTTTTACAGTCATTTTCTTAACAATTGCCACATCTTCCATGCGCAGTTTCCTCCGGGCTCTTTATTACTCTGCTCTAAGTGATTGTCACTCCCTGGTTGCTGCCGTCTCTCACACAAATACCCACATGAGAACACTTTTCTACCTTAACGTCTCTCTCCTTCATAAATGCCTTCGAAAAACAAATTTCTTTTTCACTTACATTTTGCTTATGGGTAGTCATCAGAGACGTTTATCTTATGCTYCTGCTTCTCAGCAGCCATGTCACGGCTGGGGCAGCTGGTGGATTTTGCGCTCAGGTTTGTCCAGTGTCACTCTCCCACGTGGAGCCCACCTACCCCTTACCMCAGCAAAGCACGTGGGTACAGGTGAGGCAGCATGGCCCTGCGCCAGCCACACCGGACAGCAAATGGTSTTTGGGGTGTAACTGCTCGAGAACAGGGAACAGAGAGCAGGAGCTCCTTAGCAGGGATCCAGTTTCTTCCCCAGATGCTTCAGAAGAAAGTGCCAATGCACCCGCTTTTGCCACCTACTAACTGTTCAGTGTCCTCATCACATCTCAGGGGAGACGGCAGCTACCACCACCCCACGGTGTAATTAGCTGGTGACCTCAAGCATCAGTTCTTGGAGAGGTGTTTTAGCTACCACAACTGCRATGCTGCTCTTGAGGGAAAATCTGACATCAGGTACATCTGTGCAACTTTGGAGATGTGGCATAGTGTGGATCTACAAACTACAAAATCCTCATTTTTTGAATATATTTCAGAAGACAGTTTCACTTTCCTTTTTCCTTTCTAACTTTTACCTCAGCTTCCTCAGGTRCATTCATGTTCTCTGTATATGAGACATACCTGTCCCTGGGGCTCAGACCACATTCTCCRGGTGAGATCAGCYATTCTTTTCTAGGGCGYCCCTTATTTTATTTCAGGTTAGTTMATTAAATTAATTCAGGTTTTGCAGGATAACTGTCAATTCTGTTTCCTTAACTGAAAATGTATTTTATTAGCCATTGYCTTTTGGCTTTCCAGTGGGCAATGTTGAACAATCCTGAACTGGTTGGGGTTTGTCCCAACATGAGCTACCCCTCAGCTGAAATATTCTTCCTCAAAAGAGAATTCATCATTACATTCARCGAAATAAATTGTCCCATTGACTACAGGGTGTCTACGCACGCTATGCATCTGGCTACGCTATCTGCTAGCTAGGAATATGGATGGACAGGTGAAAGGCACATGAGTCCAAGGCATACAGACAATAGCCATTAACTTGTATGGCTCTTCTCCTTTACTAGAGTTTGTTTGCCTCGTGGCCATAAGTGTTAAAAACTTCATCTTCTTCTACATAAAGTCTTTGGGAGATGARGATGCTAATGGAAAAAACATAGAAAGGCCTAAGTTTCAATTGCCAAAGTCCCATAGTTCCTGAGGACAGAGTCTAAAACCAGTTGGAGCCCACATCCTGCTCCCATTCCATCAGGATTAACCCCGAGAACTGTTCTGGTCACTGGAATGGCCTTTTTTTTTTTTTTTTTTTTTTAACAGAAGGAAAAATGAAAAGCGGGACCAATGTCAGTGAATTTCCACTATTTTCCTGGGTGCTGTTAGAGGTTAGTTCATGGATGTGGGATTCAAGAATACCACATCACTCACAGATGCAATCTGTGGGGTGAGATTGGAAGGGAAGGTCTAATTTACAAAGCTGGCTGCCTCTGGGATCTGACCTCCCATTTGGATATCTGCTAGCTACGTTGGAGGGTAGCAGACTGGGCCTCTCCTTGGTCTGATAGCACAGTAAGTATTAAGRCAAAGAAAGCTCACAGCTGTTGTGACAGAGAAGGAAGAATCTGGAAAAGCAAGAAATCTTCCCCCCACACCCTCATCCAAAAGGACTTTGTGCTCATTAAGTCAGATTTTGCTGACAATTTCCAAAAGCATGGGGTTACCTGGGGGACACTAGGCAGAGATACTAATCACCTTGCTGCCTTAGTCACATCCGACACTGCTTATGAACCATAGGACTTTACAAGGCAATGAGAGCTAGTGCTAGATGATCTCAGACCATTCCTGATTTCTTTACTAAGACAAATCTTTCTGCAGTGTTACTGATATCCCTGACTCATCCCCCTAATACAGGATGTTTGAAYGGCTGTGCAGCCCCATGAACGGCTGACCCTACCTTCTCTTTTCATGAGCCTTAGTCACTTTATTGTAACACAAGAATTCCTGGTTCAGTTCATGGATCTATACAATTGTGCAAAGCRGTCAGGAAGGTTTGCTTGAAACTATGTGTAATTGCATCATGCGCCCTACCATATTACCATCCACCAAAAGCACCTGGAGCAATGATGTTCAGATTTTAGCCCTGCAAACACCTGTACATCCAGTTGCAAGCCTGGTTCGTCTGTTGTTGCTCAGGGATATTTTCTATTATTTGAGAGTGGGTCTAGATCTCAGGGATCCTGGTATGTTTATGCCCCTCTCTGCCTGGTACACCATAAACTTCTGGCCCTATACGTATCTTCCTGYATGCACCTCACAATGTTAGCCTGTTATTGAGACCTTTCCCACATCACTACACTCCAGCCTGCTCCATATTTGATTCTGCTCTGCAACTTTCAAGGCGTTCAAGCCAGGTTTGGATTGAAAACCACCAAACAAGAAGCTATGATTAGGAAACCCACTTCAAATCACCTTAAAGCACTAATCACATGGAAAGGAAACTATTCTCTCTCAAAAGCAGACTAATAGCAATGAAACCACCATGAATACAATTAACTYGCATTTAACGTACACATGCATTTGCCAGAATCACACAGCCATGCAAAGCTGACATACCTTTTAGACCCTCTGTTGAAGGTCTAAAAATCCAGACCTAAATTCAGAGAGCAGATTGCAGACTATTCTCCGTGTTATTTTTACTTGCTTTCTAGTAAGAGAGATCTTCATCCATCAAAAGAAACCCCACTTCTGCACATATTTATGCCTAATCCCCTGCCAGGACTTCAGAAAGCGTTGCTGTGGAGACCGGCAAATGGTCATGAGCTCCAGCATGGCACAAAGAAAAGGACTAAGGTTGTGCCGGCCACCACTCTGGCTGCTGTGCCACTTTGCAGGGTGTTGGGAAGGAGGTTCTGGGCTGATAGGTGGCATTTGGGACTGAGCAGCAAGGACAGCCACCCCTGACACAGCTRGGCAGAAGGAGTTGCCCTCAGACAGCTCCATCAGAGGCCCAGGGCTCATAGCGGGTAAAACTTCCACAGCTGCAGACCAGAGGTCTGAGCTAACATGTCTTCAAGTTAAGGCCAGGCTTTACCCTGGCTTCATTGTGCTTTGAATGAGAGCAAAAGGCAGATCTTCTCCTTCACTCCAGTGCTTTGAATTGTCTGAGGGGAAGAAGAAACCTGATTAAATTCCCTGTTAGGAGAGAGACCAAAGGAAACATGGGTTCTGAAACCYTTTCAGTCTTTTGGGTGAAGGTGYATGTCTTTACCTCTGTGATGGTGTTCAGATCCGGAAAAGGAAAGGGAGGAAAAAAAGGTGTTCTTTTAAAGATTCATTTCAAATCAAGACCTATGATCTTGTTACCAAGGTATTTAGGATGTTAAAAAAGACAGACTTCTGTGGGTGGAAATGAGCAAAAAGATCAACTGAGACTCCAGTTCCRTGTAGCTGTCTTCAGCAGAATATAGTGTGAAGGAGAAAAAAATTCCCCATGCAAGAAATACAGAAGCTGGCTGGGGAAGAGAATGACCCTGACACCAGAAGATCATCTGCTCCTTAACAGTAAGCTGAAGGCTGTACAACTTCTTTTTAGGAATTGCCATAGACTAGGAAGTATCTCAAATGACCTAAAAAGATATATAAGTATATATGCATATAAAATATATATATACACACACATATACATACACATAGAGAGAGGCTATATATAAGGACAGATCCCTGCAGCCTTTAAGGCTTAGAGCCAATTCACTCCCTGCTGTGCTCAGTCATTGAAGCTCCCCAGCACTCAGGACTCMAGACTTGCTAAAATTGGGTAGCTCCAGATCAACATTTTAAATAAATCCTATTTTCTGAAAAGCAGAATGCATCTGGGACCTCAGCTAAAGAGCCGCCTCTTCTCTTGGCACACAAGAGTAGCTCATGGGAACCACGGGCTCCATCTTGGATGTTCCTAGATAAAGGATGCACTCTACAAAATGGGATCTGTTGCTTAGGTGAAACTCAATTTCACATTAAAAGCAGAGGCAGCTGTCTTCTACTCTGTATCATAGGAGCAACCTGTGAGCCCCCTGCAAGCTAGCGGATGCAGCCCTGCCTCCCATGGGTTTGGGATGTCCCTAGCTCAGATCATGGACATGTTTCAGGGCTGGGGCAGCACAGTCACCAGCCTGCATCCTGAGGCAGCTGCAAAAGGCCAAAACATTAACAGGCCAAAACACACCCAGTCACAGACTCATTTTCAATGATGGGCCTGCTGTTCTATTGGTCACTGCAAACCCCAGCTCCTTCAAGTCCAAACTGTTGCGATGGAGCCAAAACTGTGCTATTCACAAGCCCACTGGAAGACTGTATCAAGTTCTTCCATGGTTATTAATGGCTCTGGGTCCAAACAAAGGCTACTGATGACATTCAGTTCATTGTCACAAGATTTAGTGAGACAATGGTGCTTTTCTGCAGMCTTATCAGAGTGCTACTGTCAACAGCAAGGGTAGGCAGAGGGGTAGAGAATGGAGCCTTGCAGCCACCTGAGACATTTCTTTATCAGCTCTGCCCTTCAGAAATGCTGGTCCTTTCCTCTCCAACGCAACCCTATCCCACCCAACTCTATTCCACCACGATCAGAGGGCTCTTTTTCTCCCTCACCCATCTCTAAGCTTCATATATGGYCTTTCTTTCTCTGCATTTATCACTTGGATGCGACTGCTCCAGACACACATAGATCCTATTGCCTGTGTGAGCCGCTGTGATTCCTCCCTCTCTGACAGCAGAAATCGTGGAGCTGAGAGGCAATCCCTCCCAACAAGCAAGCCAACACCTCCACCCCCATGAGTCTCTTCCGCAGCAAAACCAGGCAGGTGCATCCCCACATGCCTCTCTACTGCACGGCAGCGTCTTTGCAAGTGCAAGGCCCCGCCACTGCTCTCCACAGAGCACGAAGACAGTTTTTTCAGCTCCGAGGGACATCCCCTCCTCGCCCCCAGGRAGATGCCACAAGAAGGAGTGAGGACTAGGGAAGACACATGAAGAAGACGACAATCAACCTGCAAATTCTGTGATCCCCAGGTCTAACACGAAGGAAAGTCTCTTGTTCCCTTAGTTCCCAGCCTGGCAATAACACTAACATATTTTCCTCCCCTGTATTTAGTGACCACRTTATCTGGCACGTGTGCTGTCAGGAGTAGCTCTGTTAGATGACAGAACCGTGGGTATGTCAAGTTCTCCTCTGTTTGAGGTTTGTGTTTTACTTTTTTTTTTTTCTCTTCCCTTCTCCCCAAAACACTCACACAATTTCTTGCAAAATAATCTTATCTCCCTCCTGGGCAATAATATCAGCTGTCATCCAGCATCATGTGCTTCTGCCTTTGCTGGATCGCTTACACACCCCACATCACTTTCCCCAGGTCTGTCACAGTTATTAAAACCTCGTAACAAGCTGCTTTGCATTTAATCCCATCTGTCATCAGATCCTGTTTAAACACCAAGAATTACCACTTTAATGCAACTACTTCCTAAGACATGGCAGCTTTCTTCCATTGATCTCAAAGGGTTCTGCAAGAGAAGCTGAGCATCCCTGAGCCCCTTTCTCTGTTTGATAATTGATACACAGTGAAATAGGGCAACCCAAGCAAATGARCAACCCAATGCCAGGAGACACAAGAGACCCAGCTGAGATATCCCAGCCTTGACTTATASCTATTATATTGAGTTGCCTACAGTACACAAGAGCACCTCTCAGTTTCTGTACCGTAGGATGCAGGCAGGATAATAGCACATAAAATCTGGAAACACCACAGGTCAAAGYTTGAATGCATGCACCAGTGAGAAGAACACACCCTTTTCATGTCCACAGAGAAGTGATGTTAGCCCACACAAGCACTCCCATACTGCTAGAGAGTCTAACCAAAGCCTGCGACGCAGGCTGCAGTGGCTAAGCCCAGTCAGGATCCCYGTCCCTGGGGCAGTGCGTAGGGCAGGTTGCTGAAGAAGCTAATAGCACTTTCTTTTGTAAGAGAGGATGCAAAAAAAAAAAAAAAAAAAGGGAAACTGCATTTGTTATTATTCATTAAATGTACTGGACCTGCCTTATGTGCTAAATGTTCTTACCCTGATGATCGTTCCAGCTAATTAAAGACGACTGATGAAGTATGATAGAAGCAATGTGTTAGTACATCCAAACTACAAATGGAAAATTGAGGCAAAGAGAACATACATATATATTACCTACATGAAATACAGAGAGCGCATGAAGTTCTGTAGGAAAGCCAGCCCCRTTCCTTCAGATCAAAACATTCCTTCCTCTCTTTGAAACTCTGTGCTAGAATAACACATTAGCGATGTCCTCCTTGCCAAACTAATTACCTGCGTTGTAATGCAGACCAAGAGATTTGAGGAGTCCAGGATTACTGATCGGTGAAAGTGGTATCTGGTAAGTACTAAAGCTGGGAAAGTTTTGCCAGAAATACAGTAGAAATTGTCCCAACAGAAATGCTGGCCTGGGGCCACTTTTGGAATTGAACTTGAATCAAGCCTTCTGGAAGGGCTTATTTATACTTACATGGGACGATGACACCAAACACTGGGATACCAGGAGAGAGCTGGTTCTCATGGAGTTTTCCATCCTACWTTTAGGACGTTCGGACTGTCCAATGGTCCAAAGTCCTTTGAARGAAATCCAGCTCTGTACCTTTTGGGTTTCCTCCAGCAATCAGCAGGAGAAATAGGGAGAGCTCAAGTTACAACCCCAGTTCCCAATACTCCATCTGGATGAAAATGTCCCAGTTTATACTTAAAAGACTAAGTCAGAACCTGTGTATCATAACTTCAGCCAAGGAAAGGAGTTCACACTCATGCTTGGGTGTTCAGTCCCTACCCTACTTACGTTTGTGTATTAATTACTGTGCCTACTCAAAATGCTAGGCACGTAAGTGTTAGATACTACTGCGATGAAATCCTTGGCATCCGTACCACTGGCCATAAATCTTGTGAACAAATTCCTTGCGATTTAGCTCCTACTTCCAGTCAGACTGGAATTCCCACAGGACAGTGTCTGTCAGGGGCTTGACATCAGAAGTTGCAGATGGTTATGAAAATGGAAACAACTTAAAGAAAAGCCAACCTAGCTTTTTTTTTTTTTTTTTTTGATTCGGACTTCTCAAGAGATTCAGGTCAAGGCTGATTCATAGGTCTGGGCTAGTTCCTGCTTTATCCAAATCTGCTTGCCCAAAGCATGGCAGGAGGGCTGGATCCTACTTTCACTGGCTTCAGAAGAAGGAAGATCAAGCCCAATAGTCCCACTGAAAACCACAAAACATGTTAGATCTTTGGATTCTGGTTCATCAAGCCACATCCTAARTGAGACTCCATCCAGCTTCAACGATGTTTGGACAAGCCGAATCACRGTTTGATATTTAACCAAACTATTTGATGGTTCAACAGCAAAGCTCCTCTGATTGCAAGCAATTCCGAGTTGCCAAGTTTTAAACAAAAAGAGCGCTGTGTACAACCTATCTAACACAGAGATGGGGCGGGACACAACCTGTTCCTCACCGTACAGCCTTTTGCACTGCATCATCAAGCTCATGGGACCTTTCCCTGCAGAGGGAACGACCCTCTCCCCTACCGAAAGGCGGGGACAAGGTGGCACCAAGCCAGGAGAAGGATTTGGTGGAGTAGCTGTGGGGCAGGTTCGACCAGCTTGACGCTGAAAGACAGACAGAAAGAAGACCAGCTGGCAAGCATGCGTAGGTGGGGAGAGTCATGTTGTCCGYGTTTGCCAAAGGGGCAGAGAATAACACATGTTCCTGTGTCTCAGTGGAAGGGGAAGTTCCCAGCAGCTTGCCTCATCTCTCTTTCTATTCTTAACCCTTCTCTGGCACCCTCRCAAGTCTGGGTATTGGTAGAGGAGCTGCTCTGCAGAAAAACAATTCAGAAAAACCAGCCCTCCCCAGCCCGGCAGCRAGCAAGCCCTTTTTGTCTCTCCAGCACCGGAAGGGCGATAGCCGAAATGGTTTTCCCAGTATGACGCCACATGGACAGGCCCCAAAAGCCTTGTTTATAGAGAAATGGGCTGCCGATATAAACAAGTCGTAAGTGCTTTCAGAGCAGGGTCCTCGCCTTGGCCAGAGCTGGGGGAAGCTCTCTCCCCTCCATCACCYAGCTAATGCTCCAGTTGCCCGTCCCCAGCTCAGCGAGCTMTCTCATACATCGCAAAGACCAATAAGGTGTTTCAGAGAATGGAAAAACTTGGATAAATATTTACAAAACCAAAAGAAGGTGCACTGGCTCCRTGCTTTGTCTAATCCAGTGCAGCAYTGTYAAATGGAAGATGTCAAGATGTACCCAGTGGTGTAAGAAACCTTGTGTGTGAAGGTATATCYATCCCCTGGTYGCAACTACTGTCTGTAGATATCTAAAGGTCTCATTAAATGTGTCCATGTCCAAAAAGTCATTCTGGCAGCATGGATCCCATTTCTCATGACGCTTGTGCCTCTGTCCCCTGGGCTGGGGCAGCTTTTATCCCACAAGCATRGCTCTTGTTGACCTGGCTTTGAGCAGAGGTAGGACTCAAAGGTCTCCAGAGGTCTGCCAGACTTGGYGACCCTCTGCTGCTGTGAATCACCTCCAGGTACTGACTTGCATCAGTGCTARAGGGATGCAAACTCTCAGGTCTGAGGTAAAAAATCCTAAAACCCATTTAAAATTCCCAGGGCAAGAAAGAGGCTTTCAAAGCAACAGACTTGAAAGGCATTTTAAAAGAAGATTTTTTTTTTTTCCTGGGAAACAAAAATTCTTCTTTCTCTGCTTTCCTCTGCATCATTCCCAGTTCACTACCGTGAGATACTGTCATGACAGTGAATTTGACCATGAGGGCTGGCACAGTCCGTGCCCTACTCCACCTCATGTTTGGGACAAGCTGTAAATCTGGAGCAGAGACAAGAGGTCATCACTCTTTCCCAGCCGCAGTGATCAATGAAGCTAAGAAAAAGCTATGGCAGGATTGAGGGGAAAACTTCACCCTGCCTTGGAGGGTAATTTGTATCAGAGCCAGACTGGCCTTCGGGGGCTGTGATCTTTCAGTTTCTGGGTTAATCCTAGCTTCTTTTTCAAATTGAATGGAAGTTTCCAGCATTTGTCATTCCAGCTTGGAAAATGTAAACTGATCCCTTGGTTGGTTTCTTCTAAAAAGCTTGGAAGACTTCAGCTTCCTGCAAATTAGCTACCAAAGCTGGGAGGGACAGGAAGATGAGGATGGCAGATTGGGGCACYGTTAAAAAGTTAACAAATACAAAAGCCCTTTTCATTTCTAGACCTGAAGGAAGTTTACAACAGATTCTCTTCCTCCACTACAGATGGAAAGCAAGGAAAACCTGGCAGTGCATTGAGGAGGGCCAAGCAAGGCGCTGGAAGAGCAAGAAGGGACCCATGCCTCTCGCTCCCTGCASGCACTGCCCAAAGGAGCAGAAGCAGACCAACAAACCAGATAGCCAYAGACTCGAAAACTGTGTCAGAGAGAGCTGGAAGAAACAGAAGTGGATAGATAGAGGATAGGTTAAATAGTGACCTCCCATCCCGTCCCCCAGCACAACAAAAAAGCTGTGGCAACCCAGCAAGCCTGTGCAAAGGAGCAGGCGAGGTCTTGTGTGCCTGTGCTCGTCCTGCTTGGGGGTGAGCATGGCTGAGGRGAAGAGAAAAACAAGGTGCCGAGGAGGGTACAATTCTCTCCAGGTTCACACGTAGCAACAGTGCAAGTTTCTATAGCAACACCAGAATTATTTTTAGCATTAGTCATATTTTAACAGTAGCAACCCAACATGGAGCTGGGGTGGAGGGCTGCATTTCACCCCCTCCACCGCTTTTTCCTTTCCTCCCGGTGATGCAGAAGCACACCCTGACAACTGTTTAAGTGCATATACACAAACCAACCATGCCTACAAATAAAGGCGAAAGGGGAGGGYGTCAGGCAGGAAAGCCCCCTTTTTTCCCCTGTGAGGCTCCTTTGTTGATGTCCCTTCAGTGGGGGCTCCAAGCCCTGGTGARCTGCAGTCCCCAGTGACAGTAAGGCCAGACACCCAGCCCACAGAGGACATTTTCAGGATGTTCTTGCAGCTCCTTTCAGTCTTGATGCGTTCTATAAACATACGGGAGAGAAGAAAGGAACCACGTGTCTTTTTTGCTGCAGTGTGCCATGGCAGCAGCACAGGGGCTGCGTGATGGCTACTATAGATGGGCTGGGTTCAGGGGGGTGCTTCTCCATCACATTGGCTGCAGGCATTTGTGGCAGGAGGGGGGTGAAGGCAGCTCCTAGGCACAGGAGGGTGCAGAGTGAAAGAAAAGGTGCAGAGCATCTTCCCCAGCAATGGGGCCAGGGGGAAAAAATGCCCAYGCTGATGAAGTGCCCAGGTGTGCTGCCTTGGAGGGGGGGAACAATGGGATCAAGTACAACCTGCAGCTAATATCTTTGATACTGCAGATATACAAAAGGCCAAACAGATACAGCTTTTTGGCTCTATAAATGAGCAAACCTCTTCCGCGATGCCAATCCCTATGGCTGTCACCAGGTGACCAATTCCTTAGGCAAGTTTGGAAATTCTCTTTCTTCTTCTACAAAACCCAGCGCAGTACAAACGACAGCCCTGCTTAACTGTTACAGGAGCCAGCGACAAACATAGCAGATCCATGACAGTCTTGGCCAAGAAAAAGCAGGAATACAAATTATAACATCTCTTAAGTATCTGTTATCCACCCACACACCCACAGACAGTTCCTATTGCCACTCAGAACAACCCAAATCATTAGCAATAAAAATRTGTGCAGTGATAATTAACAATTTCCCTTGCATGCAGTTTCTTTCATGCAAAGAAAAGCCGTTGGTGCTTCACAATTCATATTACCACTGAATTGCAAGCAGCTTTTCATGGGTTTTAGCCCCCSCTTCTAGCCATACATGCATACCCACAGGAACCAAGGCAAATACCTCAAGTGTCCAGCTATGGGAATGGAGTAGGAGTAGTCCTGCTGGGATATGACCAGTAAAAGCCCTCAAGCCTTAGTTTCCTGACTTGAGGAATCTTCCCACAAGCAGGGTGGCAATAAGAAGRGATGGGAGAAAAGGCAAGTGGGTTGACAAAATTATTTCATCCCTGTCAGGGACCACAAGAATTAGCCYACATGCTAATTGCCACCATGCTGCTGAGACTCTGCTAACACTACCAGGAGCGGTGAGTGTCTGCACATGCCCCAAAAACATCCTGATCACTTCAGGACACCTGCTTGTCCCGGGGCCTCRGGCAGCCGAAAGTACAGGGGTACATCTGCGGCACTGCCCTTCTTGGAGGGGTGCTGTGTTCGCTGGACATCTGCCTGCAGTTAAGGGAAAAACGGGAATGGAATCTTCCCCTTTCTATGGGTCTTGACGTACCTTAATTTATCACATAAGTATTTTATTACACTGTCACTTCCMAAAGGAGGTGAGTCTGGACTGCCCTTCAGGCTGGGAGCAGATAGGATGGTTCCCAGGCTGCCTCTTAGCAGTGTAATAACATCYTTTATGGAAACAGCTGCTAAAGACACCGTGGTGCATCGGGCTTCCCAACCTCCTAGCTGCCTGCCTGCCTCCTTGTACTGCCAGCCAGTGGCTTTTTTTTCATGGCCCATGGATCCCCACCTATCCACAGAGTAAAAAAGAGAAAATCACCTRCTATACAGCAGCTTACATATTTAGCAGGATCCACTAAAGGGAATACCTCCACTAGCAATGTTTAAGAATACACAAACTAAACCAGGTTTTAAACCCCCATCAAATGAGCCAGATTCTGATCACATCCTTGGAAAGCAATCTCGGTTTGTTCTCATCTTGAGAAGACTGACTTCTGCTCGCTCCTGAGCCCGTACCAAATAAGGCTCACTGTGGAGCCCTGCTCAGAAGAGCAGGGAACCACTCCTGGAAACGGCCACATCAGGCAGCTGGGGCAGAAAGCAAGTTTTCCACCTTTATTTTCCCCACTGAATACAATATTTGCCACACCACCTACATCACTGCATTCAAATGGCCGCCTTGCTAACTAGCAAGATGGGACCACCACTCATGGTTCCCAACACCACTAACCTGATTGTCCTTGGCATCTCATCCAGAGAAGCACAATGCCCAGAAGGACTGGAGAAGTTGGTCCTTTTTGCCCACTGGCTTATGCAATCTGTGGATCCCCCACATATTCTGGAACAGGCAGCAAGTACAAATGCCCTTGGGGAAAGGCCAAGTTTGTGTTGCGAGTTAATTGCCCGTATCCACAGCATCCAAAAAAACACAGAAGCTCCTTAGAGACAACCTGCTGCCTTGTGAAATTATGGATGCTGTTTTACCACTTCAGTAAGTACTCGGTGTCCCCAAAAAAAAGGAGGAGGTTGATTAAAACAATTTGCTCTTCAGCCTTCGTCCATCTGCTAAAACACACTGATCTTTCCCCAAGAACGGTTCAGCACAAGCCAAGTCAACAGGAGCAGAGAAGATGGGAAAAGCTCAGATRATTGGGCTGTCGCTGCCATAAGGGAAACACGTGAGCTGGGAAAGAGAAAAAAAAAGGCCTTGTAGCTGCCTGCCAGGAGGGCTGTCATACCCACAGGTGAGCTAATATTAGACTCTGGGAATGGAGTCAGAAGAGGCGGTTTGGTCTGCTCCTACACTGGCTTCCGCATGGCTCTCGACACCGGCTCGCAGTACTCAGCCCCGCGCATCGCTTCGTGTTGGGAGCGTGTTATCCGGGAGCTATTTTCAGACTGTGACAATGAAAAGCAGAAAGACCTGCGATGCCCCAGCTAAGCGGCAGCCAGCGGAGCTGCTGTGGCCACAGTTTGAAATCCTCAGCACCTGCCACCTCTGGATTTGGCATCCCTCCCCCAGGCTCCCTACCGGGATGATATCATCTGCCTTTCTGACTGTATTTCGACATCTGCCTGACACTGAGTCATGTAAAACCCCATGATAAAGAAAACTTCAGCAGGACCCAGAGAATTTAARGATGCTCCTGCTCTGGAAGAAAGGGATCACTACCTTTGAGCCCCYGCCTTTGGGTGTCATTCCTCATCATGGCTCTGGCTGCTGGTCTCCAGTCTCAGCGTAGCAGGAGGCAGACCAGACCTCATCCGTGTTTGGCAAGCACTGTAAGCTCTCTGGTTGGAAACCACTGGAGAAAGACCAGACCTCTTCGTATTTACCCTTGACTTTCCTTGATTTCCCCAGGTCAGCCAGGGCTGGAAGGGCTGTGCATAAGAAGAAATGTGCATTTTCTCCCTGTTAGCCCAGGACAGGTAGGGGCTTCTGGGGGAGGCTGCAGATGCACAGGGCTGCAGTGATGTTACACCAGCACCCCAYAGCTCTTGCTGCAGGTTTATGCTCGGGTTTGGTGTCATGGTGGGTTTTTTTCATTGTTTTAAGTACTCAGAACTTTTTTAAGTGGTGGAGGCCATTTGAAAAGTATTTAATTTTTAGGCTTGGACAAAGATTTGAGCTTTAAAGGCATACTCTAGTGGCCGGTGCTTAATAGCAATTAGTCTGGACTAAGGTCAAAAAGATAGCTCTCATTTTCAGCCTGGCAGCTGAGACAGAGGTACCTCACTGRGCTGCCTGGGATTTCCAGGTAAGAAGAAAACCCCTGGCTGAGGAGTGTTATAGAGCACTATCCACATAATCTGATGAAAAGCAATAGTTTGTTTTAGCAACCAGCGTGTTCAGGTTCTGTAGTAACTGTCCCAACATGCAGSTCTTGCTACTGGAGTATTGCAGAAGCTGAGTTTCCCTGGTGCTGACTCTGGACAAAGATCAAGAGCTGGATTTCTGGGACCGGCTCTGAGCTACAGAAATGGCAAGAGAGAGACTTCTCATGGCCAAAGCTGTCCAGGGGGAAATGCAGGAGAGCAGTACCAAACGCACTCGATGGGGCTGGGAGCAACAGACTGAGACCAACTTTCAATCTCAAAGACTTCACTTTAGAGGGTTTGGAAGATCCTTGCAAGGTTACAGCAGAGCTGGTAACTCAGGAAAAAGAAAATTAATTAGCACAGGTTTGCAGCATGATTATCCCTATAAGATGTGTGGTTTTTTGGAAAAAAGGACACTATACATGCTGGCCTGAGCGGCTTCTTGTGGAAAGGACCTGAAAGTACCATAGTGACTAGCATTTAGTTTGTTTGCTCTAGGGCTCAGCAAGTAAGTTAACCAAGGAAATTAATTTTTACTGTTCTTTATTCAGTCCTCAATTTTTTTACACACACTTAGCGTAAGGAGCTTTCTCATGACAGAATAAAAGCTATTTTCTAAAATTAAAATCTACCATTTGTTCAAACCAGRACAACCAAGGAAGGAGATCCCGTGGGCTGCAAGGCGTCTGACCGCAATCCAGTCACTACCTCATAGATACCCAAATTCAGCATAAGCTCCCCAGTCTCCTGTCCTGCCCCAGAGAACAGAGGGCAAAAAACGTGAAAAACAGTCTGCATCTCCAGAAAGCTCTGCTCTCCTGTGCTGCATTTCCACAGGGATGCCATGCCGGGCTGATGAAGCAGCTGCCTGGCCTGCCCTCAGTTACAGTACATTTCACTCTTCCCCAAGGAAACACAGAATTTTTCTAATTAAGCATTAAAGTGATTCAATTATGAGGAATGCTCTCTTGTCGAGCTAMAATCCATCCCAGACAAGAGTACAGGAAGGCTTTGGACAATTATGGAGAGGTTTTGCTGACTGGTGGGTCAAGAAACATCGCATCTCAGAAATGGGATTTTTTTCCCTTATGAAAAGCACTGAATTGTGCTCTCTGCAAGTGCAAAAGACAGTGGAAAAACAAGAGAAAATGATACAGCCAAAAAATGAGACACAGACAGGCTTCTTGAGCTGCAGAAGAGGGGCCAAGCAAAAGCACACAGCCAAGCATTTCAGGCTGCTGGGGCTGTTAGTGGGGGTGCTGCCCCAGTACCTTCCAATCTGGCATGCACAGGAGGAGGTTGAGTTGTGGGCAACTAAACAGGATTGCTTTTGCCAACACAGTCCTCACAACCAATCTCAAAACCCTTGATGAAACTTGCTAATTAGCACATCAAACCACTATGACTGACAGCTGTCAAGCCAACACAGCCCAGTGTCAGCTTTGCGAGGCAGCTGAAGTGAGAAACGTTCCACATCCCATGAAAGGCGCATAATTATTTTTGTCTTGAAAACAAACAGTCCCGCTACCCGCTGGGCTGCTGTCTCTCACATGTACCAGCTCTACGGCGGCTGCAGCCCTGCCCGGCCGCGGGGCTCGGTCCAGCCCCAGGAGGGGCTGCTGGTCCCGGCCGGGGCCAGGCTGCAACGGGCTGCTCCAGAGCCCCCTGCCCTCCTGCCCCAGCGCATGGGGGGCTGTTCGCCCAGGTCCCTCACGGCACTCAGGAGCCACCACTGAAAGACRCAGGCTGGATTAAGATGACATGTTCCTGCAGGACAGAGCCACAAGGGCAGGGAAAGCCTCCAAAGAAAGGACAGAAGCCAAGGAGAAGGAGAGAAAGAAAAGCTGTGAAAGCACTTTGTCGCCACAGCTGAACTACAGGCGACTGTGTATCTTGGGTTTAGGGGTGACAGCCCGTTAGCCTCTTCCCAAGCAGCACTCAGCCCAAATCCTCTCCTCTTCAGCCTCACCAAAGGCGAGGGAGGAGCAGGGAGAAGTCTCTCAGTGCTGCCTTACAGGCTTTMTCCTCAGGAGCACCCTGCGAGATCAGGGTGGGAGCCAAGGCTGCACTGACAACCCAGAGAGCACACTTTAATTTGTAATGTCCAATACGGGCTAGGCTTTGGGAGAAAAAAAGAAATAATAAAAAAAAAATTACAGACACTGTCTAGACAAACGTAACCACCTTCCAGGCCTCCCTTCCCTCCCATCTACTCCATTTGCCTTCACACACTCCAGCTGGCCTGTCCAATATTCTCTCCTTGTCTCCTGCTCTGTGCTAATGATGTCCCCATTTGTTTAAGCGTTTGGGGAACTCCTTCTAAGCCAGCACACCAGGCACTCGCAGGGACGGCTGCAGAGCAGTCAACCAGCAGCACAACTACAGCTCATGGAGCCATGTCCGAGCTAGCTTTATACTGRCTGGAGAGGGTACTGATAAGAGTGRAGCTGTGGCAGGTTGGAGCTCAGTCCAAAATCTGGCCCAGAAACTGAATAAATACTCATGCAGGCAGCGTGCCACAAGCTCCCTGCTGCTGCTATATTGCTAGCAGCACAGCTACATACTGCAATGTGGACAACACCCTACGACGTGAGTCTCTGGCCCCATGTCAGATCTGGGCTCTGCAGAATACAAAAATGCATTTAACCRATTGAGCCACAGTGTTTTGAGAGCATCTTCCTAAAAGGGCTGAAGGCTGGGTGAGAGCTGAGGGACACAAATGAGCCTCCACCAAGGGTGAGCTCTGAGAYAAGGGAGGTTGTTGCTGAGAACCAGAGTTGGACACAAAGCCGCTTCCATGTGAGCCACCACCTGAAGGGCTGGATGTCATCTCCTGTCTGCTGAGCGGTGATGAAYGCTGCAGCAGCAAGAAGTTGCATTCCACGGAAGAGCTTCATGAATCCTTTGTTGACATAAGCATCCAGTGATCAAGGAATATATATGGACTTGCTTTTCCATGCCAGCCAGCAAACTGCCCTTGATACTTAAAGGGGGCTTATAAGAAAGATGAGGACAGACTTTTTAGTAGGGCCTGTTGCGATAGGGCAAGGGGTAATGGTTTTAAACTAAAAGAGGGTAGATTTAGACTAGATATAAGGAAGAAATTTTTTACAATGAGGGTGGTRGAACACTGGCAYAGGTTACCCAGAGAGGTGGTAGATGCCCCATCCTTGGAAACATTCAAGGTCAGGTTGGACGGGGCTCTGAGCAACCTGATCAAGTTGAAAATGTCCCTGCTCATTGTAGGGAGGTTGGACTAGATGACCTTTAAAGGTGCCTTCCAACCCAAACTATTCTATGATTCTTGAAACAGCTTGGCCTTCTCAGCAGACATGGTTGGATACAGCAAGTTCAAACCAAGAGCCAGCACCACAASGGATGCCCTTCCCAAACTCTTCCTCCACTATTTCAGTGAAGCTTAATGAAAAAAGTCAATTTTTTTACTTTCCAAACTATTTTGGGGAAATGGGTTTCTGTCCTGGGTGGCGGGCTGACGCAGAGTGTCCTATGTTCTCACAGCTTCGGGGCACCAGCTCTGATGGGAGCGSAGCACAGAGGCTGTGAAACAAGTCTACAGCAGTAGGTGACCTTCCACGACCCAGGTAATTTGTGCCCTACTTTACTTAATCCCTGGAAATCCTGGATCATAACCTCAGGACCTGCCTGCAGCACACTGTGCTAAAATTAAACCTGACTTCTTCCAGTGAGGTCTGCAGACTTCAGGCATGTATTTTTCTCCTCAGAAGCTTTGCAATTTAACTGTTTCCAGCCCAGAAAGGTGAGTTGTGGATGGACCTGGGCAAGTGTACAAGAACCATCTCTGTGGGGGCAGGTGTCTGTGGCAGCATCGATGTGCCTGGTTGAACTGTAAGAGTTTAAGGCCTTAGTTCTGCCACCTGCAAATGGAGATTATGATCCCCRTCTTCACAAAGCATCTTACGTACCCCAAATGAAAGTGTGAGGAAATGTCTAAGGATTATTTTTCTGAAGTATAATTACCATTGAAAAAGTTGAGGACAGAAAAGACTCTGAGACTGTCATTTGGGAATAAGCAGAGATCATTGCTGATACATCATCTCACCTAATTCTCTTTGTGCCCATACACRTCTCTCAGCTCGCTGGTCCCAATTTGTGCCTTTGTGTCCCCTAGGCCAGGACAGAAACTGTTTTTCCATCCAGCTGGAGAAAATCTGCTGACCAAGAAGCGCCTGTTCTCTTACCCCCACCAGGAAGCAGATGCCACGTTCTCAGGCAGGAAGATGTGTCCTCAAAGGGACAAACCGTATCAAATGAGTAGTTAGACACAATTTGGCCCAGGTTCAGCCGACCTAAATTCTGCCTCATTTCCCAGCCAAGTGTGGTCCGTGGGAAGACCCACAGCTTTCAGCAGCATCTGCCAATAGCAAACATCAGACAGAGACAAAGGTGGAAATTAGGGCATCTGAATCTGGGCCAGTGCTCTTCAGTCCTGAGATCCCATCCTTCGTTGTGGCCCTGTCCCTGCTGCGGGGATGGGAGGCCAGCAGCACAGTCATTCGCCATCCCGAGGATTCAGGCTGGCTGTTATTTTGCTTCTAACACTGGACTGACAGCAAGAAATGAAGAAGTGCAAGAATAACCTTTGTCCGGGAGAAAAAAGGAAAGGGAGCCCATCAGCCCCAGGAAAATGACACCAAAAACTTGGTGTAAGASAAGATGAAAGACTGAAACCTTGTTCACTCAGCCAGCCAGCACGACGCGCGCATCACTAACGCTGCCTGCGCGCAGGCTTCGCGGCTGTGCTCATCTCCTCTCCTTGTGCGTTACAAAGCCGGGCCAGTGTGTGACGGAGACCTGGAACTTGAGCTGAAAATCAGGAGCTACAATTCACAAGCAAACTATTTCCCCATTCATTATTCATCCATTTCAAGCAGTGCACGGTACTTTTCCTGCCACTTTGCCACATTTCAATCATTTGCAGTAAAGCAAATCAATCATTTACATGACTTACTATTTGGTTCAACCTACACACAGCTAAAAAAAACAAGGGCTCTCCTTGAATGAGGACAGCACGTTACTCGAATGAGGCTGACAAGAACAGAATCTCTTTGGCTCATCTCCTGCCACTCACTGACAGCAATTTAGAAAGGTCTGTTTGACAGTAATTTCCTCTTTACATTCTTATTCTGCCTGACTGTAAAACTACCAGTGCAGAAACAAAACCGTTCAGAAAAAGACAATCAACCATTTGAATCAGGTGCCTCTCTATTTACCATCYGAGATTTTGAATAATTGTTGAGTAAAAGCAGGGAAGACCACAGGCTCCACGGCATGACTGCAAAACGGGTCGTGCCTCCTCGGCACCCTCCCCYTCTTCCCAGGGATGCTGCAACTTCTAAACATACTGCATGGCCATGATGTCCCTCCTGCTTGGGGGGTACTGGCRGCACCAGAAAGCCGCGTGGATGGTTTGCACAGCTTGCTTTGGGGCRTGCTCCATTTATTGGGCCAACTGCTCAGCACACTCTCAGCCCTGGTTACATGTGGGGGGCTGATTTTTGGAGCCTGACACATATTCCACAGATGCATCTCCTTGCTACGGAGTCTTTCCAGTGCTTTATTATTCTTGAGGTCTCACCCTCTTGCAATCTTTTACCCAGACACTAAGCCACTTTRCTGCTGAGCTGCCAGAGGATTTACTTATACGTGTCTTCTCCTTGGAACAGCCCCAAAATCCATGTCAGTCATGATCACATTCAAATTCCACATCAGGCAGCTTTCCTCACCTGCCTGGAAATGTTATTATTTTAGCCTGCTGCCACAAAGAGACAGATTGGTATCAATTTTAGATCAAGCTATTTAAAAAATCCTGTCCTCCTTTTCAAATCTAACTGCAGGCCACACACACACCCTCAAGATGCCTGAACTCTTGGTGCACATCATGGGCATAAAACCCACATCCTCTACAGGTTGCACCCACAGAAATGAAGGACTGTGTGTGAAAACTTAGCCCTTGAGTTGCGATGTTTCAACAAGGAGAAGAATTACAACAGGGGACAGAGATGGCTAAGATGACCAGAAAGAACATAAAATCAAGGATTAGATGGGAGGAGAGGAAGCCTCGTAAGAGGTCAGCTAGCTAACAGACATGCTGCCAAAGGAGTGCGTGCACTGTTTGAATGCAGATAAGATGAAGCATGAACAGGACTTGAGAAGCCAGTCTGTTCTAAAACAGATGAGAGAAAGGCGAGCAACAAATCCCTTCCTAGTATGTAAGAAATCATCTTCATCACAGTTCTGGCTGTGCCTGTATAGCCCAGCACATAATTTACACATACTAACAAACACATGCTCCCCACTGGAGGGAGAGAGTCCTTCAACACAGTCCTTCAAGAAAGACACAAGAGCCTTCACTGCATCTTTTATGATACACTTGAGGGTGAAAATCCCTTCTCCTCTGCCTACGTCCCACAACAAGCAGCTTTATCAGACATCTCTCTATCTATAGCTGCAGAGGTTGTCAGATTAATCCTAGCCCTTTTCAAAAATCCGCCCACTGTATTTTCCCCTTAGAGACTTGCGTGTCTGCAAATCTTCCGTGTGGCTGTGAATTCACATCCTTGAAACACAAGCTGCAAAGGGGAGAGACGTCGCAGGCCTGATCACACCACTGACACCATGTTACTTGTGCGGTATATCAGCACGAGGGAGAGGTCGAGGACCTTCCCTTTGGCTGTCGTGTCTCATCTCCTCAGTGTTGCCAGAAAGTTTCTTGGAGGTCCAGAAAKAATTGATGGGGATGAGATGAACAGGAGACTCAGCAATGAGCAGAAAGTACCCTTAACACACACACACACACGCACGCATGCACGGAAGGAAGATGGAAGAGAGCAGGGGATGCTTTCCTCACTTGCTTAACTTCAAGACAGATAGTCAGGCTAAAGAGATTTCATATTCAATCTTTTGCTTTGCCCTTTTCAATGAAAAAATTCTGGTTCACTTCTGACATTCTCCTCGTCAGAGTGCAGAGAATCAGGAGTACAGCCATACCAATTTGTCTTCCCTACTCAGGAAAAGCAAACAGGGAAAAAGAGCTTTAAAAACCATGCACATTTCCAGACTCCCTTTATACACCGCGAAGAAGGGCACAAGGGTCAGTGCCTCTACTCTTTCCCCAGTCACTTTCAACATGAAGCACGCTGCAGGGTTCAGTCACAACTTTTGCATTCACTAGAGGAAAACAACTAATTTATGGGACTGTAGCATTGCTTCTAGGCCAAACACAACYAGAGCCTCAGCACTGAAATGCCTCGTAAAGCATTAGCCCGGCTTTCTTTTCTGCCGGCCTTCTATTTATGCAGGCAGGAGGCACTTCCTCTGTGCTTTGCTGTGCTTGGCAGCATCTTGGGAATGCTAAGTCAGGCAGATTGCCTTTCAGGCATGGGAAGATCTCAGTTGAAACCATAAATAGATTGTGCGTCTTCATCCGCTGCTTACACTGAGCTTATCAGCACATAAACAAAATGAGACAAAGCRCAACACATCACCCACGCCCCGAAGGAGCTCTTCTGTAGGACCTGCACAAGCCCGCCGTGAAACCTGGACCACCCGGCTGCTTCCACAGAGGGAGGCACGGCACAAACCACAAGCCRTGCAAACCACAAGCTGTAGGACCCAGCGAGGAAGGGCCGATCTCTCCAGGTCCAGCAAAGGCACTAATATATCCATTTGTACGTGATTAGCTTTGCAAAGGACAGTGCTGGTAAGACCCCAAGGGCTAACTACTTCCTGAGAAATTTTATGTACTTGATGCATCCATTTTCCTTGGCAGCACGGGAAGCCTGGAGAGCTTAAATATCCAAGAGCATTCGTGCACGTGCACTGTTTCTAGAGGCATTTATTATTCTCAGATCCAAGCATGAAGGCAAGGCTATTTATTTTTGACTCCTGGAGTAACAAATTATTACCCATGTCTTCCTCCCTGCTGACAGCTCATCCTGACTTTCTGCATATATGGTACATGGTATATCACCCACCTCCCATGTCACCTTCTCAGGCCCAGTTGAGCCGTTGGGATCCCACAGTTCACTGCAAGCCAAGCATTTACCAMTGGACTATTTCTCTGCTGCAACGACAGCTTCTAACCTTAAGAGATTATTAAGTGCTCCTAAGAGGAGCTTCATGTGGAAAGGGACCCAATGGTTTTCCCAAGAGCAATGGTGAGGAGGARGTAGGAGATGAACAGAAGAGATTACACAGAGCATGTAGAGGCTAGACACTGCAGAAACACAGCCATGGCAGGGMGTCACCAGAGGCAGCAAACTCCCTTCCTCAGAGTGTTTTTCAGCTTTCCGCTTCTTTCCCTGGTCTCATCTACCAGCTCCTTGCATCCAGSCCATGTTTCTCATTCCCTTGCCTGGCATTGCATGTTGCTCCTCCAGCTTCTCCCATCTCTTTCCTCCACACGTTCCTCACAAAYACCCTTTTCCCCTTCAGAAGGCATAAGGAAAACACGAGGGAAAGCAGAGAAGCCAAGTCTAAACAAAAAACAGGGCATCGCGATCTGAACTTGAGATCACTGACACTTTCCAGCCTCCACCCTTTCAGCTGAATGCTTCCATTTCAGCTGCAAACTCTTTGGGGCAACAACCTCTTTTTTATTCTGCCCTTGACGCATTCTTTGGGAAGTGATTAAAATCTGAAGGGGGCAGGACACAGACTTTTTGGAGTACACAGATATTTGAAGCCCATCATCTTCTCTCATGCTCCATAGGTGACTTTGTGAATGGTTGCATATGAAACGCCAGGAGCAAGATCTTGRGCTGAGCAACTGGCTAACTCAGGGCATGGCAGCTCACACACACCATCTGGAGCAAATCATAACAGTTTGGAGCTGAAAAGTGCCAACTGGCACAAGCTTAGACCCAGCCCCGAAAGCCACGAGTGCAGCACTGTCAGTGAAGACCARGCAGTCAGGGAAACTCCCTTGGCTTGAGCTGGATAATCTTGGAAAATGGATCTGCTGCAACGGGGAGACAGTGGGGCTGCCCACGTGCTCCACTCCAAACCCCAGCAAGGGTTGTTCAGCTCAAAGGTTCCAGCAAACGCCGTCATTTCACCTCCTGTCAAGGAACCACCTCCTGTCTTTTGCTGAGCAGATGCTTGAAAGCAAGCGTGAAGTGCCAAGGGTCCTCTGTTTAAGTGGCAGGTGAAAGGCTTTCAGGTTGTCTCATGRAAGCTCATCTTATTGCCATAGGGGCATATGCACAAGAAACTCTCACAAGTCCTTCCTTACTCATAAGCAGTCCCAGTGTCATGCCTTCAGTGGGCTGAAGGGGCAGAAGAAGGGGAGATGAGGACACGTGGCATGGACTGCATGTGGTGGAGGGGGAGCAGCCAAGGTTTGAAGCAGCTAAGGACAAGGGACAAGTGATATGATAGCAGATTGATCTGCCCACAGTTAGAGCCATGAGCCTGCCCAGAGCATGAGTTTGCTGGCCAGGCTGTAGCCAGCCCTGGCTCTGGACCACAGCCAGAACCTCCTCCTCAGCTTCCTCTGCTCTCTCCCCCACCCCAGCCTCCAATTTTCTCCCTCTTTTCAGCCCGCTGCCCTTCCTCTTGCAGTGTGYGTCTAAGCACGCTCACACCCCTCACACACACCATAGGCACAGCAAAATACATGGACCCACTGGCACAGAGCAGCCCCATGCAGACCAGCTCCCACCTCTCCTTTCCTCTCCAACTGATACCAAACCCAGCACAACCCCAGGAAGCCCACTGCAAACACAAACATTTTATGGGCAGACCTGTGAGTTACAGCTTTGGGGCACTGACATATAGATGTGTGAGCCCCTGCGCTCTGCTCCACAGCCTCAGAGATGACTCCCAGATATCCCAGTAACCATGGCATCTCAGAGGTGATAGCACTAGGAGCCTCTGCCCTGAGAAGGGAAGGGACCTTTGCATCCCAGCCTGATGCTGAAATCCCAGGGCTAGCACCACTGGGAATCTAGCAATAAGCAGAGTGCAAGGCTTTCTTGTGGCTGCAGCCAAGCATGAACTCCCCTGAAGGCATGCTCTTGGTAGGGTGCTTGATGCCTACGGATTGTTTGTGGAAGGTCAGCTATGTAACACAGCAAATTAAAGTGGCTGAAGAGAGTTAATAAATGTTTTGCTGCTGTAAGCGAGGCAAAATAGATACAGCTCTGCTCTTTACTAACAAGCATCCTTCCCAACTCACAGGCGACCAGTACTGAGCCTCAGAAGCTCCATCAGCCTGTCCTAGCACCCGCCTGCCCTGTGCACTCCCCATAAAGGCCCTGCAAAACCCCCTCAGACTGGCCTTCTGTTAGCAAGTTCGACATTTTCTCCTCCCAGAGCAGCCTCAGTTTTACGTGCCACTTGAGTTTGTATAGCTTTTGCGTTGTAAATCAGTCATCTATGTCTCCATCTCTCCTGTAAAGCCCAGCAGAGCAGTGCTGTCACTCAGGGAGCAGTCCATCCCCACTGCCTCCCCCTTCCCACCCCAGGCAAACCAAGTCCTGGCCCCGTTGATGTGCAACCACACCACCACCACAGTGTTGTCCTCAGCCTGTCACTTTGACCATGTCACTCCCCTCCCTCCATCTCCCCACTAGGTTCCCTCCGACATGAAACATCAGCTATCCATCCTCTCACTCACATCCCTGTAGCAGCTCTCATCTCTTTCCCAGTTCAGATCTGCAGCAGTCTCTGCCATCGCTTTTCCCCTGTTCCTTTTTCCTGGCGCTTGGACAAAACACCTCAGTGTTGACTTGTAACATTTTTTTGGTTTATTCCTTCCTAGGAGGACTGCCAGTCATGTCGCACTGACCCACATTGCACAGTTATTTCTGTCAGGCAGAAGTATCCTTTTCAAGAAACAAATGCTATTTTCCCCTACGATCTCAAAATTGATGGGAGTCCAGGTTCTTCCTGGGCAATATCAACTCTCTGACAACCTCCCTGGCGTGTCAGATGGAAAAAAAAAAAAAAAAAAAAAAACCACAGAAGAGAGAAAATCTAATACTTAAGTAGCAAAAAAATTCCCAGCCCACAGTAAAGTTGCTCTTCCCACTGCAGGACTGTACCAGCTCTGCCCTGTGTGCTACAAAGGGTGACCAAGCACCAGCAAGTGCAACATGGACCCATTCCAGATCTCAACATGACAAATTATGCCCTTAACGAGGGGGCCAGAAGACAATAGTGAACTTGTGACATACCAGATCCTAACCAGCTTTGACAGGACAATAGAAAAATTCATAAATAGAAAAGCAGAATGGCTGGACAGCTTTCAGTTTGTGAGAAAGTGATAGAAGATTTTGAGTGACCTGGCCCAAAAGAGAGGAAGTCTGGATCAAGGAGAAGCTTAAAAAGGACTTGATAGAAGAAGATAGCCCTGGTCTTCTGACACAGCTCCAGCCTCAGCTGAGGCTGGAAAAGCCAAAGCTTGTGTGGAGCATCTGCCTGAAGCGCTTTGTGGTGAGCAGTTACCACTTTGGTGAGAAGGACGGTTGGGAATCCCATCTCAGATACATGGTGGCATCAGAAGGTTGTTTCTTTGTATTGCTTTTGTGACGTTCAGAAACTGGCAAACTACTCCAAAAACCTCATCCAAAAGAATATATCCATCCTCATTCCCCTGCAAACACTCACACAGGCTCTTAGTTTTCCCAGAGAAGCTACATGTTTAGTACCACAGTTTACGTCATTTTGCCTGTAAAGCCAAGATGATCAAGAAGTATTTGAATCCAGATCTGCTACAGAGAAAAAACAAAATTCATAAACTTCTATAAAAATCCAAACCAAAATAGATCCCACATAGAGGATGTTTTCAAGATTTAACTTCTAGTACTCAGTCAGAGAAAACTGCCATACCCAGTTAACAAAGAGAGGTTCCCAGGTGGAACAAAGCACTCAACTTGACCAAAAAAAAAACACCAAACAAAAAAACCAAACAGGTCTTAAATTTATCTTACACATTAAGTTAAATTTATCCTACGCATTATGTTCAATTTGACATCCAGGAAAATCTCAAATACCCGAACCCAAGTGCATTAAAGTATTTATCCCTGCCATGGCAACAAAGAAAAAGCTGTGAAACACCTACAGTCTGAGGCACAGCCACCAGCTGGAACCAAACATCAGGACTGTGATGAATTCAGTCATTTTGAGTAAGCGAATTAATGTGCCGTGGATGTCATAGTGAGGTGGTCTAAATTTGGAGAGTTAAATACACACTGCAATACATCTTGTGTTCACCTCCACATTAAATTAGAAGCCAATAATTCTTGATCTAAGGCCTTGTATTCAATTTGCTCAGTTAATTTTGTAGCTTAAAAGGCTATTGAATACCTTGGGGAAAGAAAACTACACAGACAAATATAATCTCATCAGATCCTCTGCCCGCTGGCTGCAACTGAAGCATCAGCACAGCCAGTTCAGCTATTCCCACTGTTTAGTAAGCTCAGAGTGGGTTAAGCAAGCAAAGAGCTCTGTTGTCTATAACCCCCCCTCACCCCCAACCAAACCTAAAAAAACTTTGCTCTTTGTTCACATCTACCTCACCCTTTGGCTAAGCAGCATCTTCCTAAGGGAAGCTCTGAAGTAGCTGCTGCAGAGACAGGATTATAAAATCTGACACCTATGTTGCTGCGCTTTTGGGCATCACCAAGCTGAGATACCAAAAAGCAGCTCAGGATGAGTAGGCTCCAGCACCCTCTGTAGACATCTAGCACAGGGGTTTCCATGACAGGCTTTTATCGTCTCCATTATCCTGGGCACCGCCAGCAGCTCCCATCCAGGGAGGGACACAGGACTTAGCAGACCAGTACCAGCAATTCCAGCAGGGAGCTGGGCACCCATGCCTTCGCAAACCTAGACCTACACYGCTTCCCTATGGTCATCCACAGTCTCCTGCACAGCAAGAAACTAGCCCCAGCTCTTGTGAGTCCACATGAGTGCTTTACCTATGGGGCCACCATTTCTCCTCAGGAAATGCTAGGCATATTTCCCATCTAAGTAAACTTGAACCCTTAGCACAAGGGAAAGAAAAAGAGGCAGCTCCCACCGGGCTTGGGGTGAATTCTTGGCAGTGGTTGTGTTTCTCATCGCCAATGCAGCCACAGCTAATGTTTCCTTTAGTGAGTTATCTTTACGGCCAGGAAGTGGGTCTGTCCATCTGGACAGTGTCAGTCTCTTGGCTGATTCCGCCTAAATGTTAACAAATCCCTGCTGCTGCCTTTATTTCCCCTCCTCAGGGATACTTGGAATTTTTATTTTTCTTCATAACCACTGAAGAATACATATTTCACAGAGTCCCGTGATCTTGTAGAAGGACTAACAGAGAAAGAAAATCACACTGGGTCTCAAGGTTATCTGTTTAGCCTAAAAAAAAAAAAAAAGACATAATGCAAAACACAAAGACTGAGGTTCCACAAGAAATTTGCAGGGGGGCCTTAGGGGATGAAAGACTCATTTACCAAATGGATTTCACAGAGAAACCCCACGAGAGAAAACAGACATAACTAGATATAAACATATTTGCACAAACAACGTGAAGGTCCTGTTATGAATGGATATTTATACAGTTTGCAGAAAGTGAGATGCAGAGAGGCTTATGGACAAAACCAAGAGCCACGGCTGAGCTGTCTTGAGAGAGTAAAAGCCACGCCATCCTGAGAGGAACTCAGGCAGAGGCTTCACCCCCCTGCTTTATCTGCGGGTGGCGTGGAGGAGCTGCCGTGGGATGAACAACTCTGGGTCTTGCACAGCCTCAGCAAATACCAGCCATCACATTTTGCAGAAAGTTGGCTGAGTGAAGCAACACAGCACTCAGTCAGGGACGATATTCCTCCTTATCACTGCTCACTCAACTCAGAGGCAGTAACGTCTTCTCCACAAACAGCAGGCTGTTCTCAAGGGACTTTGCCTGGTCTCATCACAAGTGTGTAAAGCATGGGGACACCCAACACCTTCCTTAGGTCAAGCACTTTATATGTCCTGTGGCAGGAAAAGTTGGTCCCATTTCACCCCACTGCTGTTCTCAACACCCATTCTCTTCTCCTCAATATGGGTATGGATCCAGAAGAGCAAGGATGGAAGCACACATGCGTCATGTTCCTCCTGGCAGGACTGGGCAGCGGGAGGGGAGCACTGTAGGACCATGCTGCTGGTAGCACCACAGCTCCTTTGGGTTTGGGAGGAGAAGCAGCTGTGCTTGAAAGCTACAAGTGATCACACTAATTCGGGATGTGCACACTGCCTTTGCTGTCAGCCACAACTCAGCTCCTTCAGAGCAGGGGACTGAGTATTTACACCCACAGCCCATCGCTGCAGCTATTTCTTTCCCACCCTGAAGGACCTGAGGTGCTAACTAAGGAGGTCACACAAAGGCAGAAGAGCCAAACTTTTTTTAAAAGTTGAGAAAAACTGCTCTGGTGTAACTCACATCAGGTGCTAGCCTTTGCCATGAGCATCTGTGAGAAGTTTTCATCTCACCCACATTAGCTGTCATTTAGCCAAATGATTCTCATCAGCCTCCTCTTAATTCTTCCATCCCTGCTGCCTGCTTCCACTGGTGTCCCTCAATATTCAGAAGATAGCCTCCACCCCCCACCTCTCCTAAGCCAGGCGGAGACAGCAACTCTCCAAAGGGAGGTTTAACAGGASTCCAAAGTACCCTTTGGTTACAAGGCACTCGAAGACCAGGAGGCCTCTTTTCCCTTGGCCTTTCCTACTCTGTCCATGTATTTTAAAATAGGGCTGTGCAGATCAGTAGTGCTTTGCTCTGGCTCCTGCAGACAGGGCCAGGGAGAGAACCAACTTTTAAGCAGTGTAATTTCAGAGTGACCCAAAAGTATTTTATTTTCTCGTCTTTGCTGGACTGAAAACGTGAACTGTTAATTTGGCTCAAATACTGTGTTTTGTTTGTCCCTGAGCAAAACACTTGGAGAACTTCGGCAAAGGCAAGCAAAGGATTAGACTCCAAAGGATGAGACTCCTCCAGAACAGCTGGAGGAGAAGTTTCTCTTTTCTCTCCCAAGCCAGTGGTTAAAGAGCTCACCTGAGCGATGGTCCCATACAAACGCGTACATGTTTCACACTAGGTGGAACCCTTCACAGGATGCCCTCCCATGGGACCCCCTCCCATGGGATCCCTGTCAAAGTAGCTTTCACTCTGGGGGGCAAGGGAACATCCTTTGGGCAAAAGAGTAAATTGCAAAAATGCATTGTCCTCCATGCAAGTCCTCAAACCTCTGGATGAGAGGTGAACATCACTCAGTCCAACCTTTAGTTTTAGTCCAGCTGTCCCAAATGAAAACATTTTAGAAATGTCAAGAAATGTCCATTGTCAGATCAAATTTGTGAAAAGTTTAGTCATACTCTAACTAAATATTTTTCCAGTGAAAAATGACTCAATAGGGGCAAAATATCTATTTTTAAGTCAAGTTCATCTTCTCCACAAAATATATTCGGTTCAAGACAGGACCTAAGAGGGCAGGTAGTTGCTATGCAACTCCTGACAGAGGATTACAAGTCAGAAGGGTTCTTTCACAGAATTAAGATCTTTATGAAGTTGAACCATTCTCAAAGTGTTATTTTCACTGTTTCATGTTCTATTTAATAATTATAAAACTCTGACAAAAAAATGAAATAACGAAGGGAGGATGTTTCTTGAAGCAGATGAGCCAGAATGTTTAACTAGGGAAATTCTGTCTTTATGGAGAAATATCTATATTTTCACAAGATAAGAACTGTGCCTTTCTAAAGGAAAAAATACTAAGCGGCCAAGAGGACTTTCTTGCCAAGTTGGAGCGCTCTACAAACCCGCTCCAAGCATAGGGCGGTCAGCACCGCTCACCCTCCATCAGCCAGTGCAGCCCAGCCTTTGTGGATGCATAACCCTAAAAACACGTTCCTATTGCACTGATGTTATTGAAGGCACTCTGGGTTGTTTTTGTGAGTGGAAGCTGCTAGCCCAGCCAGACTTCGACATCAAGGAACATAAAATACCCAGACACAGTTCAGTAGAAACAGAGTTCTTGGTCATGGTATTCCTTTATACCCTAATGAATTTGCTTAGTAAAGTACCTGCTGTCTTCCCCATAGGGCAAGGATACCCATCAGTGGTAAGGCAATTCTTCTGCCTGCATAGAGCACCGTGAAGTTTTTGCATAAACCATAAGTCATGCCTCCCCCTTTCAGGGAGCTTGTGTTGCCCAAGCCTGCCCGTAGCTTCCCAGCTTCACGTGATCCTGCTTTGCAGAGCTTCCAGGCAAGGTTACAGCAGAGCGCTGTATGCTGCACCTTCACCTAACAAACCTTTAGGGAACCCATAAAGGCTGGCGCAGAGACTCATAAGCAGCTGCTGATGAGAACCAGAAGTAACTCAACAGGATTTGGGAGAGGTAAGAGGAATATGCGTGTTTAAAAGGAAAAAAACAAACCAAAAAAAAAGCAAAGAGTGGATAGTGAGATGGCAGTGAGGCGCAGCTCTCCAAATGGCTGAGAATCAGTCACTGGCACATATATATTCCCCCAGATTTATTCCAACTAGGTGGACGACACTCCTGGATTCATCCTGGGCCATTCTGCACAAGCAATGATGGACGGACACTGCTGTGCAGTGGAACCAGGACCACCAAAGACCTGCAGCAATTGGGCACCTCATCCATCTCCAGACACTGTTCTGAATCCAAACTAACCTGTAGGGCAAGGCCTTTCCATACAAATTACTCTCATTTCAGGGTCAAAACTATATTTACTCATTCCTGGGCATTTCTGTGGTATCTCTATGCCGAGTCCAAGCTCTTAACTTTAATCGCTTTTCTTACTCTCTTCCATGAATCACAGATATCTATTCTCTGTCATTTCAGCAGTCAGGCACCACGTGGCAGCTGTAGACGTGACAGTTACTAGAAGGAATTCAGACTGATTTTGAGACAGGCTGACCCATATTATTCATCTCCTGAAGCAACATAACCCCCCTCAGGAAATGCTGTCGGTGAAGGAGAAAATAATGCCAGCTACAGCTTTTTAGCTCTCCAAGAAGCATACCCACCTTGATCCTAATGACAATCTGTGAATAGATCAGTCACTAACGGGCAGCGAGAAAGCTGTTAATGGGATGCAAAATGGCTCAAAATACGCAGAAACTCTTGGTATTATCACTCATAAGACACTGCGATTGTGCCACTTCTGCGGGTAGCGGGCAGGTGCTTTCAGCCAGGGAAGAGAAAGAGGTTGCTCATATGATGCAGAGATGCCTAACCCATAGCTCAAACAGCCTGTGTCAGGGAAGGAGAGGTTTGCAGGTTTCTAATCATCCTCCAAGACAGACTAATGCACTATTCCTATCAGTGCATCATGATGGAGCAAGTCAAAAGCCCCGGCCAGGTCCCACCCAAGCCAGGAGTTGTTGTTCTCCAACTCTGAACAATGCGAGCCCTTTGCCAGCTTCCTCCTCCAACACAAAGAAAGGCAAGAAGGTCCCAACGCAAACGTCGCTGGAACCAGCCACGCTGTCTGGCCAGCGGCAGACACAATCCCCCCCCCCGCCGTACCAGCTACGGTACGATTGTGTGCCTTATCAGGGGTTTTCCCCACAACTCCGAGACATGGAGACGCATGTGCACACTTGCCAAAAATAGCAGCTGTGTTTTAAGTAAGGGCAAAACCCACGGCATCCTGGAGGTGCACATCACAAGCAGCAAGGGAGAGCAAGTCTGCCAAGTGCCAATTTGAAGACGCAATGCACTTTCCAAGGGAAAATACAAGGGCACCTTCCAGTCCAGCCCACCAGGGATTTCTGGGGTTTGCTGGGATTTTTCTTTACCCGTCGGACGCTGGTCTCTGAACAATGAGACCAAGTGGTCTCTCTTGTTATTTGGTTGATGGTGGCTGTAACCTTTTGTGCCAGACATTGGAGACACACCCTCTGCTCCAGAGTCTGCCATAAACAAGTATTTGGACCACGAATGCACTTTCCCCCCCCCCTCCCCATCTTGGGAAAAAAAAAAATAGGAAAAAAATTGGTTAGGAGCGGGAACATGGAGACATGGTTCTTTTGTCCAGTGTTTCCCCCGAGGTTCCCAGCAGAATCAGCAACTGAGTCCCAGGTCAGCCCAGCATCACCACAAGCTTGCTGCTCTTCTCTGCTGTCTCTGGGAGAAGATGAAGTGTTAAAAGTGCACAGACTGGGGAGAATAGGAGAGCGCTCCGTGCAGAATACAAAAGAAGCCAACCCACAAATCTGTGCATCAGCATCAACACTTGCAGCAGCAAAGAAAACCACCACATACAATTATGGCAGGTAATCTTATTTTCAAGTTTGAAATCATTTGTCCTGAGATGGAAGAGCGGAACCACAACCACTTACCCAGTAAACCACATACAGCGTGGAACAGCTGCAGGGAGGGAAGGGAGGCTATAATAATCTTATTTCTATTCAGCAAACCGTACCACTCACATACTAATATTCCCACAGACTTCAGGATGTCGATGCAGGGGAGTTGCGCATTTTTTTTCCCTGCAAGGTTGTCAGAGGAGAAAACACAGAGGAAAGCAAGAAGACTCAGCCCAGCCTGGAATACAGCTCCAATAGCTGCTCCCAGATGGGTTCCCAAACCTTCCAACAGGATACTGTTGCGCATTATCAGCAAGGCACAACTTTCCATGTACATTAATGAGAAACACTGCTGTGCTACCAATTTGTCTGGCTTGGTCTTGGCAGTGTTTCTAGGTTGGAAATCCCATAGTTCACATAACTGGTCTATTCACCCCGCTGCTTAATCTGTCTTCACTTGAGGAGATGAACTCCATATATAAATATGCAATGCTGTATATAAACATCCCCCAGGCCCGCAAGAATTAAGCATTGCTCCGCGCATATATGTGTACATGCGTGTGTGTGTCTGGGAAAGAGGCTGTTATTTGCTTGTTTATTACAGTATTCTAAATTGTAAATGAAAAGTTATCCAAACCTCAGGCCAGGCTCCAACCTCAGAGATAAGCCCTGACCAGAGAAGGGCTGACAGGGATAGACTCACAGGCGACAGGATACTCAGCTGTTTGTTGTGGTTGGCAGGTTAGTAGAAATTTCACTGTCTAAAACAAAATTAGGGGGAAAACAACTAAAACCACCCTGATTTCTGGAATAGAAGATTAAGAGGTGCATGGACCACAGGAGACCGCGTTGGCTGGTAGAGCAGGGGATGAACCAGCATCTCACGAGAGCGAGACTCAGCCTGCTCCCGGGGTCCATCTGCCTCGGACCCCGGGAACTCAGCTCCTTGGTGCTGAGCATCCCCAGAAAACACACATCCCCCACGCACGCCCCACGGCATGCCCCCGCTCACGGGGCCCAGGCTGTTTCTTATAAAGAAATGACAACAGGGAAGATCATGTTTTCCTGCTCATACTTTACAGACTTTGCTAACTTAAATGAAAACAAGTCTCCTCTGATTCCTTGAGATTTTTTCTCATGCTTATTTGGTTGGTGGTTTAATTCTTTTCACAGTGTTAACACTGGCTTCTCTCAAAAATGTCAGAAACTATCAATAAAGGGGGGAAAAAAAAAGAACAAACAAAAAAACCCCCTAAAAACCTTAAGGGGGGGGAGGGCATTCCCACAGGCATCACTGAGCACAACCACCTGAGTTCCCAGGCAGCGGCGGCTGGCTGAGCAATCCCGCGGGCTGACGGCAGCGGCTGGCCGCGGGCCCGCGCCTGTTCCAGCAGCAGGGCTGCTTCGTGCAGGAGGAGCAGAGCCGGGTGCCTGCGACACGCACGGGCACTGTGAGCACCTCCGCCTTCCAGGTGGAAAGGTCAAGCCCCTGAAATAAGAAACGATCGAGGCAAGCGTTGAGGCCCAAACGGCTGATGCTCTGCACAACTCCTGCCACTTCTGCTCACTTCGACTCGGGGCAGGCGGAGAGCTCAGAGGCACAGGCTCCCAGACAGTGCCCTCTGAGACTCGCCCACATCTCACTTTTTTCCTGAATAAAGATTGGGAGGGGAAACGAAAGGAATGAGACACTCCAAATGTAGCTATTATAATACTCCATATTTTGGAGGAGGGGTTATCACAGGCAGCATCCACTATACCAACACAACTCCTCTGAGAAAAGCAGGGGGTAGAAAACTAATCTCCAGATGATTACTAATCTGGGGACAGAAAAGAAAAAAAGAAAAAAGAAAAAAATGTGATGCCTGGGTGGGCAAGCAAAGGTTTTAAATTCACCGCCTACCCTATATCAGTGCATGTTGCATTTCACTGGTCTCAGTCCCTGCTGCCTGCAACCAGATAACGAATTCACCAAAAAGAAATAAATTTAGTTGGAGATACTATGTTTATCCTGCATCCAAGCTAATCACCGAGTGCACGGCGCGTACCGTGCTCTTACTGATTTGTTCCCAAGTGTCTCCAAACAGCCTTCAACAAAACAAGGGAATAAAGGGAACCCAGGGAGATGACAGAAGGAATAAATTAGAGACGTGTGGCCTCCTGTATTCATCTCCCTGTTTCCTCCTGAAAGGAGCAGAAGCTGTGCTGTTACCTAAGCCCATACCCACAACAACGAGGCGTACGGTTGGAGCAGGTGCCTGCAGGCTTTGGGCGTGCTGTGGGAGGTACGCAGTGAGAAGAGTGCCTCGAACCTCTCTCCGAAATGCAGGCAGCTGGCCTGCCTCCAAGTGTATCACTGCATCATTAGAAGAGCTGCTTTTGTAAGCACGCAGTCTAAAACCCAAGCACCGGTTCTGTGTACGTGCACACCACGAACCCTCGTGAAGTGGAAGGAGCTGTGCCCTCCGCCTGGGCTTTGGCACGCGATGCCCAACACCTCTGTGGTCTCTGTGCCTTCTCGCCCCTGCCGCTACAGTGGAAACCACCGTCGGCTACAGAAAAGCTGCAAGAATTAATTCTGGAAAACGCATCCTTGGGCAGGTGCTCCTAAAACAACGACTTTTGCTTTCAAAGAGATTGGATGTAGCTAGGCTGCTCCTGGAAGGCAACCAAGGTGAAGAGAGCTTTTGGAGGAGGTCAACAGTCTTACAGTCAGCAGGAAATTCCCACAAATTACAGTTGTGCATATGGAGACGGGTGCAAGAGTTTGTTAGCAATTTGAAGGACACACTTTTGCTGGTGATTCAGGGGCTGACGGAAGCACTCAGCTGAGGGAAGCAGCATTTTTTTTCTTCAGAGTTTGAACTTTCTTAACAGAGCTTACTGTTCCAAATTTGAAAGGGATTTCTTTTATGCTCTTCTGCAGACCGAAGCCTACAAAAGAGCTCCAGAAAGGACACGCTCACCGTCGGAGCAGAAGTGCACATGGTGTCTCTTGATCTAGGAACAGCAGGGGAAAAAAGTTCAACTGCTTTATGAATCACATTTTAATGGCCTGGAAGGCAGAGAATTTCAGAACCTGCACATGTCTAGCTCCTTTTACACAGCACATGACAAGGCACTGGAATGATGCTTGTCACTTTTACAGTTTCCATGTCTTAACACAAAACTCAGTATAAACCATGAAGATTAAGTGCCCTAACCAACGAACCATGGCCCTGCTGCGTTCTCTTCAAGTTTCTTACCATGTCCATCACCTGAAAGCCAGTAAGGCTCCTCTTCAGCAGGATGCTTATCAGGAGGGAGGGATATGAGAATTGCTGAAATCAATCACAACCAATTTGTTCCCAAGTGTCTCAAACAGCCTTCAACAAAACACAAATGGAGTAAAGGGAACCTGGAGATGACAGAGCAAAGAAACAGGACACGAGTGGCCTCCTGCTTTCGTCTCCCTGCTCCGTCCCCAGGGATGGAGAGGCTGCACCCCTAACTGCATATACCTGCTTCCTAAGCGACAACAAGACGCACGGTTAGAGCGGGTGCCTGCGGGCTTTGGCTGCGTCATGGGTGACAAGGCAAAACCAGAGGACCCTGAACCTCTCAGAAATGCAAATATCTGACCTGACCAGGACATGCTACAGGAAAACGCTCTTGGTCCTAATAAAGCATGGAGTAATGGCACATTGCAAAGACAAACTGGGCTTGTGGTTTTTTTAAACTGTACTTACTAAGACAAGATGTAAGCATCAGCAATTTCCTTGCAGGAGCCCAGAGCATGCTGGAGAAGTTAAAGAGCAAGTAGCTGGGCCCAGAGGCCACGGTCTGACAAAATACCACCTCATTTGCTAGGAAGCAGACTCAGCTTAAGAAGCTGGCCCTGATCCAGAAAGCATCCTGCTCAGAGCTAGACACTTCCACGAACGCGGTGCAGCCAGAGCCCCAAGCAGCGCTGGGGGAGGAGAGCAGGTAGAGGCAGCCCAGGCTTTCTGCAGAAGCCAAAAATCACATGTTCCAACCTCACCAGCCCAACCAGTGGGGGAAAGTGTAGTTTTTGCCCCAAGGACTGATAGTACTTACAGAGGAGGGTCTAGAAATAAAGCAACCCAAATCGACAGAGTGCCACATCGCCAGCTCCTGTAAACCTAGGCAGCTCTGGTGCAGGCAGTTGAGGTGCATCAGCCTACTAGGAGGGATTATCATTCAGATTCATTACTTGGCTTTGGGTGCAGCACGTCCTATCTGGAACGTAAACAGTGACTTGTACAGTCTGTCTAGCCCCTTTCATCACAAAAGATTTTAACGCTCTGGGAGGATTGTTTTACCCCCCAGCACAAGGCGGTTGCTACCAGAGCAGAAGCCATCAGCTGCTTTAGCAGCACACAGGCCAACTGCAAATGGAGAAAGCTGTAAAAGCAGGAGAAACTACACAGTTTTCCTCTCCAGACTCAAAATAAGTCACTAAAATCTGTCCAGAACACCAAGGCCTTACAGCTACCATGAGAAGAGATGCCAGAGGTTTTAAGTACCTTTTTGTAATTGTTATCTGACTGTTCTGTACCTTCTTTTATGTGGAATGCACGTATTCCCAACACAACAGATAAGCACTGTGCCAAACACCTGGATGTGTTAATTACGGAGTTTTAGGGCAGATTTGGCATTCCTACCTTGCAAGCTGCTGTACTTTCCTCTCTTTGCTTCGTTCCTCAGAGACATGGTGCCGTACATGCCCAAATACCTTCCTCAGTTGCTCATCGCCAGAGGGCTGCTTCCATCACAGAAG
Organism: Oceanodroma leucorhoa; assembly: GCA_030449065.1. Lineage (NCBI taxonomy): Eukaryota > Metazoa > Chordata > Aves > Procellariiformes > Oceanodroma > Oceanodroma leucorhoa. Next base: position 5,365,002 of record JASVER010000039.1, read on the forward strand.
CCGAGAAATCCCCCGGCGCTCTCGCACCCACTCTCCAAGGAGCAGTTCGGACCCCGGCAGCAGGTCCTGGCTCTGGTTTCCGCTCTCGGACACTGAAACACCTTGGCAGGGGCTGAGCAGGCAACGGTCCGGCTCCTGTGTCTCACCCTCCCCTGGGGAAACCCAACACCAGGAGCAAGAACGGGATCAAATCCCCGATGGAAAGCCACGGCACCTGCCTGCCATATGGGCACGGAGGGATTAATTACAGCTGCGCCAGGTGACTGGGTATTCATAACCCAAGCCAGCACACTGGCAAGCAGATCTCTGCACTGGGGGGATCATCAATTATGCAAAGAGGTACATAGTTAGTGTAGCTTGACCCACCCATGGGGTTATTAATTCTTCATCTCATTAACTCCAGTTGACAGTCTGCCGATAGCTAATTCATATCCCTTGAGATCCCCCCTCTGAGCTCCTTTTCATCTGTTTATCTAAAAATGTTGGGCGAGTACTATGAGATTTAGAGAAGCAGAACTTCCATTTTACGAGTGGGGAAATGGAGGCATCTTTTTTCCACAAGCAACTTCCGCTAATTCACAAAAAAACACAGAAGCCAGGATCTAAGGCAAGCACTGTCGGCCTCCGTGACCACGCTCTGCGCACTGAACGACACGGGCTTGGCACACAGTCGGCAGGAATAGAGAAGCGAGTTTGAACCACGCAGCATTTCTGGAGTGAACCAGCTTTAAACCATCACCACAGGAGAGAATTCATCCCCATACTGTGTCAGCTGAACATCTCTAATAATTAATAGGGAACAGGAGATGCAGGTGGTTTTCAGTGCAAGAGAACATCTGACACAGCAACCTTGGAAATGAAGGTTTCCTCCTTACAGTGTTTTTTCTCCCGAGGCTATAAGGATGCCAGAATTTCATACTAACAGCATCCAAGCCAGACTTCCACTGCATGTCCTGTGTTATTTTGTTGAGGGTATTGGCCAGGAGGCCAGCGAGATGCTTTTGATGGCCTTTGGGACCAGGGTGGAGCAGAGACATTTCACACTGGCAACCGTGCAGTTACCCAGTGGAGTTTCAGCTGAGGTTACCCAAGTCTCATTGGACCTATCTAGAAGTAAGAGCTCTAATTCAATTTCCCAGTACAAATACGTATCCACCTCAGAGGAGAGGTTTGCAATAGCTATTAGAGGGTTTCAGCAATAAGAGTTCTCTGCAGCCTTTCCATCAGGCCATTAGGAAACTTCTTATTCTTAACATTAAACAAATAGATGCTGTTTCTGCAGTGGCTGTGCTATGAATAGCTTTTTTTTTTTAAAAATACAAACCAACTTTCCAGATGTACTTAGAGACATTCCTAAGAAGCAGACTTCATACTGCCTCAGGAGGACTGGATCGAGTCCCAGCTCCAGCACCAATTCCCTCTGGCCTGACACAGTTCACCTAACTTGCTGCTGCTCACAGCAAGACCTTTACAGGTCTCAGTGGTGCTGTGAATGTTAATTATCTGAGGCCATATGTGTTCGGAAAGACATCTACATGTCAACTGTTAAGCACAACAAGATTGTTTAGACATCAGCTTTTAAGAACAGGTTTAGATGTTACTATCAATGTCTGTGAAGATTATTCTGAGAAAATGTGKTTTTTTTAAAAAAAACAAACTTCATTGAGATACTTAAAAGTGTAACTCATTTTTCTCTCATTCACATGGACACACTTATCAGGCAGATAAGCAGCAATGCAAAGAAACTCAAGAGGAAAAGCAACAGGCACATAGTGCATAAGGCAGACACCAAAAAACAAACAAAAAACCAAACCAAAACAAACTTATCCAGAGGTGGCTGCAATGTTCCAGAAACATTGAGTGTCTGCCTCGTATCCTACTCCAGGAGCAATGGTCCTGCTGCTGCTTCTTTACAGCCTCTGCTCAGAGAGATGGTGGGAGTATTGCTCTTGATTTCTGTAGGTCAGGAAAGCCCTACAGATTGGCAACCGTTTGTTAGTCAAGTCATGTACTTTGATAAATGAACGTCCTGCAGAAATAAGTCTGTGCGGGCCCATTCAGCTTCAAGTGGGCAAAAGACTACATGTCCCCAAAAATGAGCATCATAATTAATAACTAGATTACTTGGGCTGCAGTCTCAGAGCTTTTGCTCCTCGGTGTAGTGCTTCAAACTGAAAGAAATGGCTTTGCTTTTCTGTATGCGTGTGGCACTCCAGCACATCCCTAAAACCTACGCTAGAGCAAACCGCGACAGACCACTGTCCAGGACAGTCAAACTCCATATTGCTTATTCCAAAAACGAAAATTACCGAGATGTCACAGCTAAAATGTGATCAGTCTACCAAAGTAAGGAAAAAAGAAAATATGTGTGCATTTGTGCTCTAACCCCACCGTTTCACCCAGCTGTACAGCCAAGGCGAGAGCTGGGTTCCTGCTTGACAGCTCCTGGTCTCAGGGCAGGACCGCACACAGTCGTGTCCCAAGCCATGCCCTACAATAGGTGCCAGCAGCTTTTCTCAGGCCAGGTATCACTAGTAAATATTCGTCTTCCCTTTCCCTCCACCCTGCCCAGCTAATCACCAGCAAGGCTTTTCATCCTCTCTTAATTTTCTGTTTTGCTTCATACCACCCTGCCAGTTTTGTGCTTGTTTCCTATGTGAGGCTGAGGCAGGAATCCAGGCCAGAATCTCGCAGCAATATGTAATTAATTGCAACTACTCTCACAGAGGCTACAATTTGGGCTGTTCAGCCAGACACATACACTCTGCAAATAACGGTTCCAAATCACTACTCCTATTTAGCAAGCTGTCAAGGTCCTGGCTGTTCTTTAGCACATTAAAGCTGAGAGCATAACATGGTTTTTAAATCAGTCTATGAAGCATGCTATGGGTTTGTACAGCATGTAATACTTTATCTAGAGCAACACAATGCAGAAGGGCTTTTCACTTTAGAATTGTAAGCCACTATTGCTTGAGCAGGAGAATTAAATCCATTAGAGCTGACTCAGAGGTAGGTCCTTAGCCAGAATGCCAACCGCCCACTGGCAAAGACACGATCTCTATACATTTAGCGTATGTAGGTAGAACAGGGAGTGTGGCTGACTGAGGCTGATCACAGTGCGTTCTCCTGCTACTACACAGAATACAACTTAATTAAAATGGTACCCAAAAAAATGAAAATAATTTAAGTAATTAAGGTACTTGAACCCCCTTTATTTTCAAGGTAAATTTAGGATCCTAGGACACTTCTGAGAGCAGTATTCTGGTTCCTCTCAACATTTAATCTCCAGTTAAAGAAACAAATACAAACCATGTCACAACCAGACTTTCAATATCTAGAGCTCCAAGGCACAGTGAATGATCCAAGAGACTATATTCCTTTGAAAAAGTCTCATCTGTTTTCACCATTATGGATTAAAACGTCATTCCAATAATATCACCACCAAGACAGAATGATACTTCTATCTGTAGCCAATATCCATATCAATACACATACTACCTATGGAATTACACCAAGGCTAGTTAGTAACTTATTTGTGTTTTTCATCTCATACAATTTCAAAGTAGCCTACAAAAGCTGGTAAGAGCTACCAGAATTAGCATTCTTTGGAAGAAATTCAGTTGCAAGGGAGACATGACTTGCCCAAATTCACATACTAAGTAACTAGCAGATCTAGATTGTAAACTGTAAAAAATGGCCAAATAAGAATACTTTTATGTGTGCTAGACAATCTTACCAGTAAACCCTCGAGATTAATTAGATACAGCTGCTAATAATTTATAACTGCTCAGAGAAACTTATCTTAAGAGACATCACGTGCCTAACACTTGCGTACAAGAAAGAGAAAAATACCCAATTCCTGTATCCTTAGGAGAACTGATTTTGAGAAGCACAACTGCCCGAAGCCCTTGCTGGCTGATGACCCAGCTGGACAAAACACGCCGTCACAGAGACCCACTTTAAGAATCACAGTTTCTCAACAATTATTTATTTTCAAGTAGGAGTATTTTGTTAAGGGGGGAAGCAGCGTTCTTGGCGAGGACAAGCAGTTCTTTTTCAGTGCATATTTTATAGAAGCAGTTTGCTTTTCTGAATCTTAAGGATAAGACTTGGAATCAATATCTCAGCAAGGAAAGGGTCGGGATCTCACATACGCAGGTAAGAGGCTGGAGTCAGTGCAGTAGCTTCCCCGTGAGAAAGCAATGGAAAGGACAACGCAGCACTGAGGAGGTTACAAGTTCCTGGGAAAGCGATAGCAAGAAGAGCTGGAGCTTTCACTTCATTTTGCACCACCGCTATTACTAGAACGGTGATAACATCATGCATTAAACAATTAGCAACTTCCGACCACGCATTCCCAGAACCAGCTCTGTATCAACTAACCCCTCGGGCTGAAGTGGCCAGCTGATAAGAAACTCCACTTGGGATGTAGATGGGTGAGCTCACTGCCTTCTACAGCATCTGGGCAAGGAGCAAAGGTCTAACTCACGCCCCAGGGATCTAAGGTTTTGCCTAGAAAAGGCAGATCAGAGTGAGGTGGAGCACCAGTGCTTAGCACAGCCCTTTGGCTGCCCATCTGGAGACCTCCGTTTCTATCTGCTCAGGTCAGAGGCAAAGTAAGTTCAGCAGTCTCATTCCTCCCAAAAGCAGATGGTACAATATGACACAACTGAGTATGATCTATAGTTCTGCTGGGCCAAAGCCCAGAGCCGAGAGCAGACAGAGTGCAGGTGACGATCACAATGTACTTGGGGAGCTGGTGGAAAGCCCATGGCCAGAGCAGATACACTGGCCAAGCTCAGGGAGACAGCTCTTTCTTTTGAATTGAAAGAGTTGAGATCTCTGGAAGGAGATCAAATCTTCCAGAGTCTTTGAGGGTGCTCTGGACTGAGGGTCTGAGATTTTTCCTTCAAAGATATAGCTACATCCAAGGGTATGAACATCCTCCAACTACGTACAACACATCTTTCCAACAAGTGCTTTTCCCATCATCACCTAACAGAGGGAAAGAAGCACCCACCAGTTGCATGGCTGTGCAGTGATGTTTTGGGGAGTCACCATGAAGACCTGGAGGAAATACAGCAGAAGACAGAGATATTCAGAGAAGGTAACTTGAAACTAAGCAGCTGGAAGAGTCACACTTTCTGCCCTGAACAGTAAAAAAAGCAGAAACAAACAGGAAAACCAAGAAGGGGCTGAGCAAAGGCAGTTCCATTCATCATTTTTCATATATTAAATATCACCAAAAAATAAAATGAAAGAATACCTTACTTGTGACCTGTTATGTCTGTGTCTCTCATTAAACGTGTCTGGATTTTCCTGCATCGCTAAGTGAGCCTCGTCTCATGCTTAAGCTTATTATTGCTGGATTATTCTGGGATAGCCACTCTCCAACACCAACCTCGTCTGATGACACTGACAAAGAAGATAAAGCTGAGGCCACCAGCACGTGTCCCTGGAGATATGCAGGTGATGGTATGTGCCTTCTCCTAGTGGGGTCACTCCTAGGGTCGCAAAAGGGCATCGACAGATCAGCAGCTCAAAAACAAGTCATGGGTATAATTGATGGATCAGGTCTCAAAAGAGGTTGTACTGCAGCTATTTTACAGGTAGGAAAAATGGGGCACAGGTGCTCAGCAGGGTGCTCCAGCTCCTCATTTAATCGATGACAAACCCCTATCAGCTCTGACAGGAGCAGGCTCTCAATGAAAGGACACGTGGCACACCAACAACAGAGGCACTCGGTGCAGGTCTGACCACTGCTCACTCCCACCCATGGACAGGGGCTGCCATCTCTCTCCTGCACCACTGTTACCCATTCCCAGTCCGGGGATAAACAGGAATGTGCCTTACTGTCCTGCCTTAGGAAAAGACACTTATGGAAATACTGCTCCTGCTGCGCTGGAGTCTCTTTTGTTAGGACACCTAAGGGTGCCATGTCCAGACATCCAAAAGAACTAAACAACTGAGCAATTTTTAGGAAGGGAGAGGCGTTATCCCCCATTTTACAAATGGGGAGAACAATGTCACAAGAGGTTAAGGGAGTCACACGAAGACCGAGCTGCACCAGGGTCTGCATTTCTATTACTGTCCGGAGCACCCTTGAATTGCACCAGCCCCGCAGGTGGGACGAGCACTCCACCTGCTCTTCGTCTCCTCCGCTGAACCCTAAGGCAGAGACTCAGGTGTCCCCATGCTGGGCCAGGGAATACGACGTCCTGCAGGGCAGCACTCCATTTCCCCAAGTACTCAAAGCTGGGAGTTTGCACGTTTATCAATGGACCAGGTTCAAGCTTGATGCAAAACTCGTTGTCAGTAGAGCATCATCAGGAAATAACCCTGCCTCTCCTCTTCCACTCCCTCCCATTGCCGAGGAGAGAAAAGAGCTGAGCATTTGAAACATTATTTGTTTCACACTAATGCTACAGTGGCTGGCGCAGGCAGTTTCATTAACAGATGAGATCTTTCTGAACCTCCCCCTGCAAAAAAGGAGATGGGGGAAGAAGAGAAGACAAAGGCAAAAGGAATGGAGGTGGAGGAGGGTTGAAAGGAAACGTTCATTTCACAGAGCTCACGTCAGAGCATAAAGCTGAGCTGCAAAGAGGACAAAAAGCAGATATGAAGAGTCATCAAAGCCTATTCATGAGCATGACCGTCTCTCCCCAGGTCTCTTCCTCCAACTTTCCCTGGGGAATGCAAGAACACATCCCAGCCTGCACAGCAATTGCACTAGGGCTTTGGGGTTATTTTTAAGATAGTCATTATGACTCTTGTGACTCACTGACTTGTAATGATGGAAGTATGTTGTTTGATCTGCACAGACACAGGCATCCAAATTAAAAATAATAAAAAAAAGGGATCCTGAGGGGAAAAAAAAAAAAAATGTTCCGCAGAAAATAGCAAGACAAAAGGAAGATGGTTCAGTGGAGCAGGGTCTCATGCTGACCCACAAGCATAGTGCCAGTTCTACCTCTTGTCCCTCAAAACACATTTTTAACAGCTCCTCACCCTTGCTGTCCATGGCTTCCCAGGGCCCATTACAGGGCTGGTCCAAGGTGGTTACTGGATGGCTGTGTACCAGAGGTTGTACAGGGATTGGGTAGATTGGGACAGTCTAAATAGAAAATAAACCAGACTGAGACCAACCTCCGAAACACACTTCCTTCCTTCCCCCAGATCCCTTTCCCCAAGGGGTTTTTGTGAACCCAGTTTGTCCTGGTTCTCTTTCACAGCACTTTTTCCTTGGATGATCTTGGGCTGGTTTTCCTGGACAGAAATGGTAGTGGGAGACAGCTGGCAAGAAGGACACCCAGAGGATGCTGCTGGGTGTGCAAATGCCAAGGTAGGATCAAAGTATTGCTTATTTGATAACCTCCAAGTGACATGCCTAAATTAGAAGTGGCAGTGGCACCAGATGTATTTCAGCCACAGCATGACTTGAAGGCTGATTTTCTAACGTAGGCATGAAGAAGCCACTCCAGTGACTTAGAGACCACAGCAATGCTTTTTCTCTGATGCTACAGAAGCATCCAGAGCTAAGCCTAGCACAGGGATTTTCACTGGTCTTCCACTCTTCTTCACTAACATAAAGCAGCAAAGCAGAGCTACCCTGGTTTCTGCTCCATATAAATCATATGGCCAGGGAGTGAGGATCATTTTGACAATGAACTAATATTTCTGGATTGCTATTTCTGTTCCTTTGTTTGCCCAGACAAAGAGTCAGCCCTTTGTAGTTCCCAGATGACAATGTCTATGTTGCATGAGATCATGTTTGTGTTTTTGGACACATCTTTTTTTAACAGCGCCTGTTGAATTCCCTCAACTCAGCACTTTCCTTCCTCTTGGTCTCAATTGATCAAACAATATCAAACAGAGCCCAGAAGCCATGCACATACATATCCCGTGTTTTTAATAAGGCTGGAGGAGATGGTTTGCTCTGTGCGGTAACTTTTTAGGGGGTGAAGTGGAGGAGAGAGGAAATACCTGACAAATAAGAGGCAGCTGGAGCAGAGGTGGCCACAGTAGGAGCTGATGAACAGAGCAGCAGGAGCAGTAAAGATCAGAAAGAGGTGACAACAACAGTAGGGACAAGTGGGGCTGAGACTTCATCTAGGCAAAGACAATTAAGCCCTCACTTTGTACATCACAATCTCCCCAGGGATAACACCAGACAAGGGATAACATCACCAGGTTGGGAATACAGAGCAGAAGCAGCTCAAATTTTTAAACAGAAATAATTTGCTTCCAGGTAACTTTGGAAGAAGGGCACAGGGATGCCAGGAGCACACGGGCAGTGCTGGCGCACCCTCAGTGCTCGGCACGCTGACCCTGGTGCCCACGGGGTCAGGAGAGGAGATCCTAGCCTGGAGGGACCCTGACCAGAGGATTTCTGCATGTCCACCCTCCTGAAACCACGGGACAGCTAAATACACCAGGGACCCCAGACTCAGAGACTGCCGACTGTTTGGGATGGCCTCTTACTGCAGAGGGAGGCTCTCCCAATGCTGACACTGCAGAGGTGCGAGGCACCAAGCCAAAATAATACTTAGGGTGCAGCAAAATTTTTAAAGAAACAGATTTTAGAGAGACACACACTAATTCACTCAGTCAGAAACAAATCTCCAATTTCCTGGTCTCCCCACAGCTGGAGTTTTCAAGAGGAAAGAGGGTCATAAAGCTCTGAAGGAGCAGAAATCTCCTCTCTCCATGCCAGCTCACATCCTCCCCATAGGACCATAAATACCATATCCCCMAAACACGCTGGATGCAAACAGGAAAACATTAAATCACAGGAGCTAATTAGCAGTCTCTATCCAGCATGTTCTTTACGAAGAGGGACTCCCTCAAGTCCACTCCTCTCATCAGCATCTCTCCCCTTTATAACGAGCAGGGGAGGCWGGAGCCACCCAACATGATGGTCCCAGCAGAGGGGCAGGGTCCCACGCAGGGGCTGCCACCCGCTGCTCCAGCACACGGGTCCGGCTCAGCTGTCCCACAGCAACAGGGACTGCTTATAAAAAGAGTTAACAAGTTTAAACAACTGCTACCAATAACCTTGCCTCACTCCAGATTTTCCACTGACAGACATCTTCAGTTTGTTTTCATTTCTTTAATTGATATCTTATTAAACTCCCTATAAATAGAGCTAGCGAGCAAAGAGCATCATGCAGGCGGGTCAGAAGACCAGTGCTAGCAGCAAGATGCCCAAAGGGAGGAGAGACAAGGAGCTCATGAATTCACAGGGGAAATGAGTCATCTCCAACTTTCCACAGAGACCAGGCCAGCCTGGCATGGAGACCAGTGGTGCTACACAAGACCTTCTTACCCTGAGTTTGCACCAACGTCACCAGTTCAGCCTCGTGCCCTATTTGTGCTACGATGCTATAAGAGCCAAGCTACCGTCTTTCAGAGTGCGTGGACAAGTCCCACAGCGCTCATCGGCAGGAGGATTTTGGCCTCTTCTACTCACACGTCACTCTTGTTGGCAGAACTCCAACTGACCTTGATAGATGAGAGATACAAAACATCTGCAGCCAACACAACACTTTCCAGCAAACGTTTTCTTCTTAAGGAAAAAGGCAAGGCTGAGTTGTCCTGTATTACCATGCTGGTCACCAGTGTACAGGGCTGTGGTGAAAACATGGCCAGGAGGCATCCTGTTGGGCTGCCATCTCCAAAATAACCAGCCACTCTGACCAGTTCATAACACTCATCCCACCTTGCTGTCACCACACCACCTCCCAAAAACCTTGTCACATCAGCTCCGTGCTCTGGACAGACCACTCGCGAGGAGCCAGTTGGATGCAGGGTAAGAGAGGAGAGACTTCATTTCATCCACACCTCCTCCTTGTCTAAGACATGTCTATGGGGCTGATCTCTGCATTAAGTGTGTAAAGCTGGCAGGCAACTGCTTTATTCCCATTTTTGAGATGGGAAACCAAAGCAGAGCGGGAATAAGTGATCCATCTAAGTTCATACTGGAAGCAGGGGGCAGAGAAGGGGCAGTCCTGTAACGGAGCAAGCATCTGCACTCTGCCACTGCAAAAGGGCTGGCAAGTAAATGCAAGGGAGACCCCTAAGCAATGCACCAGGGGATTTTCCAAAGCCGTGGATAACTGCAAGGACAGCACAAGGGATGTGTCTGAAGTGCTGATCAGGTGTCAACATCCCTGCCTGAAAACCTGCCCAGGTGTTTGCTCAGTGCCTAYGTGTTGTACTCTGCTCTCTGCAGTGCCAGGCACACTCCCCAAAGGCCACCGCAAGAGCTTCCCATCAGCTTCCCATCCTCAAAAGGAGGGTGTTAAGGAAAAATAAGAGATAAATAAATAAAAACGGATTTTTCTTTGTTACTTTGCAGGGACAACTTTTGTCACACTCATGCCCAGCCCCACAAGCAGAGCTGGGGAGGGTTGCAGGGCACAACCCCTCAGGCAGAGCAACTGCAATGTTAACATGTCCCAACAGTGGCTTTCTCCCAGTAACTAATCACAAAGTTTATGATACTTCCCACAAGACAGTCAGAAAGCTACCCATAAATAATCACATGGAACATTAACCGACTGCAAATTACTTTTATCCTCACTAACCATTGTTACGACCTTTGTTAGTTTAGATCAAGTAGAGGGCTGTTTTTTACAGTCACTAACTGATAACCATATGGAAAACTTGAGAGCATTTTCCCAAATAATACTCTATGAAGTACTCACTGTAAATTAACATTTCCATTAAAGTTGCACGCAAAATTAAAACTGAGAAATAAATTAACATTGTGCCAATTTGAGGTGGAAAACTGCAGCAGAGCAGGAAGCTGAGTGACCTGACCAAAGACACACAGTAAATCAGTGTCAATGCAAAGGACGCAGTAAGTCTGCTCTCAGCTGTAAGGAACTAATTCAACTGCACAAAACTAAGCAGTGCCTTTATTAACAAAATACCCAATGATAGAACTGTGCTTAAAAAACAAGCAAACAAAAAAACCACACCCAAAAAGCCCACACCAAAAAAAACCCCACCAAATTACTGACCATCCAGTGCCCCCAGAGCATTTTGGACAAGGTGGGACCTCTTGTGCCATCCCTACCATTGGCAACCCCCCCAGTGCGATCCTGCACCGGGCCCACTGAGCGATCTACCTTACGGCACAGACATGTATTTTTTCTCCATCAAAGGAGGAAGCTAGAACAGATGGGGATCAATTGCTGCCCCAAAAATCACACTGGGAATCTCTCTCAAAGCCAAACACTACAAGCGGAGCCCCCGATGCTGTGCTCAGACAACCCCTGACCTTCTACTGCTGCTTCTATATGATAAATTCCATAGTTTTGCGGTTTGTTATTTTTTTAGGAATGAAAATAATCCTTGCACAGATATACAGGGATCACAATGCCATCCCCAAACAAACACTCCACTGGCTCGCAAGGAGTTTTGTTAACACGACTATGCGCACAGTTTGCCTGAACACACGTTGACGTTACAGAGATTGCCTGGAGCCCTTGATCCATTTTTAAGCCAGGCTTTTTGCGGGCTGCGTTCAAGCCATCCCACCCAGCAGCGCCRCGTGTTGCAAGGGGCACTTGGAGCAACTGTGCAGCAAAGGCCCGTTTGCCAGCCGGCAGCTCCGGGGAGCCCGGCTGCTCCGCTCCGAGCCCTGCCAGCCRGCGCTCCCGAGGGGATCCACGCCCAGCATAGGCAAGGGGATCTCTTGGATTGCCCCAGTGCAATTGCTGGTAGAGGGAAAAAAAGGGGAAAAAAGGGCCTTGAAAAGGAAAAAAAGGAATCATGACAAAAGCTTAGRTCAAAGGATTTTCTTCCACATCCAGCCTACAGTCTTAACGGTCCCTAAACTCCTTGTGCTGAACCTCCTGAGCTATGGCTCCGTCTTACACCAGAGCACAGAGAAGAATCGGAGACCCCTGCGCATAGCTGGGGAAGTCACTCTGTGTCTGTGGGCAAGTAATTTAAGTTTTCTCTGACCCTCTTTYCTCCATCTATACCTAGCACGATACTTACCTCCTGCATGGAGAGGGGTACGCTATTCCAACTCACTTATCTGCCGATTTGCATTTTCAATCATATGTCTTCCAGCATTCCCAAGCTGTTACCCTGTGTTTCTTTGCCTGACACGTTGTAAAAATAACCCAGACTGTAAAGCTTGCTTGATGTTTATAGGACACCATGGAAATTTACAGCTCATGATAATTAACTTTAAATAAAACGTTAATCTACAGTAAATACCAAATAGAGGACAGTTTGGGGAAACACTCTGAAATGCACTGGTGGAAGTCAGTGCACTGAAGGTACAAATTAGTGATGTCTACTAATGGGAGAATCTTAGTGGATTAGGCAAACTAACAAAAGTAATAATAATTAACAACATTAGTCACATAAAACATAATTGACTTCCAATCGCTTCTAACATTATTTTTCTAATGAAGTTGCTGGAAACTAATCAGAGCTGGCTGGATAGCTTATCAGGGGACAGCCACAGTCGGCAGGATTAGCTGCTTAGCGCCGGAGCGTGATTCACCCTGAGGAAGAGCCGATCGTCCTTCCCAGCATCAGGAAGGAAATTTTCAGCAGTCGACTCTTCGCTGGCTCTTTCATCCCCTCCCCAGACACTCCGCCTGGGGCAGGCAGGACACTCGAGGGACCCGTGTGTGAAGCTGCCTGCCAGCAACTGGTTGCCCTTTTTATAGCTCCACGCTGATTTGATTGTGGTCATGAGCAAGGGCCTTGCCTCCCCATTTTGTTTCGTTTTTTTCCCGTCTTAAAATGATGTTTACCTTTGATGTCTACAGAGAAAAGCTTAACTTTGCCACCCTTGCACATGAAGATGTACACGCTGTCCACTCTGGAAAGCAGACCTCTTCCTCTGGGTTAAGTGCCTTTTCCACAAAACCTTTCTGCAAATAGCAACTTATTTCACGTTTTGTAAGATGACTTGTCAAACTCTGAAGACAGTCTAATATTGCAAYCACTCTGCGACACCAGCCACGCTCCTTGCTGGGAAGAGAGGAAAAGGGTCCTACAGAAACCGCCCCTTTCTATCCAGTGAAGCTAAGGGCGGCCACAGACTCCATCGGACAGAGACTGAAAATGAATTTCTAGACAAAGTGAACTTCACTTCTGCAGCAGTCTTTCCCAAGCCTGAACGCACCACTATCCCACCAGCTCCCTGGCTCCTGTCAMCCCCCAGTATATCTGTCCCTGCTGACCCATCTGAAACGCATCCACAACGCTTCGTTAGCCCCTGGGGATGCCACATGCTCATTTACTAGAACATCCCTTTCCCCAGCGGGGAGCTAGGACCGTCCCTTTCGATTCCCCCATGCCCAGATGCTGCCTGAAAAACCACATCACCCCACATTGCCCTGAACACGCTCTTCTCAGCCCAAAACGACACAAAGCGAATATGCTCGACCCGCACGCAGGCTGGTAGGGGAGGTTGCTCGGCCATGCCCGGGCTGCTCCATGCCTGCCTGACACATCAGGCGAGGTCGGCACAGGGCTGCCACCACCGCGAGGCCACCCAGGAGCCATGCCCGGCGGACGCCGCGCCATCGCCACCAGTGACAGTGCCAGCGCCAGCGGGGTCTGTTCCCAGTGACCGCTGGGGGACCGCCAGCTGGGATAACGAGGATGACATAGATCATCTGTCCCTCCCTGAGGAACAATACAGTTTTTCAGCAACAACAGTTAATTGAGAATTAATATCCTCAGTGTGGCACGGTGTCACAATGTCGCACACCCCCGTCCCCCCGCCTGGTTGATGGCCTTCATCTGACATCACCATTTTTTCCCCGCTCAGCAGCACTCAATCAGCTATAACAGCGGTGGCCCTCATCAACACCTCCCTAGAGAATCTGGGGAGGACGTTCCCACCCACCCGTGCCTCTCCACAAACTGCCCCTCATCATCCTCRGGGACTGGGAGGCTTGGACTTTCCAGTCATTGCAAAAAATCCCATTCACGCTGGCTCAGGGAGCCTCCGGGAGARCAGACAAGTTTGTTATGGAGAATCCAGATCACATTTTTCCACCCTGAACACTATCTTGTTTGCGCCCTCTCCACCCGCCTGTCCCTTCCTCCCTCCCAGCCAAGCTGGCGGGAAGCTCCATGGGGTTTGGTTTTTTTTCCCCCTGACCAGATGTTTCATCTGCTTTTGTTGCTACAAGACGCACCGGTCAAGTCCTGGCAACATGCAACAAATCCCGAGCTGCACAGCTAACGACTAGCATCTGCATCCAAGATTAATCAAGGAGGTGGGAAAAGGCACATCCAACAAGAAAGCACAAATCCCCATTTCTAATTGTTTTGTGCTAGCAGCAAAACATTTATTTGCCAGGATTTCCGAGAGGCGGAAGAGGTGAGTGGATTGCTCGGCGCCTCCTGTTTACCAGGCCGAGAGGGGAGTAGGGTTAACAGAGAATTTCTTGTTCCACGCCAAAGCATTACGTTCTGGAAGACATCCAGAGAGAGATCCTTTGTCTTCAAGAACAAAAGGGACGGCTCCCCATTTTCAGGGGAGCTCTGCACACTGTGACATGACCTATGCTGGCAGCATCACCACGCAGTGATGTGACGCGTCCCAGGCACTTGCCCACAGATGACGGAGCTTGTCCCACTCGTTGCACCTCACCACCACCCCTCTTTTGTCGTGGCTGTGCCCTGGACCATGTGCAACGCTCCCTTCCAGCCTGTCTTCTCCATCTTCAGCACTACCCCTGCACCCCTCCAGCCACCCCGCTGCAACACACTCCCTCCTCCCCTTCCAGCCCTCTTGGCACCATCGTTTTGACGATCTGCAGCTCAGAAGTGCTGCATCTCAGAGCAGCCTTGGCAGTTTGAGAGGCAGCCGACGTGCCTCCACGCAGCCCACGCTGCTCTGAAGTCTGCGAGACACCAGGAAGGACTGAAGCCAGCCTGTCTCATCTGGGCTCTGCAGCTTCCCGGTGTGGATCTCCAGCAATGACAAAACCTCTGAGAAAAAGCCTGCCCTGCTCCCCACAGAGACATCGGGGATGGCAGCCGAACCCACACGCTTCTTGTCTAGTCCTCGCCCACCTGCAACGTGTCCTGTGTTTGGAGACCCATGCATAGAGCTGAGGATCCTTTGGGCTTTCCACTGACCTCTTGCCTTTTCTTCTTCCCCACCCCTGGTTCCCAGGTAGCCCCAGAGATGAATCTCACACCATTTTGAGGGACAAGACTCATAAAAGTTGCCCCATACAGACAGAAGGAGAAGGCACTTTAGAGAGCTCACAGCCAGCCAGCTCCCATGGGAGATCCATTCCCAAAGGCAACATCTGGAGCCTGACCAGCAGCTGGCCTGCTCCCTCCTGATGGCCTGCGGAGGTCTGGAAGTATTTAACACCAAAAACTCAGGTCTTGTCTATCCTGCCCTTTTTCCTCGAAGTCTCTGAGGTCAACAGGGAATTTAGTACAAGGATATTTGAAGAAGCCAGTCCAGAGCAACTGCTGACTGTTGCTAACTCTCTGCTTTGCTTTTTTTTTTTTACCTACTAAGTTCTCATTTTATACTCATGTCCGTTGTTTTCCTCATGGAGAAATGATCTGTTGACATCCTCAAGGCAGAGAAAGTTCCCAACAGGCAGCTCTTCCTAAGAGACTGCAAGAAAACCAACCTGACATGGCATATTTAATATCTGTAAGGTTAAAAAAAGTAAATGTGGAGGGAAAAAAGCAGCAATATTAAAAAAAAAAAAACACAGTAACTTTCAGGTTTCATAACAAAGCAGAACAGCAGGCACAAGTTACCCCGCAAGTCACCTTTAGGCTACAGCCATCTATTTTTAATTATAAGGCTCAGATAAATTATTTATCACTGTTGTCTTAGTGTAACCATCAGGTTACAAAGCCTCCTGGAAACAAGAGGAAAGAGGGAGCAGGAGGAGATCCCAGTTGCCCAGAATAACGTGTCTCCCATGCAGGCTGCTGCTGCGAGGTGCCCGTGCTGGGTGTGACTTCCAGCCCTTCCCCGGATGCTGGGAATGCCCATGGGGTTCCCAAATTCACAGRGATGGTTTGTAACGGCACCAGCATCCAGCCCAGCTCCTGCTAATCGCACAGGATTAGCGTTACTTCCCTGCCTCTGCGGGACAACTCCATCCGTGAACATCCGCAGAGTGCCGAGCATGGAAAGTTCATTATACCTGCGCTGAGCGGGGCGAGGAGACCCCTGCCAAAAATGATTGCCTATCTGGGTTGTCTTCCTTCCTGCCACGGCGGTCCAGGGCCAGTTCACATGTTTCCCAGGACGGAGGCTCCCACGYGGACATGCTCCCACCTCGTGGCCCCACCGGGGACCCCGAATTCCCCTGCCGCTCTCCCTGCTTTCTCCTGCCTGAGCCACATACGCTGGCCCGGGCAGGCGTCCCCGAGGCCACGCACAGGGCTGTCAGCTCCAAATGTCTGTTAAGGAGATGTCCGCTTCCTGCCTCTCGATTTTCCTTATTTACAGCAGCTAAAAAATGCGTTTCTTCATGGAGCTGGGCCAAAACCAGCAAACTACTGCTCCTTCCCCCTCCTGAGGGCCCAGAGCCCAGCGCACAGAGAAGGCATTACAACTATGTAACCTGGGGTCATGTTTCACCCTGGACTCAATTAGCAAGGGTTAAAAATGGAACAAGCCTTTACTTTCCCATAGGAAAGTTGTTCTCAGTTGCCTGCTGCCTCCAGCAGCCTTCTGACACTTCTATAGAAAACAGCAGCATCCTCGGTTCTGGTTCATAGGGATTTTCCCCAGAGCGCCTTCTACGCCGGCGGCTCCCCAGTAGACAGCCCCTCTGCAAGCCACCACATCCTGCTCGTGCAGAGCATCCCTGGGTGACTGGTCCTGCTGCGGGGGGAAGCACCCATCAGCCTTCGCCCAACAGCAACAAATACAGCAAACTCATCACAGCCCTCAAGCCCCTCTCATACAAACGGGTCCGATAAGGAGGACGGAGATGATTTCTTCTGGGAAAGGGGATTCAAGAAAAATGCCTATAGGAAGGCATCATTGAGCAGTTTGGGCACTGCAGCCACATCAAAAACCCTCTGCTGAGAGGTTCTAATATCTTGCATTACATTTTACTCTTCCCTGTCACACCAAGACTCATCCATCTGAGGAAAGGACAACAAATAACACCAGAAACCATGGCAGATCTACTGATGGGGTGGCCCTTGTCCCAGCACCAGCTCATGGGATGAGGGGACCTGTGACTCTAAGGTCACATCTGGAAATGCACAGGAAGCTAAAACCACCAATGGGCCACACCAGCTCTGCCATTAACTGCCCGTATTGGCCCCAGCCTGTTTCTTCTCCCCTTTCCATCCTTGCTCTAGGATAGAGTTTTGTGCAATATGACCATGGTTTCTTCTTCCTGCAATTACCCTCTTGTCACTTGGCCACTTGTCCCGTGTCCCTTGCTGGTCTGGGGCAACCCACTGGCCAAGCAAATGCTGTCCAAAGTRCTCTCCCTTTAACAAAGCATGGAGATAACCTGCCAGGCAATCTGTGAGAAAGACTTAATTTTCCCAAATTTCACCCCAGAGACCCCACAGTCACAGCATGAGTTGCTGTGGGAGAAAAATAAAAAGAAAACAAAAGACCTCAGGGCAGCCAACACACAGAGGGTCCGAAACACCCTTCAGCCCCTGCTTCTGCCCAACGCAGGAGGCACCAGAAGGTGCAGAGAAGGCACGTGCAGCTGCAGCCAATTCCAGCTCCTGCAAGAGCAGCACAGGGAGGGATTTTAAAATCCACAACTTGAATATGAGCAGAGGAAGCCCAGAGCGTACCGAGGGACAGCAACGTGCATGCAGAAAAGGAGAGGCGAAACCATGTCCGTACATACAGCTGCCTCATCTCCTCAAGCCTCTTGGGACAGAGTCGTCTGTTGAGCAAGAATTGAGCAGCTGGCAACGACCTCTTCGCTTCCCCAAATACCCAGCAGGCCCTCAGCTCCCAGAACACTGTGATCACAAGCAGCAGCAGCACATCCAGCTACCTGCTCATGTTCAAAACTCACCCAAGCCATGCCAAGCGGGCGTAAATGTCCCAGAGGGAGCATGAGCTGGAAATCAAGAGACCTAACAATAACTGCCACCTTGCACGGACTGGCTTCTTGGGCTCAGGGAGGTCACCCAGTCCCTCTGCATCAGCTCCATGAGGAGCTGGAGTAGTGCACAACCTGTCTGGAGGGTGACAAGGGCCAGAGGCAGAGCTCCGAGCTGACTGCAAACTGCTGCTGGCACCCCGACCAGTGGGGACATGAAAATCACCCCACAGAGCACAGACAGCATCTTCATCCAGCACCAAGCCCTWTGCAGCTGCCTTCAACCCCAGTGCAGACATGGCTCATCCAAAGCTGCATGTCCCAGAACACCACATCCACACCAACACACCAAAGCACAAGCACATTGGGTTTTCTGTACATGGCACCACKCATTCACCCCCTGCCGCTGCTCTTTGTGCATCAGCCGGGTCTCCCCTAAAAGCTTTAAGCAACATGACGTGCGTCAGAAGAAAAAATGAGAGAAATGCTTTCATAGCACAGCCGTTGGAAGCAGAGTGAGAAAATGCAGCAGTCCCCTGGAAGGGCTGCGCTGCAGTTTGGGAGGTTTCCCAGCTGGGCTGGGGGGACTCTGGAGCCGCTCGTGCACGATGCCTGGGCAGAAAGGATTACCTGTGTTGCAGGAGGAGGAAGCATTCAATCCACAGACACACGGTGATGAGTCCTGTTTAGAGACTCTGCTCTTATCTTTGTCAGTCCCCGTTTAGCCCGTTAGCTCATGCAGCCACGTTGCTGCRTGGAGCCGCGGGAGCCCCACTTGTGCCTCTCACAGCCCACCCATGGGCTGCAAAGCAGCTTTGCTGCATGCYCACCCTCCCCACCTCTCCCTCACGCTGCCCTATAGCGGAGCGGATCCTGCGGGTCAGGGCTGGGACAGTCCGTGATTGCAGAGGTGCTCAGACACCCTCACTGTCACCTAAATACTTTTGGGCAATGCAGAGGAAAGCAGGGGTAACTCGGGGCTCCAGCACCTGGTGCTTCACCTGGGGAGGGAGCATGGGTTTCATCCCTTGCTCACGCGGGCAGGATGGGGGCCAGGTCTGCAGATGGTTAAACGCTCGCGGCAGGGGTCAGGTTTCCCAGAGCTTTCGCTGGGACACATCTCCAAAGAGCTCAGCACCCCACACAGGAGGGGTTTCAGAAAACCTGGTCCCCAGGGTGCAAACCCCACAATCCAGAGTGCTTCAGAARAATACACACAGCAATGTATATTCTCTCTCCCCCACACACTGCAGCATATAATTTCCATCACAGCAAGGGGAGAGATATACATCAATGATCCTTTTTCATTTTTCTTGCTGAAAGCTGCTAGCTGTAGAATTTGGCAGCCAGGGAGCTGGTGGTACAGCTCACACAGCCGCTCCAAAGGGGATGCATCAGCTCCACACGCGGTCCCATCCTCTGGCCTCTACCCTGTGGCAGACAAGGCTCATTTCTATAGCTCATTAAAGAAGGATAAAAGTAACCTTTAAAGGTTGCTTTCCTGTGAAACAAGTCTAAAACCAAACAATGACTTGGCAAAGAGTGAATTGGATCTTTAAAAGCAATGCATTTCACTGGAAATATTATTTCTTTCTTCTTTTTTTTTTCCTTCTTCTTCTTTTGAGCCTGATGGTGGATTATTTTTCCTTGACACAATCCCGCCTCCGCTGTGATAGATGACGGCACATTTAGCAGTGTTCAGCCAAAACTTTTTATCTCCATATGGAAGATGGATGGATGAGGACTCTGAAGCCCGCATCAATTCCTTCAAGAACAAACAAGGATCCAGCCCAGACCCCCTCCCAGGTTTGTTTAAAATACACAGAGCAAAGGGCAGAGGACGTGATCCTATAAAGCCCCATCTGGCACTATTTGCAGTGTTTATGAAGCAAAACGGAACGAGCACTGCCCAAGACCTCCGGCCATCTCACTGGAAAGCACGAAGGACAGCTGTAGCTTGGATGGGCTTTGTGCTGGGGGCCCAGGACTGCCTGCGCCTTCCCGTGCCAGCCATGCTATGTCAAGCACTGCAGCGTGCGGCAGGGTGGGAGGCCTGAGGAGGCATCCCCAGCTATCTGAGCAGGGATCACACACAGCTCCTTGAGGGCAAAGGCTGGAAGAGCCAGAGAAAAAGCCAAGTGGCTCTTGTGAAAAGTAACAGGCACTGCATCACTGCAGCAGTCCTCACTAGGAGCGGACAATGCAGGAGAGTCRTCCTGGATAAGCAAAGCAGAAAAGGAGATGATGAGACCCAGGAGCAGCTCTCGGCTTTGAAGGCTGCTCACCAGCATGGGTGACTTCCTTGCATCAGCCCAGGCCAGACATCATTTGCTGAGGCGAGGGAGCAAGCAGGTGGTGTTCAGGACTCCGAGTGAGTCAAGGGAAACAGAGGAAATCCATCGGCATCACAGCTCCTTCTTTCTTGTCTTTACATGCCACAAGAGATGAGGCCACGAGCCTTCAAGGAGCTCCTCTGAATGCAGCTGAGCTACAAGCTCAGGAGTGCCACGTCCCACAAGACCAGCTCCCAACCCCCTAACYGCTCTCGTAGTGCCCCTTCCCACTGACACCAAGTAGTGGTAAAGAGGTTATGGGTAAATTTTCTTCCCTGTAAGATGTTAGTAAAACTCCAGAGAAAACCTGTGGGGTAGCACTGAAGTAGGTAGAGTAGAAAGGACAGCACGGGATGGACACAAAAGATGAAGAGGGCTGAGAGTTGTACACCTGTAGGAAAATGTTATGGCTTCATCCTCACACAGGGCGCAGCAGCAACAGCCGTTACACGAAACAACACATGCACCATAGCACACACACACCTCATTAATAATGTCTAGAGCTCCTAATGCAACATGCCAGAGAAGTTACCTAACCAGCAATAAAAACTTCTTTGGCCCCGTCTCAGGTACAAAAGCCAACACTCTTCATCTTGTAAAATGCAAAAAGCCCCCAGAYGTTTATAAAACTCTGTTGGGCAGCTCAGCGCAAATGTTGTTTACCATCGAAGCATTAGGGATCAAAACCGACCATCCAGCTGACAGGAGCTTTGTAGCTGCAGTCACATAGCAGCAGCGTGATCCTCTCCAGCTTCCCTCGGCACCRGAGTGCCCTCAAGCCCACCACCTCCTGTCACCCCAACCCGTCGAACACATCTGCTTTCAGTGGAATGCCAACACCTACTATCCAGCAAGGGTAGCAGGCAGGAGCTGCACACACACGCGTACAGGCACATATGGACGTATGTATACGCAGGTAAGTGGAAGATGCTGCCCACATGCAGCGCATCCACACGGACATCATGGGAAGGCGAGAGCTGGGCTTGCTGCATCCRCATGGCTCCTGCTGTTTCCCGGGGACTCTTTCGAAGCAGGGGGTGCATGCGGGTGCCCTGCAGCAGACGCCGCAGGACTGAGCGCACAGGCTGCCCGGCGCTGCTCTGTGCTGCGGCCGGTCGGGTAAAGTAGCCAGGGCAGCACGTGATGAGGCATTACGCGGAGGAGCTCCACGGGGACCTCCCAGTGACAAACRCCATCCCAGCTCAATGGCTAAGACCAGGCCAAGTAAACACAGAGTATATTTATGGCTCCTAGGAAATGCTTTCATTTCTCCCTCCCCACGTTCGCTTCAAGATAGCAGCAGCAAGCTACGAAACACTCCCTCCATGTGGTGCTGTTAACCATGGGAAGCGAATGCACTAGCCTGGACAGATCATTATCCCTTCATGCACGGGGCTGAGGAAGGGGGTGGTAGTCTATAATGACGCTAATTAAGTCCTTAAGTGTCTTGGTAAAAAGCAGGTAAGACTTCAGCACGAGGCAGAATATTCCATTAGGGCAGGCTTCACCGTAGACACAATGCTGCATAATGGGATCCTGTAATTATGCCTGCACTGCAGAGACTTTTAAAAAAAGGAACCCTGTTTTACATTCTCTAATGCAAACAGCATGAAATGATGTTGCTTAGAAACCTTTACACTCCTACAGTGTGTGCAAAAAAGTTATTCCAGACATCTGTATTTAAAATAAAATTTAAAAACAATCCTACCGCACACACTCACATGGATCTTGGCTTCACGTTGAGTGATGAAGCCTATGAAATGTCAGAGGAAATGTAAATTACAAAAAAGAAAAAAAAAAGACACATGCATTTAAAAACTTCAGCAGCTTGTTAAGTCATTTCAGGTTATGTCTGGTACTGTTCCACCTCACCCCTTCACACAGGGCTCTGTCTCAGTGGAWTGATGGTGCCATTCATACCAATCCAGACTTAGAGCCTCATAATCGTTTCCACAGTCATGCTGACCTCAAACACCTGGAAAAGATTTTCTTTTCCAGAGAAGCCACCCAAGGTTTTACTCCAGAGTCAGCACACAGAGCAGAGCACTGTCCAGGTCCCAGAGCCACAGGAAAACCCATGCAGTAAAGCAGATATGACAATTTTATGAACGAGTYGCAGTGCAGGGCACAAGACCCAAACCCCCACTGCTGGTGACCGCTGCTCAGTGGCTCACGTCAGGCTGAGCAGGGTGGAGGGAGACTGTAGTGCCCTGAAATTTCCTACACCAAAGGCAATACAGTCAGATCTGCAGCAGCCCATAAATAGCATTTTACCAAGCACCATCCTGATACTTCCTCCCGTAATTCGGGCAYCGCATCCCACAGAGATGGCAGGCCCCGCCGGGGAAAGCTTCATCTCGATCCAAGCGGGCAGGCAGGGAGGGGGTTTTCTGCACCCACAAAATCAAGCAAAGCGGGCAGGGACTGTCGGCTTCACTCCATGCATCCAAACCCCCAGCCCTGACCTGAACTCCCCCCCACAGCACAGCCCYGGGAGCCCCCCATCCAGGGCTGCCAATGCCTCCCACCCACCCATCACTCTCCCCACCATCTCCTCCTCCTCTTCGAAAAGGTCACCCCTCTTTGCCTGGCAACGGGAATAAACGCTCAGCGGCAGGCATGGCTGATCGGTGCGTCACAGCTGCCACCACACTGTCACACTGCCGTGCAAAGGCCAGCAGTTACCACAACAGGAGCGGCTGGGGATGGGACCGACCTCAGATGCAGGGATGTGCCCCAGCCGGCAGCGCTGGGTTTGGCACGATGCAGAACACTGAGCYCAYGCGTTGCCCCCTTTCCCCCTCCCARRCCCCACAGCTTCCAGGTTTGTAGTTTTCTTTTTGTTATTCCCTGCTGGCAGAGGGGGATGGAGATAAGAGATTGAGCCTGTGTGCCTTCATCAACAGAGAAACGTGAATATCCTGAGGGATGGACAGAGGTRGAATCTCATCTTTGTCCTATAGGGAAAGTCTTCACTGATGGGAGACTGGGGAATCAGCTGCTGTGCCTCTGATGCAAAGGCCAATCTCAGCAAGATCATCTGAACTGTGCTAACGAGACCCCTGCACAAGGCAACTTTTTTCAGCTCTGCTGGTACCTGCTCTCTCAATATTCTCCCAAGACTCCCTAGATCCTCAAGACTATAGTGGCCAGAAGTCACTTGGCTTAAAGTCTACCCACAGAAATGCCTCCTCATAAGAGCACGTTCACTGTTATGGCATTTTAAATGGCAGAGAAAGCAATTTCTCTGCACGTGCTTTTCTGCTGATACCTGGAAAGGTCCTTAGGCAGCAACATGGGTGAGCTCCTGGTCAGACACGTGGTACCTGCAGGTGTTTCAGCCTCCTGCCAGGGAGCTCTTACTGGTGGTGCAGGTATCTACAAGCTTGCCTCTTGCTCCCCACAAGCTGCTTCACCCACAGATGCTGAGGATYCAAACCTGGAGCCTCACTCTTCCTGTCCCCAGGCTTTGCAAATTCATTTGCATCGCTCTGAGGCAGGAATCATTGCCTCTTTGATCAACAGCCCTTCACACCCCACATGGGTTACCTTAACTGGTTATTGCAAGCAGTGAAGAGCCAGACCACGGGCAAAGGAAAAAAAMCAGAAGTGTTTAACTTTTTAGTTTGCTGCTGCTGCTACAAGCCCTGCTGCAATCACAGGTCTGGAGGCCAGAAATGCACAAAGCATGAAGTCACAAGTCTTCAACTTCCCAGCTTGTCCTCAGGTAGCAGCTTTGCCTTTATCACCTCTGACTACCACAGAATTGCCATCACCAGCGTGGAATTAAGRCTGAAAGATCAGCATCTGCACTGAGCAATCAGCTCCCTGCAAGAGAGCCCAAGGTCGGTCAGAGAAGAGGAGAAGGTGGCAGGAGGGAAAGCCCTACAGTGGAAGTGCACAGACCACCTGTGACCCCAGGCAAAGGGCTGTGCCCCGGGCAGGCAAGAGGTCTCAGCTGTGAGACAGCACCAGGAGCATCAGGAGCTCATGGAGGGGTCAGAAAGGAGCTCACAGCAAAGGTGCAGGGATAGCCACCACCCGCAGACCCTTGGGGCAGTCCACACCTGCTCTCTGTGCCTCTCATCCCCCTCGCTGGCACACAGAGAGCAACAAAACTGCCTTCCCCTAGATGCACAAAGTCAAGTCGAGGACTAAGATGCTTTAAAACCTGCTGGTGAAATAGGCATGAAAATTATTATCGAGTTGTGAGGATTTTTACATCATCCAGAAGACAGATGTTGGCCAGCTGCTGAAGACAGAGGGTTGGCAAATTCCCCGCCGCACACTGCTCTTCTCCAACTGGACCAAACTGCAGAAAATACATCCTTCCTGGGGGAACACGCACAGAGCGAGGGGCCTGGGCAGCTCTCCCTCTGCTGGCTCCTCTCCTCCCGCTGAGACAGGAGACAGCCGCCGTATAGGCACATTCTTCTTTTATCTTTGATTGTTGCTAAAAATAATGAATATGAGCTACGTGGCTCAGGCTGTTCTCACCATCGTTCGTTGTGGGGTGAAGTCCAGATCAGATCGAATGTAATTCCACGTGCAGTGTGCCGCTGGCCCCCCAGGGCTGGCACCGTGTGGGAGCACGGTCGGTGTCCGTCCTGTCCATCGGAGACACACAGTGCTAAATGGCATGAGCGTGCACACCGATATGATGCACCGACTGGGCCACCAGCAACTGGGAGATAAGAGGTCATACRTAGAAATGGAAAATGGAGATAACGAGCTGGGTCTTCCCATGTACATGCAAGCGAGAAGCTAGAAATCCTGTGATCTTTGAAATAAGTGAATATTCAACCCATTATACCCATATAACATCAGTCATCTCCACTCTGGTATCTGTACAGCCACCTGAAAACTCAGTGTGTGCTCCCTGAATCTTCTGCTCATTATCAAAGCTCGAATGTAAACCACAGCAACTACATAGTTATTTTTTTCCTAACCCTAGTATGGTGAGACCAAACAGTTAAAGAACAAGCCCAAAGTCTGAAAGATAACACTACAAAATACAACATAGAGGCTACTTTCACACATGCTCCAGAATAAACCTCAAAACAGCAAGAAGGTCCCATTCCTGCATACACTTCCACTTTGGAGGGGCCCAGAGGACATTTGACTTCTTATTGATAATTAAGCAAAGTACAGGTTTCATCTGGCTGTCCTCTGCATGAATAATGGATGTTTTACAGGGGGTGGGTGAATGGCCAAGAGAAATAGTGAAAGTCTAAAATTGCTATTAGAGATCAGAAGCTGGATTAGCAGCACCTGCAGAGCCCACAGGATCGCTCCACCTTCTGCCCCAAGAAATCAAAACTCTAATGCCACTTCGGGCTATTTCTGCTGCACTAATTTTAAACGCCAGTTCAAAAGGCTTGATTCAATGTCCACAGCAATGTAGAATATTTCCCAACCAGCTCCAGCAAAGAGTTAAACACATGCAACCTGTTGATTAATTTGCAGGCAACAAGCTGCACTAATAAAGCCCCAGGGACCTTAATCAAGCTGTTTGCTGGATGCCAGACCAAAGCAGGAAGATGGGCAGAGCTGTCAGGATGGATTAGTGTTTGCCCACTGGCAACATTTCTCCTGAATGAAAGCAAGCAGGGGGAGAAACACACACACACACATATATATGTACATGCAGCCTCAGAGCACGTAGGAGAAATGATGTGCCTGGTGCTAGCCGGCAGCAGGTCCCAAGGCTGGATGGCTGCGGGAGCTCAGCAGCCTACGCAGGGGAGTTAATTGCAGGAGCTGATTTTGCATCTTGGGTTTTACATTCACCTCCATTGTTTGCAATTCCTTCTGAGAAGCTAGGAAGGAGCGATTTCTTCCTTTTTCTTTTTAAAGAGATCTCATCCTTTTCCATTCAATAAATTTTCCTGACCCCCATTCTCCTCCTATTCCATGGAGAGTTGAATGAAATAAAGTTGTTTATAACTGACCCCATTTTGAAGGGTTTCGATGACACACATCGAGGCGAGGACATTTTGCAGATTCAGCTTCAGTTCAAAAAGGATAATTTCCTTTCATTATTACAACAAAGCTTGTCTGGGGTGCCTTTTTATTCCTGCAGCATTTACTGTTCTGACCCAGCACCGTCGGGTTAATGCAGCCGAATCCAAACAAACCCTTTGCCTTCCCATCCCTTAGCCAACTGCAGGGAACCTGACTGCAATCAGTACCAGAATAAGTAAGAATTACAGGTCAGAACTCTGTTTCTGGTTATATGCAGGGAAACTTTTCATCTTTTAAGTTGCTAAACTTTATTTAACCTGGCAATCCTTTTCACCAGAAGCATGCGCCTATGTGCTGCCAGGGAGCATCTGTCTTGGGTACCAGTTTAACAGGCCAAAGGCCTCGTGTCCAAGAGGATGTACAGAGCTTGTACACCTGACTATGCAGGAATAAGCATAGAAGCCCAAAATATTTTTTTTTTTATTGCTAAACCTTAACAGACCAAAACAAAGGAGCAGAAAATTGCTCCACTGTGTGTCTTACTTATGTCAGGTATGTTTGAATAAGGCCATTTTCCCCACCAGCTTTCTGCTGTTCCAGCCAGCAGGAATGAAATACCCTGTGGGCATTTCTACAGCTGGTGTAAATTGCTATAGATTCACTCATATCAGCACAGCTTTGATCACTTACAACAGCCAAAGATCATCTTCTCCTGTGTTTACAGCTCCACCGAGCATCACAAGGGACACAAGCAGTATGTTGACACCTCATGACTTGTACCCATGGATGAAGGGGATGGTAAGTACTAAGCTAATGCAAATGCAGCTGAGGATTAGCAAAAGCAATTATGAAAAACAAGTAGTGGAAATAATGATTCATCAGGAATTGAATCAGATGTTGGGCCCAGTCCTGCACTCAGTGGATTTGGTGACAGCAGTGAGGACGCTAGCCCCATAGAGATAATTTTTAAAGCCATTTAAATGCAAAAAATGCCCAATGCTAGTTTTGAAACACCACCTTTTTGTCTACCCTAACTATCTTTCAGACAGCTCAGGACCTTGGAAAGTGTCTGTGGCATCCTTCTCACCCCACAGATACCTCTCTTCCTTCCAAAACTTCTAGTCAAGAAGAAAGACTGCATAACATGGAAGCCACATAGGAAAAGCCGTGTGAAACTATGGCTTGCAACAAGCCAGAGCCCAGGCTGAGTGCTAACAGTCCCTCTGAACCAAAATACCATTAATATGCCTGCACACATTTCTCAGCAGATCTCAGAGCACTTTCAATATGCTTTAGAAAACACTGGCAATGTCAACGGTATCCCCATTAAAAGCTGGAAAATGTGGAGACACAAAAATGCAGACAACCTTGTTCAAGGTCACATACTCCAGCGAGGCCACTGGATGCTCTCAGCCACCGCCGCCTCCACCTGGAGGAAACACCCCAGGCATTACGCCAAGCACAGCCCCAGTTTTAGCCAGTGCTAGAAGGATGTCCTCTTCAGGTAGAGAGGATCAACAACAGGCATGCTCCGTACCGTGATCTAGAGAGAACCCAATAACCAGAAACACCCTCTCATGAGACAGTACTTCCATTGCTTTCACTGGGAACAGGATCAGATCTGAAGCTGGGGAAGGGCTGGCACAGAAACCTGACAAGGACTAAGGACTATCAAACCCTGGGTTAGATCTCTTCACACCAATTGAGCAAAATTACCTTGCTCCATTAGTGTCAGCTCTCCATCTACAAAGTTTCATGTTAAAACATCACCATTGAAGAATGAAGTCAAGTGTCAAGTGAGCCACTAACATAGAGATGAAATAAGAAGGCTCTACTTGAATCCCCTCACCCCACTCCAGTGTCGGCAGCCAAGACATTCTCTATCAGCTGCAAGCTTCCTGGATTGCCCGTAAAATCACAAGCAAAAAGCCAATATAGCTTCCCCCCGCCAATGTTCAAAGTATGTGCAGCAGTTTGATTCCCACAGGCTGTAAATCCACCACCCCTTAGATAACACAAACCTCTGCCAGAAATACATTAACGCCACGCTGACACACCACATCTGCCTGGCTGGTTTGGCTCTGCCGAGGCCCTTGCTAAGGGGCTGTGGTAGCTTGTGCACTGGGAATAATTCATGTTGCTCTCCCTTGAATTAGGAGAGCCAGCGAGGAAGGATTGGTCGTACAGACTCATTTTTTTTGCCTACCAACAGGTCAGGCGGAGGCGGGTGAGCCTCCCCAAGGACAAAACATGGGTCCGAATCCAACGAGGGAGGGTTTTCTGGCATAAGCTGTCATGTAGCAAAGAGACTGATGAGGTTATCCTGATGAGCAAACTACATGGGATCACCAGAAAATGGGGTCCCTGGAGCTCCCTCACCTCCTTATATTTCCTTTGATGGAGCCACTTCCAGGATCTAACCCATGTTTGCAGCCCCCTGGGTGCAAAGCTGCCTGGGAGAACCTCTGAGAAGGAGAAGAAAGAATATCCTTCAGGATATTCAGGCCCTTATGAGAAGAACCTGGTACCATGCCAGACAGACATGGACCATCCAGCAGTTTCGGTACCAGAGTCAACAGCAAAGTGGCCAGTGCCACAGAGACCCTCAGCATCTGAGCTCCCAGTGCAACCAGTGCAGCAGGGTCCAGGTTGCAATCGCTGATGAAAACCAAACTTTGCTCATAGGTTACCTCAGCCCTGAGCTTCACTTGTCAGTCCCCTCTCGTGATCAAATTTTTTGTTGGTCACCAAGGCACAGCATCCCCAGAGCTGTGGGTAGGCCATGGGAAAGAACTGCTGTTCCTGTTCCAGCTCCATTCCTATTTAATAGTCCCGAGGGTCACAGTAATTCCAGAACAAAACCCCAGGCAACACTGCCAAAGAGGAGAAAAAGCCCGGCTAACCAAGAGTAAATCAATGGCAACAACTGAAATGCAATTTCCCAGCAAAAAGACAGAATATAAAGATTGCAGAGGGAGTCCATCATAAGAAAGATAAAGATGATTCAGGGGAGACAAAATCAGGAGGGAAAGGTGTGGGGAAAAATCCAATATTCAGAGCTAGGATCACAAAAAAATAAATAGACAAAATACCTGTATTTTTTCTTTACTTAGTGTAGCAGAAAAATGATATAAAAATATAGAATATAATCTTACTGAAACTAGTGGAGCATGACCATAAATTATAGCTGACAAATAGCCGAAAACAAAGTCAAACCAGGAGATCATTTGCAGGAGAATTTCAAATGACTCTGTGGGTCACCTTGACCTCCAGCAGTTAAGGAAGAAAAGGAGGGTACAGAGGAACTAAATTATTTATGTCAGTCAAGCTTATCTGTCACAGGGCTACACCTTTCCTACCACAGCGCATTTCTGGGATTAATGATCAGGCACTATCTGGAACTAGCCGTAAGAAGAAGAGCTGAAGTAATTTGGTTATTTGGAAAAAAAGATGCATCACCCAACTCAGCTAACAAACACTGAATTTTGGAGGAATACCTTCCTGAATCAGTGAAAAGATGCACCTTGTGATAACTAAAAAACTGAAGCACCACAGGATAGCAAGAACATCATCTCTACTGAAAAGTGCATCCAGGAACAACAAGTCAGTTAGCATGGTGCTGACGCCCGATAAACTAATTAAGATGCTAATTAAAAGCAGAGCACTTTCCCATCTGGGGTTCACAGTAGAGACGGGCTATACCCAGAACAAGTCTCACCAGGGAAAGGGGATGGGTGAATAAAGGAGGCAACGCAAGAGTGCTGATTGACAACGCAGTTAGATTTTCATGCCGTCTTTGATGCGACCCTTCACAAGAGGCTGTTAAAAAAACTCTGCAGTCATGGGAAATGGCAAAGCAGAAAATGAGTTAGGGAGGGGATAAGGAGGAGAAATAAGCAGGCATCATTAGGGCAATTTCCTCACCTTAAGAAAACCAGTTCCCCATGCCGATCACTGGTTTATCAGCCTAGAAAACAGGCTGAGTGAAGAGGGGTTAAAATCCCCTCTGTCTCCCCCGGATTATTCCCAAAGGAAAGCTGGGAAAATTTCAGAGGAGCAAGACAACAGCAGCTGCTGGGTAACGGTGGCTACTGCCAAGCTGACAAAAGTAGGGGGAAAAAAAAAAAAAAAATCACATTTGTTCACCCACCAGCATGGTCAACACCCACGCAGGAAGGGGTCTGGGCAGCTCAAGGACAACCTGTGCCCAAAAATGGGTGAAAGCAACCTGAAAATAAAACAACTTAGTGATGTGCCCCACGTGGAATAAGGCTTGCGAGCCCAGTCTATCCCCATAGACACCAGCCTGAAAGGGATGAAAGCATTCACCTTAAAAAGGCAGAGCAAGCAGGTGGCAGAATGACTCCTAGCTCCCCCTTTCTTGTCTCCCAGAAAGTCACCCATTAAAAAGTATACTAAGGCCGTGAAATGAAGGATCTAACAGTCAATAATTGCTAAAGTTTATGCGGGTGATCTTAATTCAGCCTTTCTGGATGCTCATCCTGTCCAGGGAATGGAGCATCTGACACTCCAGGGAATGGAGTGTCTGTAAGGAGCAGGAGAAAGGATGCATTTAAGGGTAACTTTTGTGTGTTTATCTTTGCAGCCTTTCAAAAATGTTTATTTTTGTTTGGGTGTGGACAGATTTGTTAGAGGAAATGATTTAAAAGACACCATCTAATTGCACAAAAGCACATTGTGTTTCATTGCAGTAATCTTCCCATGAAATAAATCACTCAATGCACCATCACCCACAAAAAGCACTCCCATGAAAACCGCAAAGGCTCAGCCCAACCTGCGCAGCCATCCCAGTGCTGGCTTTCACCTCGCTCATGATGGGCCACTTGGTTTAACATAGGTCCCATGCAACCAGCTCACCTCCAGACAGTGACAGGAAAGCTCCCTCAGGCCATGCGCAGCACCAGTTGTGGTCACATCTTCATCAAGAGGGTTGGCAGAGCTAAACGTGCATTAGCCGGTAGCAGGAGAGCGCCACCAGCCCAGAAAAAGGTCTTGCAGAAGAAAAGAGGTGGTAGCAGTTGAGGTGGGTAGGGGCTATCTTGGATGGCTCTTCTCCCCCCTTCCCTTCCCAGGGCTGGGGAGCCACGCAGTGCCCCAGGAGCCGAGATGTGAGTGCCACCAGCCCAAATGGCAGGAACGGCACCCAGGGACCATCTGTTCTCACCRTCAGCCCAGGCGCAACAGGTCCTTCGGCACATCTGAAGAGCCAGGCAAAGCTGATAACGCGGTATCATTCCCCATGGCCAGCAATCAGCGAGGCAGACTCAAAGGGAACAGACTGCACAATTATCTAAATAGCAGGATGATCTGGCATTATAAAAGAAGCTGATAACCAGATTTTCGTAATTACTTCTAGGGCATGTTATTACTGCCCTTAAGATAGTCTCAAAAGRATTCGAATGACAGTTTGAGAGTCAGGAGTGCATTATTCCACCTGGAATTTTACCAGGGTCCCTTTCACCATCCCCTGAAGCATCTGAGACAGGTAGTATTTTGGAGGGGGCTCTACYGGTCCATGAGAAAGGATCCCTGCAGCAGTCCACCAGTGCCTAAGAAAAGTTCCCTCCCAACAAACTACTATACTGTGAAAAAGGTGGGTGGAGGGGAAAAGCAAAGGGTCATTTTTGGTTTCCACTGGCACCAATTATGCTTCTGGCACGTTTACATGATTTTTTTCCATAATCAAGATAGTGAGGTTAGGCTTTTTTTTTTATTTTAAATAAACAAAGGCCTATAATGGGTAGTCTGTGCTGTGCCATGTCTGGAGCCTCCAGCTTATCAGAGCTGTCACGGGACACAATCTTTGTTCATTTTATCTAGGAAAAAAAAGTCACTGAAGCCCACAGACCCAGCCCACAGGGGTGGAAGGGAGGTCCCCCTTATCTCCAGCAGATACTGGCTTTAGCATGTCAGCTTTGACTGGAGGCAACAAGGGGGCAGAGATGCAGCAATGAGCAACCAAACAGCTTCTGCTGCCACCCCGAGCTCTGCTGGGAGACTCAAACACTGGCTAGCAATTAAAAAAGTGCAGAGGGAATCCAGCAATACCCATCTCCAGCTGCACATTTCCAGTCCTGAGAACGTATTTTCCCCAAAGACACAGCCCGGGGGGGTTCTCCGTGTCCCTCCCTCCCTCCCTCCCTGGCTCTCTCATATCCTGGGCCAGCTTAATGCCCAGCCTGGGACTCCCTGGAGCCGTTCGGATGTTTCCCATGGCCAGATCCGATGACCACCCAGCCCCAGGCATCCAGCGACAAGCTGGCTCGGAGCCCACACAGCCCTCTCCCCTCGGAGGGGCTGGGAGCGGGGAGGGACGCTGGCAGAGGAGGGCAGCCTGGGCTGTCAGGACTCGCCTCTCCCAGCCTCGCTCTCCCCATTTATACATTACCACAGGAGTGAAGGTACTTGACAGCTGCAAAAAAGCAGATAATTCTGCCTGCCATGGCTCTGTTTACGCAAAAGCCACTGGTTTATGAGGAACAGCTTAGTCAAAGCACACAAAGAGACACCCTGCAATATTTTTTGAAGGTTTTTTTTTTTTATTGCTTCGAGAAGCAAAAGGTTAGCTACAGAAATAGAGAGAATGAGGCAGCCTAACAAAACAACTGCTTCTTGTTTCTCTTATTCTGCATCTCCTCTCCCATCCCCTTGCAAACCCCATTTGCCCTCAGGTCCCACCCCAGGTGCTCTCCACACCTAGTGCCCGGGGACCTTCCCGCTCCTGCCCGATGCTGTCACCTTGTCAGCATGACAGACCCAGCAAGGAGCACCCAGCACCTGCAAAAACATGCAGCTGGGGAAGGGGAAAAGCCCCACAGGGCACTTGTCACAGCATGGCCCAACAGCACGGCCAGGACAGCTCGGTTTGTGTTTGTTTCTCGAGGGAAACGAGAGAAGTGAGAGATCCTCCTTCTCCTCGCACTCTCCAGCCTTTTCCATTACCCAGGCTGCTCCCTCTGCCCACACTCCTGCCACGTGCAAACTTCACCAGCTTCAGCAGCTGCATGGCACAGGTCCTGGCCTGATCCTGCCACGGTTTATGGCCCAGATGCTTTCCCCCCGCCTCGTTCTGTGTGCATGCAAGTATGGATGTGAAGTAAACCTGGAGTTAGCATCCCTGGTACCAGCAGGAGCCCTGAAGCATCTTAAAATCACTGTTGAATGCACTGTTCGTAATGGAGAGAGTAACAGCATCCAGCTATCTAATCCACAGCCAGAATGAGAGGTCCAGTTAATCCCTGGTGCGTTGTGCTCTGTATCCCCCCCCACCAGCACCCTCCAAACCTGAGGGGCTGTGACAGCTCAGTCCTGAGTTTTCATGAGGTCAGGGGTGGCTGCGACAATCCAAGCCATTCCCAAGGGACAGGGACCAGGCAGCACCCGCGGTCACAGCCCATGGCAGGAAACACTCGGGCTATTGTTACCGCGTTGCATTTAAGAAACTTGTTTGTCTCAGYCCCATTAGCATTTAGCAAATTACAAATAAAGAACAAAAAATTATAAAGAAAAAGAGTAGCAGCTCACAGTCTCCAACAACCTGCTTTACCAGTTTGCAGTACAGATTTTCATCTCCCAAGAGACAAACCACGTTATCCCGATCTGGGTAAGGTAAGAAACAGCTCCTGTCCCTACAGCGTCCCACTGCCTTCGGCTTCCCTCTGCAAAGCACAAGGGGAGGGAAGGGAGGGCTCCGTATGTCCCAAAAGAAAAGTGTTTTTTCCTGCCCAAATGGAAAATATTGAGACCATGCCTTTCCTCACTCTCATTGTCAAGATCATGTATGGCTCGAATGGGGAACTGTGCTGGTTTGAACCCCATCACACAGGGGGGTCTCTGAGCTGGAGTCCACAGCCATCCCTGCTGGGTGCATCCCAGACTCAGAGGGCTGCGTTTCTTCAGAGGGTTTTGCAGGTTGAAGGTTTGAATTTATTGGCACGGGAGTGCCACATGCAGGAGGAAAGATGCACACACATTTCTGGGAGTTGGATTCTCCCACTCGTAAGGCTCAAGCAAAAAACACAAACAGGTTTGACAGAACAAATTAATTCAGCATGAAGAATTTCTAAAAAAAAAAAAATTATCTTTGACACAAAAAAATAGATAGATCCTTGCAGAAGATTACTTTAACAAGGCCAAAAATCCATCACAATGCTGAAGAAAGGAGGCACAGATAAGGCTTCAAAATGTATGTGATGTTTTTATACCCCTAGGCATTGGGAAGGCAGCACAGTTCAGAGATGACAGCAGGGATCCTAGCCAGGACTCCTGAAGTCTCCCAAGCTTTGGGAGATTGCTGCAACCAGGAGAATAGAAGCCCTCTATCCACAACAGGTATTGTGAACTGCTACAGATAAGTTGTATTATCTCATGCCTTAATTTCCCTTTCAGGTAACCAAGACAGTAGGACAACCCCACCACTGTTGATTTTCTTAAGATCTTGTCACATAATGCAACACTAATGTTTCAATGAATGTTTGGGACGAGTGTTGTGCCCTGAAAACGTAACCTTTGAAGCAGCCATGGTGATCTGGGGCGTAGCATACATCATTCCCTTCTCCAAGGTTCCTGAACTCAGTGTTGGGTTTTAGATCCTCTCTCTGCCATCCCTTCTTCCTAGGAATACAGCCCCACGGCCCTACACCCATGGACATGGACCTCTCCCCAATAACTAMGCAATACTTCTTTGTCATGCTCTGCTGCCTTGGCTTTGTTGGTCTAGGGTTTCATCCCTGAGGGACACATAAAAGCTACTTTTCATAGCATTGAGGTTCTCTTGTAACTTCTTAAATACACAAACACTTCACTCTTGGAAAAGCACAGGAGCACATGTACCTGTACCCACCCAAAAAAACCCAACCCCAAAAAAACCACTCTGCCCCATCTCCTCAGCAAAGCTCTTCAGATTTTTTTTTTTTTTTTTAATGGACCCCTTCAGGATCCCAAAATCCTGTTCAATTTTCAGGCTGTCCCTCCACCTTGCAACAGACTCTCTCCAGCTTGTGCAGGTCCACTATTCAGACACGTTATCCGCCCTCCCACCAGCACAGCACAACCCTGCTAGCTGTAGTCTCCAACACATCGCTCTGTGCTCTTTTCCTCCCAGGGAATTTTCAGCCTCCCTCTCTTGCACCGTCCTCAGAAACAACCTGCGACGACAAGTTCCCTTCAGCACAGCCTTTAGGAAGTCCTTTTATTGCATTCATCCTATTGCCAGAACAAAGACATTCCAGGTTAGGAGCCTCTGTGATAGTTTTGTAGCTGCTTTCAAGCCTAGCACATGTTGTGACACTTCGCATTTATATTTATGGATCTCAAAACATTTTATGTACATACTCCCAGGCTCATTATACAACCAAGGATAGTGAAGGGTACCACCAGCGTAAAAGACTCATCCAAGATTCAAACAGCAAGACAGAGCAGAGCCATAAGGGGAACATAATGCCTCAACTTCAGACCTGAAAAGAGCTCCCAGGAACAGGCTGTACAGGTTATTCTATTGTATAGGCTGTAGTATATTGCATAAACTGCATCTAAGTACTCTTCCATTGTGTATTTATACCATTCCTCCTTGCATTACAGAAATCCAAATTAACTTGCATCAGCCCAAAGCCTCCATCTCCCCAAATCCAAGCGTGCACCACATCTGACCTTTGCATGCATTCTAAATTTGTACTTAGAAATGCACATTGTATTTCACTAGCCTCTTGTATGTGTTTTCCATAGACACAATAACACAAAAGAAGCAGAGTCTGCGAGCCAAGCCCTGGAAAGACGGTAGCTTTAAATAGCCTCTTTGTCTTGCTTTTCCTTGCTGAAATATTGCACATTATTTAGAATTGAGTCTTAGTTTTATCAGAGACCCAGAAATAGAGACAATAGAGGGCTGGGTGAATTTTAGCATCATTTTAGGACCTAAAGTTTCTCATTCCTTTCTACCCTTGCCCTATCTCACCCTCCATTGCAGGATTTGTACCAGCATCCCAGGAGCCACCAGTACACACTGCTTGCTGGGCTCTCAGACCCACAGGAGTGATCTCTGCTGGAAAGGGAAGAGGTGCACAGAGAAGGTGGTACAAGTGTGAGAAGCTTCACCTCCACAAATGGAGGGCAGGATTGTAAAACCAAAGCTACTGTCCTTGATGGGGAAAAAGTCTGCAGCTTTAACAGACTTCCAGGCTGGTACCCAAATGAAGTCAGAAATGGAAGGGTTTCTCAACACTAAATTAATGGGAAAACTATCAAGAGAGTAACAGAAGYGATAAACTTTTATGTTCCAGTTCAAGGCAGGGGCAGGCATTTATGACTGTGCTATTTGAATGCCAAACTCTTTGAAAACTGKAGTCCTTTCTAGTCAGGGCATATGGATGCTCCTTTTTAGGGATGTGTAGCAGCCTGCAGAGAAGGTAAGATGTTTGCCCCCAGCAAAGAGCCCCAAATAGCGGTGTAACAAGGTGACATAATGGGAACAYACCCACAAAAGGATTCCCATCCCCTTTCGGGGCTGTAATTAAGTCACTTCATCTGGGCCCTAACACACTTGTCCATGTTTTATAAAGCAAATAGATTTTAGGTTCCTTTCATTTTCTAATTTCCCAAGAAGCAGCTGCAGGAGAAGTCAGGGCAATCTGTAGAGGGAGGGAAATGTGCAGGCATTTAACCAAAGGATACAGCCTACAGTGGTGGGTTTGCAGCCAGAGCGATGCTGGGAGCAGAAAGGCTTTTACAGAGGCTGAGCCATGTTACAGTGTGCAAGAAGAAGAGAAAAAGCAAGCAAAAGGGAAAAGCCTTATGAACAACCCCCGTAACCTGCATTTCAGAGCCATGGAGAAATAACAAGTGCATCAGTGTCTCAAGTTTTTCCACTCTAAAGGGAAAAACCTCTCACTTGCCTTTGTTCACTAGGCTGCTAAGCCACAGATGAGCTACAGCAAGGGCCACTGTGTTGTGTATCCCACTCCTTGGGACAGTCCCCTGCCCAGTGAAGGTCCGTTACAGAGTAAACCAGCCCTTTGTGTTTTCCCACAGCAATGCAAAGGCACCTGCCAGCAAACATCAGAACCGAAATTAATCTAGATCTGTAAAAGACAGCACTACTTGGCATCAGCTTGTCCTGAATTCACACGGCAGGRGTCACACAGCTCAGTGCAGCTGCAGGAGATGGGGCTGCGGGGAATCCCACACGCCCAAACTTCTGGGCTGATCTGAAGCATTGAGGAGGAAACACAACACATACTCTCTATCATTACCTTTGTGATAAATCCACATAAACATTCTTCATTTACCAGTAAAAATCCACCTAAGGCTATTRTGTACAGTACAGTCCCAAGACGCTAAGCGAGCTGAACTTGACACAGTCTACAGCATTTTGTAGAGYGCTAAACTGCAGTTCTGCAGAAGCAATTTGTTAATGAGAAAACAGACTCTATGGTGCAAAATGAAAGTGTCTTTGAGTAAACCATGCTTAACATGAAGAGAATGCGCTATTTTTGCTGCAGCTAACTGAGACCGCCTGGAGCCTAATGTGTGCAGGTTAACTCAGAAATGTATCTACCATTAATCCATGCATGACAGGCAATACATGCAAACACAGTTCATGCGGGAATTTACTGTGATACGGAATATTTTGACAGCTGGGTACAGTGACTCGGAGCGAGCAGCACAGCGCTAAGCACAACACATGCCGGAGTAAGTTCACAGCTACGTGAATTGCAAGATACCAACCAAACCTTCCGCTTAAATCCACAACACAGAGCCAGCTTCGCTTCTGCTCACCATCTGCATTAGCCACATGGGTAAGGGGCGGGCTGATCCCAGCCCTGCAGCTCCGCGGGCCGGGAGAGGTGAGCAGCAGGCGGGGTGCGAAGCCCCGGGTCCAAGCGGAGCCGCAGCCCAGGGCAGCGCAAAGCCCAGGTGCTTTCCTGAGGGYTTGGCGCCACCTAAGCCCAGAAATGGTCTCGTTCATCCTTCCTGCTTCATTTCAGAGCCGAGGGAAAACAAAAGCCTTTCGATAACAAAATCCTCTTGCTTCTACAGCACCAGGTCTTTCGGGAGAACCTTGCACAGGAGGAGAAATCTGGGAGCTAAGAGCAGACAGAAAGTCAGGAAAGACACTTTTGGAGAAACCCGAGCACTGAAGTAAGGTCAGACCCACCAAAGAGCTGGGGGACTTCAGAAAGGTTGTAGGTGCTTTTGCTTTAACTGCCCATATCCCAAGAACTCTCTTGCCACATATCAGGGAATTCTTGAATATTTGCTCATCACTACCCAGTTGAAAACTGGGTCCAGGAAAGATTTTCACAAATTGGAAGTTCAACTGTCCCAAAGTTGCAGGAAGAYCAACTCAGGATGGGCAACTGGTGCCCCCAAAAGCCCTTGCAAGATGGTCATGGGGCTCAAAAACAAGTCTCAGACATAAGCCACAAGGTCAGGTTCAGAGAGGTCCTGTCTTGGAGTTACTCACTGGCAAACCACACACACTGACAACAAATACTACAGGTAGGACAACACTGGCAAGCTGAAGAGACAGAAGCATGGAGATGTAGGGTTAGGGAGGCTCCTAAYTGAAGGATGGGGAAGGAAGGACAGAAGCTGCATTCATCAGACACTGCTGCTGTGGAGGAGCTGCTGACCAAGTGGAGAAAGACTAAGAATGACAAGAGGGATGTACACACCTGTCAACTCTTGCAATCATTTTTGTGATCTGCCCATAAATACGTGAATACARGCAACACATCCAGCACTCCAGCCCGACTGATGCCTAACTGGAGTTTTCAGACCAACAGCCAAAAAGTAACTCAGCACAGAGGCCTGTGTACTCTGTGCTGACCTGTAATGCTCCGTAGCATTGCAATTTGCTTTTACACCCAAAGACCATTAATAGAGTTCAGTCAGGGAATGATTGTCCAATACAGACATAAGCAAACTTGTATTATGCAAAGAAAGCTTTCAGCAACTTTTGACCACGTTGAGCTGCACAAGATGCAAATAATTCAAAGCTCCTGCCACACAGAGAGACTTCCCACTGTTCAAAAAGATGCACATTGCTCCTGGAGGGGACTGCATTTGGTCAGTTGTTCTGAAGGAAGATTTAGGCAAAAAAAATAAAAGGGAATAAAAAAAAGAAAGGTGACATAGTGGAGCCAGAAGCTCTCCTTCAGGACTCTCACTGAAAGGAGTACTTATTTGGATCAAAAGATAATTACTCCTTGGAGATTTGCCTGTCCATTGCAAACTTTTTCAGAAGCTAAAACGGACCCTGGGATTTCCAGCCATCCTGTACAGATCTCAGGCAAACTCTCAACTGAAACATCTCATTCAGGCATCAGCTCACAGCCACATCCACCTGAAACSATCCCAGGCAAGTGTTAGCCTGTCATGATGCCAAGGCAGGCACCCGCACTCTGAGCAGAACATCATCCATCCAGATATAACAAGTGCTCACGCTATGAGCACAGCTAAAGCATCACAAGCCATCAGCCTGTACCAGATCTCTAAGGAAAAGGAGCTTGTCTTCCCCCTTCCGCAGGGGCACGTGCGCATGTGGACGGACATTCAAGGAGCAAGAACCCACTCTCAGCTGTGTCCTCCTCAGCTGGGACCTCCTGTGTCCTCCTCAGCTGGGACCAGCTGCTGCATGATTATTTGCTCTTCTTTTGCCCAGGCTCAATCCCTTAAGCAACCTGTGTCCTTTTCCTGGCATTTATTCAGCTGCCTTTTTTTTTTTTTTTGGGTGCAGTTATGGAGTAGCAGCGCTGACTTTTTTAGTCCCGGCTGCCCTCTAGTGACAGATGCCCGTCCCTGGTGCCTCACTGCCCGCCCAGGGCTCTCCTGGCCAGGACCAGGGCTCCCGGGGACAGCCGCATCCCGCACAACTTACCTTGCTGCAGAGTCGGACCCCAAACCCCAGCTCTACTGCTCTGTATAAAAGACATACAAAGCAATATTTCTAAATTGAGAACCCTCGTACCTCAGTGGCAGCTCCAGCTTTTAAGGATTTACTGATTTTTTTTTTTAATCCCACATTTCTGCTTTCTGCCCAAACACTTGTATCTCAAACATAGCTAAGAGGAAAAAAAGCTCTTGGTCCCCTGCTCCAGCAGAGCCAGAAATTCACAGCAGTGGGTGGAAGTCAAATGTTTCCCCAACATTTTCTGGGTTTTATAAATATCCTAGGACCAATGTGGGCTTTGGCCCCAGAGTAAGAATACTTTACACAAGTCACTTCAGTGAAGGCTACAGATGAGCAAAGTTCCTAGCCACAGCAGTAACACACKTGCTATTAGAGAGATTATATATTTCCTTTCCCATCCCAGAGGGATTAGCCCTTCCAGTGGCGATTACTCTACATCAGAAATACAGCAAATCGGGTATTGCTACCAAGTCCTACTGCAGCTGGAGCACACATGAGCTGTTGGCCAGAGCATCTCTTTGCACACTTTAGCATAGATTGAGAACTGAGCCAGCAGCACAGGATCCCAACAGAAGGAGTGCTCAGCAGTTTGGATGTGTTCACATTGGGTAATCCCTGAAATCTCCCTATCCCGAACAGAGATCAGGCTGCAGAGGCTGCAGCATGCAGCCCCATGGAAGCTGTGTCAGAGAAGGTGGGTGGCTTGAGCATGGGAAGGGGGCACAGCTGAAACTTCAGCAAYAGGAAATGTATAGACATCAGCTTGAGTTTTTGGAACTGGGACACAGGTAGTGCTACTGGCTTTGGAAAGTGATTTCTCTGATTTCTGATGACTGTACTGTGCAAATGGAGAAATTACTTCATGTTGAGAGCAGGCTGAGATTTATATATATACTTTCTCAGTCCTTGACAATTAATTCCATCTTGGTTCAAATCCTTGTACCCAATACTGGAAGTACCACGCAATGCATTTATTTACCTTCTTTGTTGAACAAACAGGAGGAGTGCAGCAGTAACCATTGACATAATGTATTGTCGAGGTCTGACTTGTCTGATGGTACATTAACTTTAAAAATGTTATCTCAGGTACTGTTTTGCCAAACTGGCTTTATAATCAAAGACTTGATGTTTGGATTTCAAAACAAAAACCAACATTAAGGAGCACAGTTACATATCAGTTAGAAATAATCTTCCATTACATAGCAAATATGTAAATCTGATGATGACTGACTACCCCAAAACCAAACACAGCGTTAGCAGCTCCCAGGAGAAAGAAATACAGGAAACATGAGAACCCGCTACAGCAGAACATTACCTGCACCCAAAGCATTCATTCATTAGGAACACAATCAGCCCTTAATCCGCTGGGGCTAGCAACACCCCACAGAATAGCAGAGGCCCTCCCTTAATGTACATACATTCCTGAACTCCATATTGCCCCACACACCTGAAAGCAATAGCCCGTAGGAAAAAAGGCTCAAAAGTCCTTTGTTTTATTTCTTGTTCCACCCTCTGCCTGCAATCACCCTTTTCCTGAAGTGAGAAGTAATTACTTCAGATTTAGACACCCAAATCCTACTCTGCATTGCCCTATATCCCTTTTTCTTCTGCAGCAGGTGGCTCTCGGCATCAGTGTGAACCTGCTCGACATGGAACACCTGCATCTCTGCAAATGCATTTGCCATTCAGGAGAGAGGAGGGCAATGCAACCTCATGCTCCAAAGGTTCCTGGCACAGCCCCAGAGTGACCTTTCCCTCCCCTCCATAGCACACACACCTGTACAGAGGCTCAGGCAAGAGCATCTAGCAGGGCAGCTTCACAAAATACCCCGCGGCACATCACACTACTGAACTTACACATTAAGTAAACGACAACACTGTCATACTTCCAGTAGCAAAATATTTTGGGTTTCCCCAAAGGAAGAGAAAACAAAACTAAGTACTTAAAGCTTTTTGAAAAAAGTCATTAAATCAGATCAAGCTACTAATGCCTGAAAAAATGATCAAATTTCTGATATTGCCATTAAGAACCAGGTGTGAAGAATGACAATGTTTTATTTAAAAATGCAACTGTAGCAGGTCACATG
Organism: Oceanodroma leucorhoa; assembly: GCA_030449065.1. Lineage (NCBI taxonomy): Eukaryota > Metazoa > Chordata > Aves > Procellariiformes > Oceanodroma > Oceanodroma leucorhoa. Next base: position 5,407,375 of record JASVER010000039.1, read on the forward strand.
CATCTGAAAAACAGTATGCAGATCCCAAAGTCCGGAAGCCAAGGAGAGATTAACAAGAAACAAGTCCAGTCTTGTTGGAACTCACTACTATATAGCAATACTAGTAACGATGATGATGCTTCACACTACTTTAGGTGTTACCCAAGACTTTTCTTATTCCCACCCAGGATTATTTATATTCTGGAGCGCTGGCACCTCGTACCGGTTGGCTGAGTTCAGTTATCAGCTCCCTTCAAATCCAACCAACCAGGCTGCCGACTGTTGGACTCTTTGGACATGCACAAAACACATAAAAGGCAACAAGAACCTGACACCCGGCTGCACAGCCAGCGCAAACCCATTTGTTTTCCAAGGTCTGTTTTCCCAGCCTGTGAGCTGGGATTGGCAGGCAATTTTGGAGCGAAGGACTTTGAATTCCAGCGGGTGGATTTGGCAGGACTGCTGCCCGGGCAGTAACCGCAAAGGATGAAAGTACATTTATTGCCACAGTTCTTGCTTGGAGGGGAAAGAGAAAGAAGCCCCACGCAGTGCGATCTCTGGAGCTCGGTAACGAGCACAGGTGAACGCAGGGGCTCAGACCACCGGGTACCGGTCCCCTCTGCAGCACGACCGTAGCTTGCCCGGTCCAAGCACTAGCATTTTACCTGCCACCTCCGTGCACACCGCTTCGTGTGTCACCTCGCGTGTCACCGATGCCACTGTCACATCCTCCCCACCCGGAGGGACACCGCAGGGCGGCCCCTTTGGTTTTTCTGTCAAGCCCACACAGCACAGCGATGCGCTCCCCGCATGCGGGGGCTCCAGCGCCGGGTCTGTCCCGTCCCGGAGGGGCGCGGGGAGAAGGGACGCGCCGCCCCGCACTTACCGATGCCGGCGGCGGCGCCGCGCAGGACGGACTCGGCGTTCCCCATGGCCGGGCGGAGCGGGGCGCGGAGCGGGGCGCGGAGCGGGGCGCGGAGAGGAGCGGAGCGGGGGGAGGCGGCCGGGCAGCACCGCGCTCCCGCCGCGCCGCCGATTCGAAGCTGCCGCCCGCCCCGCCCAGCGCCGCCACAGCCAACCGCCGGCCGTGGGCGGGGCCGCAGGGGCGGGGAGGGGCGGGGCGGGGCGGGGCGGGGCGGGGCGGCTCGGCTCGGCTCGGCTCGGCTCGGCTCGGCTCGGCTCCCCTCCCGAAGGAGGGTCGGTGTCTGCACTCCCCCTGCGCCCCTGTCCGCTTGCAACGAAGAGGTGTCTGTGCCGGTGTCAGCCCTAAAGGGAGGTGCCCGCCCCCGTGTCAGCCTGCAAACGGAGGTACTTCACCCATGCTCTCCTGCCAGTCGGTAAAGCCCAGGTGTCCGTGGCCATGTCCCCATGCCAACCTATAAAGGCGGTTGTGTTCATACCTATACTCACACCAATCTATACAGACTAGTTGTCTGCACCCACACCAGCCCAACGGTAATCTCACACGCCTTGACATTTTGAATTAACAGTCTACAGGCATGAGGCAACAGGAAGGGCATCTCCATGGTCCCTGCACAATGCTGATAAAAGTAATGTACTAGAATTGCTTCCTTTTCTGAAAAGACTTTTTTAAAAAAAGCACAGTACTAGTGCAGACCAGTGGTCCACTTGCAGTAGTCTCCACCAGTGCATAGCTGCGCTCTGAGGCATGGCTGCTTCTAGGAAAGGGCCAAGAGCAGGAAAAGGCCACTGTCACATAACAGGATGAAGATTTCTTCCCCATCTCAGACAGCGTGTGGTCCTCTTGTGCTGCAAAGCTGGGAGATTTATAACAGAGATGAGTCCCACTGCCCCGGGACACTCTGTTCCCCGTTATCTCATTTGCTGTTACATTTTGCACAGGATTGATGTGGACTTCGGAGGAAGTAAAAGAGCAAAACAGAAGGTTTGAGATTCCTGAGTGTTTCTACTGTCACAGGAGCCCAGCCACTGCTGGGAATAACAGAGAATGAAGGAAAACAACAGTAGGGAGGCTATCATTTATCCCTGTGCCGATTTCCTCTTCCGCAGCTGCATCCAGAACATCATTACTGGGTGCCAGCAGCTTTGAATTGCTTAGATGCAGATTAAGAGATCCTGCCCAGAAAACCATAGACAAAATAATGGGAACATGATGTGCAGACGAGTGTGTTGCTGCTTCAAGCCTGGGAACGGGCCGAGTCTGGGAGAAAAGCAACATCGATGCCTTTGCAGGAGCGCTGCCGCCTTCCCTCGTCCCCACCATCCCAGTGCCCCTTATCAGACACCATGGTTAAGCGTTGAGAGCCCGGCTGAGGAAGGGATGTCTTGCTTGAGTGTGAGCAGGGGAGTGACTGTGACATGCGGATACTCCTTATCTAGCTGCTAATGCACTTTTTATCTTCTCYGTTAGGTGAGATCAATATGGCAAGGTCTCTAGTACTTGAGCAACCTTCAGAGTGGCCTCCTGAGCAGATGGTGCTATCCTCACATGCGGCAGTTTATAGCCACCTCATCACCAGGTTTGGGGTCATTAGTGTGGCTTGGGTTTCTAATAATAACCCTTGTAACAACAATAATAACAGCAGCACAGTGCAGAAGAACTGCTGAGTGTTCGCAGTAGATCCTGAGCAAGTCGGGACTGGTGGCAGGACGCAAGCTGCAGCCCTCAGTAACGCCAGCCGTTACAACAAAAGGGCACTGATTTCTCAGACTTTCTCAAAGCAAAAGGGCGGAGRAGTCTTGCTCTGTTTGTTCCCAGAAAACACACATATTCTCATTCCTGAGAAGGGCGAGTAGCACAYGGAGCAGCTTTCCCAGCTCTCTAATAACAGGGAAGTTGCTTCCCCCTGAGCAGGTGCAATGGGAACCTGACTGCAGAGGCAGCATGTGCAGAATTGCCAGGTAATCACCCCACTGCCAGGGAAAGGGGCCCCAGAGCCAGGCGGCTGGCACGCTCAGCACACAGCAGTACTCAAACATCTCGTTTTCTGCAGTTGGGCCAGGATCACAGCCCAGCAAGGATTTCCCAACCAGTAAGAGCAGCCTCCTTTTATCTAACATCTTCCCTCACCCCTGCTCGAGCAGCCTGTCCCCAGGAGGAGAAGGAACCCCGGGCAGGTCACACCATGTCACTTAGCCGGACACTCGCTGGCACTCAGAGGAGGCTGAAGGGAGCCTGAGACCTCCGCTCCGAGGGGCAGAGATAGACAGAAACCCTCAGAGGAGGATACGGGGAGGTCATGTGGCTCCTTCCCATATAGCTCCCACCGATCGCTGCCCGGCCCCTCAGGGACAGGGCTCCCGGGAGGCATTGGCTCATCTGCTGGTCACGGCACAGAGCTGAGGTTCAGAAGATAATGTTCTGACAGAGGTTGTCTGTTTTCTTGGGCAGCTGTTGTCAAATTGCTTTAATCCCTCCATGCAGCTTTCCCCCATAARGGAGGGATAACGCCACTCGGGGGGAGGTTGCATGGTTGGTGTTTAAAACTGGTCTGTAATGTTTGACGGTGCCTCAAGCAGGCAAAGGGCTATCTAGCATCACATTGCCCAAAATAGCCCCCGCATAATCCTGTACTGTTCCTGTGTCAGTGTTGTGCTCTGGACGAAGGCCCGATTAGGCTAAATTTTCATAACGTTTTTTCCACAGTTGCAATATCATGAAAAGCACAGATTTCCCAAGCAGATTTGGAGCCAAAATGCATTGATCCTGGCCTGAAGAAAAGCTTTTTTTTATTCTTCTGTGCTTATTCAAGTTATGAATCTTCTCCTGTTGCCAAGAAGCAGTCTGGCTAGCAATGACCGTGGTAATGATTTTTTTAAAACACGAACATCTGTCTCCGCTGGGAACCAAGCTGAGGTTCACCAGTTTATTTCATGCCGAGACCACCAAGCAGCTGTCAGGGAGCGCTAACCCTCAGCATGTGTTATTGGACTGGAACCAAAAGCCTTCAGCGAAGAAAGCTTCAGCTCCCATAAACTCTCACACCTCAGCTCTAGGGACACAGCATCTGCACCGCGAGTCGGCCGGCTGGCACAGCTGCRTGGTGCAGCCCACAGCTTTCCCAGCAAGAAGTGAGGAGGGAGACACTGCTTTGGAGTCCAACCCCATGCACACACCCTTAATCATTTCTGCAGGGGTAGGTCCAGCCAGGGCTGGGTCAGCCTTGGCTTCACTGCTGCAGAAGCATATAGGAGGATGTCACCCTTAACCCCAAAGCTAAACACTGCTCTAGGCACAGACATCAGAGAGAGGTTACGTGAGGCTACATCCCCTCAGCAACAGGACAGTGAATTACTTCAGTGAGTAATAAAACATGCCCTTTGCTTTCCTCTCCTCTCCCCATAAGCTCTTGCTCTGGAAGTACTGGAAGAATAACTCAATAGGCCGAACGAACAGAAATGAGAACAGCCCTTACACAAGCAGAGCACTGGAGCTATTGCCCAGGGCACATCTGGGCTCAGCCCAGTCCCTGCAGTTGCATTGCCGGTCCTCRGGTGGCTGTGCACGGGCAGCCGGTTATGGAGAAGCCCTTGAGATTCCCTGTCCCCTTGCGATGCCGGAGAGATGCTTGCAGCTGGGAAAGGTGCAGACACATGGGTGCAGAAGATACCCCGACTTGAGTAGTGTGTAGTAGCAAGAATCAGGCCCTCGCTAATGCAGTGATATTTTTGATTCTGTCACAGTRTGATCCTAGAAAAAACATATTTTCCTTTCTGAAACTCTGATAATTGCAGTAATAGTAATAATGCTTAGCTGCTTTTGTAACAATTTTATCAGCAGATCTCAAAGCACTCCACAAACCTTGGTCCCCAAACTGAAGAGAACCCCATCCCTGGGGAACAGAAGGAATAATGTTTTCATCACGGTCGCCCAGTGGCAGTCCTGGTATAAACCCCCACATTYCCCAATACTCAGACTGGTTTTGTGTCCTGCAGCGTTAGGGCATGCTGTTGCTCAAAACTTGGACACCTCTGAGTGCCCCCGCCCCCCGCATTGAAGACGCTCTTGAAGAGCGAAGAGTTTACATTTAGTCACTTTACATTTTTCAGTGTACAACTCTGTTAAGGGCCACTTGCAAAATGACCAAACTTTGTTCTTTCTGTGAAGAACAGCTGAGTGGTGCAGCAGATCAGCACAGCTGATTCAAGCGATGCTGCTCCCTCCAGCATCGCTTGAATCCTGACCCTGAATGACTTCACCAGGCAAGGTCCTTCCCCTATTTTTCCAGCATTTTCTCCCTCTGTAAAAAGCAGATAACAACAATACAGAATTCTCTCCTCAGGATGCTGTGGGAATTAAACAGCCACTTATTGTTCAGAAAATAAAAAATGCTCTGAAAACACAGTTATCAGAACTGCATAGCTCAATTACGTCATTATCGTTGTTCTCATTACAGACCATAGAATTAGTTATGGACCTCCTTGTGCTGGTTCTGCATARATATGCAGTAAATGCCTCTGCTTTGAATGTTTTACAGCCCTCGGTGAGTGGGGTTCCTCCTCCGGGCCGGGCTGCGCTCGGTGCCACTGCTGGGATCACCCACTAGAGGGGAGCTTTTCCCTACAAACCCGTCCAGCCGTTGCAGCRGGAAAAACTTTCCAAGTCTAAACTGGGAGAGGGATTTGCAGGGATAGGTTTGCACCGCAACGCCCCCGGCCAGCACTCTCGGTCGAGTGGAAATGTTCCTCTCTCGGTTTAGCTTTTGTCACTTGGGAATGGGCTTGTTGCATCTGCTGGTGGACACATGCACACCCGTAGCTCTGCTAGTACTTCACGGTTCACCTCTGGAAGTAAACATTGGCACTCTGGATGCACAAAAAGGATGTCAAGACAGCCAGCAACAGCTGAAGAAGGATGACATCCTGCCAGTGAGCTAGTCCAGAGTCCTCTCCAGACAAAGCTGAACACTTTCATGTTGTTACATGATGTTTTGCAAGATGTCAAAAACTCCAGGAAAGATTTCACGATGGGTTAGCTCTCTGGAGTAACGACAGACCCCACAGGAGGAGGAAATGCTATCGCTCAGACATCCCTTCACCTCCCACTGCTGCCTTCTGCAAACCGTCTTCCCTAGGACAGGAGTGGGCAGGAAGGAAGAAGATGTCCTTGCTGAAGCCACAGCAGATTCTTCAGACATCTCTGGCAGGTCATGCATCAACACATACCTAAATGTCATCTGATAAGAGCATGAAAAACTTAAAAAAAAAAAAAAAAACAAACACGTGGCTGCATGCCACATGAAATGAAGTCACTGGCAGTTCCCCACCCCTGGTCCCAGGGCTTTGTCCCCCAGAGACCAGCCAAGCCAGCGCCTGCCCGCTGCAGGGAGCCATCCTATCTTGAGCCTCAAAGCCCAGCAGATGGCAGAAGGACATACAGCGATGGAGAAGAACGCTATTAATTACAGACACGGTTATTACTCGTAGAGCGGTACCTGATACCTCCCAACCACAGCTCCAAGTTTTATTGGGCTGAGCATGACGGGATGATATTTCTATGGCACTTCTCACCCTAGAGATATTTCAAGCCTGGACATGCCCATTTCTGGCTTGGTGTATATACACTGTGAAATAAATGCTTTTTCTGTTCAGTGGACACAGACAAGCGTACATGCACTGCCCTGAGGACTCGTGCACTCTGTGCAGCCTGTCCATAGTGAGAGCCACTCCTTGGACCCATTCGTCCTGTCCCCTCATCCACAGCAAAACKCTCTTTGGCAGATCCCCACTGCCCACAGCCCATTCGGGTAAACACTGTTCTGGCCTCACGATATCCGTGAATCGCAGATGATTGTCCCAGCTCCTTGAATGCAGCCTGGAAAAAGATTTCTATGTAGGAAAGAATATACTTCTAGAGAACACAATGAGCAAGGTAGCCTTATTTAAACTCCTGGCAGTTATTTATTTATTCATTTTGCCATAGCTATTTTAGAGGTTGTCATATGAGAAGCAAACTAAAAAAAAMCCCTCTCGGCTAATGTGACAGCAAAGCTAGACAAGATTAATCTCTCTGAAGGTGGGATTGTGTCTTCTGTGGGTGTGCTGCCTTACGCCCACCGCTCTGGGATGAACAGCAGTTTGACAGTGACAGCAGTACCGTACAACTGTCTAAGGCAGGACACGAAAAACCCCAAGTCAGATCACATTTATTAGGGTTCTCACATACCTTTCTACCAGACTGAAAATCAGGGTATGACATTTTCTCATCACACATTGAAGATACGTTGTTTACGACTGCTGATACATCTCTCAGTGCCATGTAATAGTGGGGTAGTGTTGCAGATTTCAGAGCAACCCCAAGAAGTGTCAGCAACAGTTTGACATGGGGCTGGAAGTCCAGATGTGTAAAGTGTCTGACAACAACTTCTGCTTTGGCTTAGCATGAGTCACTCCATTACTCCCGTAAGTCATAGGATTTAAAGGCCTCTCCTTTCAAATGGGAAGAAATGGTGGAAAATATGCTGAGGAGTATTTCAAAGTGAGTGGAAGCTGATAAAAGCACTGGCAGTCGGTGCCTGGGACCTGGCAGAGGTACTCAAGAGACCTGAGCCCCATTTCTCTCTGTCTCCCTCTCTCTCCTTCATTGACTTTCTGGATGATTTTTAACAAGTTACTTCATGACTCAGTCACCTCTTTCTTCTGTGTAAAGATGATGGAGAATCACCTCCTTGATAAAGCACATCAGGTTCTACAGTTGATGTGACTACTGTATGAATRAGAGCTTGAGGTCACTGAAACCCGTCATACCTCTGTGGTGGTCACTGTGCTGATGCAATGTCTAACAGAGTGGCGAAGTGTTTCCTGACAAACCAGGTACACCCACTGGTCGCTCAGCAGTGCCTTTCTGGGTTGACACTGTTGGGCTGGGGACCTGCCTCCCAGAGAGAGGCCGTTCACATGGGCAGAGCAGAGGTTTCCTTCCCAGGTTGCCGAATTTTGGTTGAAAAGAGGCACCTGGGGGGGGKTTTGCTTCATTAACAGGCTCCAGGTGGCCTGTTAATGTCCCATCACGGCTCTGGAGGTGCAGGTCAGTGAGCTTTTCTCCTGCTTTTCTCCTCCCTAGTTATCTCTGCAGCCTGGATTCGCTTCTAGGTTTCCACTGTGAAAGCCTTGAGCCTCCGAGCATATGTTTCCCGGTGTCCTGGGAACATGCAGCTCTAAGACCACACAAAGCAGAGCTCTTTGGTGACACAAGTGACACAGCAACAGCACAGCTGGGACAAACCTCCCCCAGGGCTGAGAGCACATGCAGGGAGGAGCCTCGCTTTACCCAGCGAACGCCAGTAAAGTCCAGAAAAAAGATCAAGCAGCGAATAAAATTAGCACTGTGGGCTGCGCTTAGCCTGCCAAGAGAGCTTATTTAGTGTGGGAAGGGGAAGTGCTGGAGGTAGCATGACCAAGGTATGTGGGAGGAGGCAGAGAAGGAAAGCTGATCCGTCCTACTCCTTTGCGCCGCTTCAAAATATGAGACCCAGCAGTCAGAGGTGGAGGCTATAAATGGCCGGTCAACTGAGGAGCAATAAAAGGACACACTGTGTCCTGCAGTATTTAGCAAGCCTGAGAATACATGGCCAGAAGGGCCAAGAGAGCCGAATTGTGCAAGCAGATTTTTAAAGGACTGTCTGGGTTTTTTTCTAACTACTAATAGCATTTGAAGTTATGATAGCATTAACCTCAGCTCCTGCTGCAGGGCATCAGCTGGTCCATCAGGACTCCCTCTACCTCTCTCCCTGCCCAGCACCATTAGAGCTGGCCATGTTGTTTCCACCATGTCAGGGGCAGGACACTGATCTGAACAGAGGACATGATCCAGTGTGAGGGCTGCCTTTCCTGACATGCCCATCTGCACCCACTCTCTCATCTCCCAGTTTTCTCTGTCACCCAAAACGCTGCCCAGGTTCCTCCTAGAAGCACGGTGTAGAGGATGACCAGCTTCCCTGTGCCAACCCTGCACGGAGCCAGGGGCCTCTCCTGCACCCCTGATCCCAGTTTCCATGCACTGGAAGGAGCACTGGTATCTCTGGGGTGGCAGGCACCGGCATGAGGTACAAGGCAATGTCCTACCCAGGAAGGCTGCAGGGTTGGGTGTGGGGGATTAGGAGGGAGGTCATCTACTTGTGCAAGGACTTGTCTTTCTAGCTTAGATGTGGGTCTGGAGGCCCCTGCTGAGCTCCCTCAGTTCAGGATGGTCAGACACAGAAGACTGGTTGGGCCCACTGTGGAGACAGGCAGCAGATGTGACACAGATGTGGGTTCCCATTTCCCTGGAGCTCCCTGCGACTTTGCCCCCCTCTCCTGAAGTGGATCCCAGGACTCAGGAACCCTCTAGATCCAAGCAGGACCTTCTCCTGGGGAAATAACTAACCCCCTTACCACTCCCCCTGATCTTCTGATGGCTTGAGGAGGACAGCAGATGCCTTGCACATGCAGCAACCCTGTGACCGGAGGCTCCAAGCCGTGCCCRAATGGCGGTGAATGGGAGGTCAGTGCTGAGCAGGCAGTGCAGGAGGCAGAGCAGAACAGGCAGCACCGAGGCTCCTGCCCGGGCCTGCCTGCACAGCCGGCTTCAGGGGACAGCAGGGCCAGGGAGGTTCCCTGACTGCTAGGACCAGAGCAGCACTGCCTAAAACGCTTCCTGTTGAAAGTTTTCAGAGCATTCATAATAGTCCCTCCATGGGCCCACATCCATTTCCTGGAAGCTTTGCCTTTTTCTGCACTGTGAAGCCCAGGCAAGCCTGAAAAACCGGTTTGTTTTCRTTTCACGTTGATTTTTTTATTATTTTTTTTCTCTTTGCACGGGTGCCAGCGCTGCTGTGCCGTTGCTATGTTTTGCGGTGGTTAAGCACGGCATGGTTCTCATTTCAGGCGCTGGCTGACGTGAACCCTGAGAATCTGGAACGAGTTAAACCGGCCCCGCAGCGCTTCAGGGAGAGTGTGGCGGCCGCCCCTGCCCCGCAGCCCCCTCCTCACACCCCCAGCACCCTCGCAGAGAGGCCAGGAGAGGAGAAGCACAGCGGCAGCTCCACGTTGCAAAGAGCTTCAAACTTTTCAGGGAAGGCTGGGGCCAGCAACAGGCCYAAAAGAGCTGGAGTTCAGCTCAAAACTTTCCTGAGGATGGTGAATTTTTGGACCCTCCAAGCTGAGGTTGGGATGAGGATGCTGGCAGCACCGTGGGTCCCGGGGTCTGACACCCCGCGGGGACATCACCCAAAGCGTTCAGGGCTGCGTTTGCTGTTTCACAAGGCAGATGCACAATACCAGCCCCCGTACCGGCTGGGATTGACACAAGGGAGGGTGCTGTGCTGTCCCCAGCAGACCCTCATCACCCCACTCCCACCTCCGGGGCTGGGCCCGTTGTGGGGTGCACGGGGCAGGAGGAAGGGGCTGGGGCGCATCTCAGCTCCGTGCTCCCCCCGCCAGCTCCCTCTGCGTCAGGAGAAGCGCAGGGCTGCTGCTGGGATTGCAAAACACTCGCCTGCGCTGTGTTTGAGGCTGGTTTTCGCCAACGTTACTAGGGTACAAGAGTGACTAATTCTCTCCGAACTTTCAGTTTCAGCCTCAAGCACTACATTTCAGAGGGACCTGGTGTCTGTTGTGTGGGTAAAAATCCTGAGAGCTCAGCGCTGCGGCTATCTAGGGCAGAAATATCCATATACAGAGATCGGCCTCATCACCGCCGGTGCTGTGCTGAGCTGGCAGGACCGAGCCTGGCCCCAGAAGGCAGATGGGGCAGGGATGAGCACACGCTCCCCTCTCTGTAACTTTCCTACAGCTGCTGAAGTGCTGCTGGCCAAAAAATCATTTGCGTTCTTGTACGGCAGATGAAAGAAATGCTGCAAAAAGGAGAATGTTTGCAAGCAGAAAAGTGAGCAAAATGCAGTGAGCCACAAACCTTTTAAGTAACTTCTGTTCTAAAAGCAATCTCTGGACACTAGTTAGACCTTAATCAGCAAATAAGGAGCAGAAAGAGGGGTGACGGGCACAAGGACATGGATGCTTTTACTCGCAGAGAACCTGAGCTCAAGCCCCAGCCCATGCAACTCTCCGCCTGCTTTCCAGGAGTCCCCAGCGAAGCCGCAGGGCTTCCTTCTGCCCGGCAGACGCAGCAATGCTCCGCGCACGCTGGAAAAGTACAGCCCTTGCGAGAAGTCTCTGGATGAAGGCTTCGGGGTGGGGAGGGGAGGTTTGCTTCCACCCTGGCGTGTGAAAAGAAATATGGGTCTGGAAAGGTGCCATGGAAATGGGTTTCAATAATAGCCGCTGGAGACGGCTCATGTGCCGGAGGGGGCCGCAGCGAGGAGGGGGCCGTGGCGGCCCCGCGCAGCTATGGGAGGAATGTCCCCTCAGGAACTTGCTGTTCCTTCCTGCGGCACCAACGTCACTGCGCGGTGCAGGAGCCAGGCAGGAAGGCTCACACAGCCCCTCTGCTCCCAGCCTCCACACAAACAGCCCCTCTCTCAGGGGACCGGGAGAGAAGAGGGAAACGCATGGACCTGTGCTGCCGGCTGCTCCCCATGGCTGATTATGAGCTAAAGCGGGGCCAGGGAGATGCACACTTCTCCTGGTGGCATGGGGACACTTCTGGTGGCACAGGGAAAGGCCAGTGGTCTCGCAAAGCCCTCTCTCACGTGAGACCCCCAAGGGTCATGTAGGGGGTTCCCTGCAGAGCCAACACCTCCAAGGGCGGGCATGGCTGCTGGTGAGCAGCTGCTCCACTTTCAGCACACCCAGCTGGTTCCTCTCCCACCCTCTGCATCCTCAGAGAGGAGCTGGGTGGCCACTGGTCCGGCATGGCCACCTCCACTGTGCTCAGCAGGAGGAGGCTGTTCCCTGCCCTCACCGCCAAAGTGCACACAGTTCAGGGGTCACCGCACGCCCCGTGCACACACGTCACCCGTGCGCAGGGACAACTCAGCGAGGAGCGTGCCAGCAACGCGCTCCTGTGCAGGCAGCGACGCTGGCATGGACACTGCACAGGAGGAGCYTGCCACTCAGCTGGAGAGCTGACCCTGCAGCACCCACACACCCCTTGCTCCCCACACGGGCTCTGCACCCCCAGTTCCACAAACCGCTCCCGCAGAGCGGTCGGCACACTGGCTGGGCCATCACTTTTTACAGCCAGTGAGCTCCAGCACCTCGTCTGAACTTTGCAGCACGAGGGAGCAGTTCACACAGCTCAGGAAGAGGATAAACATATCGCAGCAGGCAACGGGGCAAACAGCGCGGTGCATCTGCAAACGTGGCCCAGTGCCTTCGGCCATGACAAGTGGCTGCTCAGCCGGCCACCACACTCCCACAGGCAGCCTCTTTCTTGCAAAGCCATTTCTCCTTCCTTTAGCTGCCTTTCAGAGACCCATTACTGGCTTGACAGGGAGGAGGAGGGTGCAAAAATGGAGATATCTGGCCAGATCCAGGGCTGGCGATTTGGTAGAAAGCCAGGTTGTAAGGGGAACAGCCTGGAGCAACYGGTCCCACTTCTGACGTGGTGATCTCTTATACCCACTTATGTCATGGTGGGAAGCACAAAACAAGGGAGAATCAGCCCCTCTTCTCTAGGGGTTAAACTGAACCCCAGAAGGGGAACTGGCTTGCACAGTGGAAGGGGGAAATGGAGCAACAAGCCAGGCAAAGCTGCAACAGTGGGAGAGAGGCTTGGGCAAGCACTGCGACAAATTTCAGGCTCTCCAGTGCAAACAGTCAATAGGATCCTTAAATCACCAACATAAGGCACACGGCTCTGCAGCTTCACCTGCATTTCTGTGCCCCCCACTTGCATAAGCAACGAACAAGGTCTCGAAGGCTGGAAGTGCTGTGGGACCACATGCAGCACCTGCTCATGGAAGAGAAGTGCCCCAGCTAGTTTCAAGAGAGCAGAAATCCATCTGTAGCAGTGCACAGCTCAGCATGGGCCAGTTTGTTGTGAATGGAGACCTCCCTGACAAATAGTCCTTAGAAACGGAGAGCTTTCTCCCTGAAGGACYCCATCATGACCTGAGTGCTCAGCTCTCACCTTGTTATGACCCCTTCTGTCCTGATTTAGGTAAGCTACGATCCTCCTTATAAACTGAGGAGTCATTTTTTTCCCTTCTGCACAATGGGGATGACATTTCTTTAAAACRTGGGCAAATAGCCTGACTTTCTCCTGTCACTCAGTGTCCCCTCTCCAACCTGGTCTGAACAGGGTGGAGGGAGCTCCGTCCATCACACTTGATCACTCAGTGACTTCCCAGCTATCTGCCTGCTCTCAGCCCCATCCTTTCTGCTTCATTTTCCTTGCCTTTATTACAAATATATTTGATTCTTTCATACTTCATTTTCTTCCCCTTCAAATTTTTTGTCCTTTCTCCCATCATGGAGTTCTGCCTGATGATCTCCAGGTTTAGCTCACTCTCAGCATCCATTTTCTTCTTCACATTGTGGAGCATCTCTGGCATCCAGGAACTATTTCCCCCATTGCAGATTGGGTCTYTCCTGTATCAGCTCTACCTTCTTCCTCACCAAATGGTTTGATGGCCTCCAGCATCTGCCTTTTCACCATCATGCTTCACAAACCCTCCTTGTTCACCCAGCCAAGTCTCCTTTTCTGCTGCCAGCCTCCACCTCTCTCTCCACCCAGGACCTTACCTCACTGTGCAAGAGAAAACCACTACAAATATGAAGCAACTTTCCTTCCGCTTCAGTTTGCTTTTGCTTCTTCAGTAACTCCCTCTGTCTTCTCTCTTGCCACAAACACCCCCTTGCCTCCCCCACTTCCCCAGTGACCTCACATGTCCCCGCAGCTCCTTTGCTCCCATTCGCATCCCCCCCTTACGCCTTCCCATTTCTGCTTAGCTCCTGATTCCCCCCCTGGCAAGGCAAACACATTTTCCTTCTCCCTCACCCTGAAAAACACCATCCCAGACTCCACTCATCACTCCACGCCAGTTGCAATCTTTATCCGGGGTTTTCCTGCTCCAGATCCACCCCAGACTCTTCCCCATCCTGCTTCCACCCTTGTGCTCAGCCRGACCTGCTCTTGCCAAGGCCACTTCCAAGACAAGCTCAGGAGCCACCTCCCCACGCTGGCCAGGCCTTTAGCACAGCCACCTGTACCCCCCCTGCAAGCCCATCATCTCAGCTCCCCTGAAAAAAGAGAACAACTCCTCTAAGCACAAAAATTTGGCAAAACATGTATTGACATTAAGGCAATGGTGAGATGTCATGACCATTGCACCCTAAAAATGCTCAACATACTCCACCAGAAAAAGCCTGATGGAGGTGTGCTCTCACCAGTGAGCTGCTTCTGTCTGTCACCAGCTGGTGAACAGTCTAATTAAATCTGATAATATCAAGGCATGACATCACAGTCTTCATTCTAGAGAAAAGTATACTGAGGTAGAAAAACAGGAGGTGGCTTGGTGAAAGTAACACACAACCATTTTGAGAATCAATGATTTCTGACACTGTCATCTGCTCTTTCCACTAAAACACTACCCAAAAATCCTTCTACAAAAATTACATCTCAAATTACACTTGAAATCATTCATCAGGACAGTGTCCTTCTAAAGAATAGGCTTTTTTTCAACCAGAAGTTTGGCTTACATTATGCAGGACTTCAACTGCATAATCAAAACAGTCTGTTCTGGCCTTAGAAATTGGTTTGTATCTTTACATCTGCTACCCTTGGTAACCAGAAAAGCTGATGAGAAACATCACCTCAAACCCAGTCTGCTGGATCTGACTATCTCTACCTTCAAAGAGACCTAGTTCTCATTCTGAATGTTATTACTCACTCCTTTCTTCTGTGTTTTGGTAGTAGGTGGGAGTATTTTGTGTCCTATCGTTGGGAGTTAATTTTTTTTATACAGAGGTAGTATTAAATCAGCCCTGATTGGAAATCAGAAAGTGGAAAATTTTCATCCAGCCTCAAAAAAACCTAAATATTCCTCCAAAAGAACATCTCAAAAGAAAAGCTGTCAGTCTTGTGCTGGGTTCTGGAAATACCAAGTATTTCCACTTTGAATTTATGATTGARGAAAAGCCCTTCCTGGTGCACAGGTGATTGGAGGTAACGGAGCAGTAGGCCTCAGAGAACAGGACTTTGATTAGCACCATGATTAGTGTCACAGTCATGGCATTATTTTGTGCCACCTGCAGTTGAGGAGTGGGTCCTTAGAAGATAGCTGAAAAAYTAAGAATGGCAAATTCTTCTTAAGCTTTAAAGAAAACTCTTTTACATCCTTCTCTGTCTTCTCAGAAGCCTTTGTGTCATCACCAGCCCACCTGTCTGTGAGAAGATGAAACACTTCAAACCTCCAGTTTCAGGTGTAGGTGTGAAGGTTGCGCTGGCAAAACCCACAGCCGCGGGGAGTCAGTCCATGGCCCTGCACATCACTTTCTACCTGTAAAATAGGTTCATACAGTGATCAGCCTAGCAGGGCATGGGTGATGATGGCCTGGTCTACCTACTCCAGCACCTGGAGGCAGGAGCAGAACTTTCCTTYTGCTACCCTGTGAATGTGGCATCCCCGCTGCAATGGAGCCTGCAGCACTATTCAGGGCCTCTTGGTATCACTACAAGGCATGTAGTAGACAAACAACTCCTTTTGGTTAMTTCTTTTTAGGAATTTCTTTAAGCCCTGGTCAACAAATGGCATTATGCTGCCCTTGAGATCTAGGCAATCTGGAGTGAGAGGCAGGTCCAAAATTGGTGAAAGCAACCAGCAAGTTTACAGCTCTGCATTTAGCATCCCTCTTCATCCCTTTCAGCCTTGTTAAAGGTTTTGGAATCTCAAACTCTCCCAGCAGCCTATTTCAAACAAATGCAAAGCCCTCCAGTGTCCTCGGCAAACCCTAGCTGTAAACCAAACCCAGGCTTTTTTGATTCCTGATCCATGAACAAACTATTGGCAATGAGCATTCGACAGCAGCAGCGAGCACAGAGCTCTCCCCCTGGGTGAGACCTGCATGGCCACCAGCTCTCTCCACGCTGTTTTGTGCCTCTCTTCCAGTCGTGCCCAGCTGTTTCTTCCTCTCACCGCCTCCGAACCTAAACCCATGTGTTTCATGTGAAAAAAATCTCTGCATCCCCCACCCAGGAAGATCATTTTGCACCAGAAATAGAGCACGCTATACTTGGGATGCAGCCCAGGCAGCTTAAAAATAGCTCAGCGCATAGCTCGTGGTGCCACGTACGGCTCTGCCAGCTGCCTGGACAGACGGACGGGGTGCCAGTGGGCAGGCCCTCCCCGCACAAGGCCATAAATGACCATGGTGCTCTCCGGCAAACCAATTGGTGCCTGGCAGGGAGAGCGGGGTGGGCAGCATCACGCTATGCCCCGGCGCAGCCCTGCCTGCCCTCCCCGGGCCCCCTCTCCCCACGCCGCCCCGGCAGCTCGCCTTGCGGGCCGCATTCCTGCCGCTCATGGAAGGCATTAACACCAGATAAAAGTACGACGAGCCCAAATGTAGCACCCTGACGTCAGCTGTCCCCAGAGTCTGGAAGGGAAGCTGTAAACAGAGGAACAAAAGGCAGTTATAAACAACCATCTTCACTGGCGCCCGTGGACAGGCATTTAAAGAACAAAGAAGAACAAGGGAAGGTGCTGAAATTTGGGGGTTGCTCAGTGCTGAGTTGTCTGCTTGCTCCAGGAGGGAGGAAACTCTCCTAAGGGAGTGGGAAGAGCGAAAGACAAAGATCGAACGGATTTTTTTTCTCCTTGCAAATGGCTTTGTTCCTTTCTGTTCCTCCCAGTCAGTAGGAAAGGGTGGGAACTATTGTTCGATACGGTGCAGTCTGCTGTTCAGCTGGCTCCTCGCACGGCTCCCGGGGCAGCCAGAAATCCTTCGGCTCAAAGCATCCCGCTGACGCAACAGTGGTTCCAGCCAAGCTACAGCAGCCGACGGGGTTTCAATGTTTGACCAGCTTCAACCATCCCGCTCCACCTATGCTAATCTCAGCAGATGCTGCAGTTTGCATTAGTGCATCTTGAAAACCCCTGAGCAGTTAGATTCCTCATACTCAGCTGCCAACGAGGCCTAAAGATGCTTCCAGAGGTCATCTCCTCCCCTGAGGTGCCAGATGGGACCCACCTAGACCTGGGAATGGGAGAAGTGGCCATTGCACAGACATGGTTATAGGATCCCACCAGGCTCCAGAAGAGCCAGGCTGGTACCCCGACCCTCAGCCGAGAGCTTTGATCTCCCAACAGCAAAGCCCAGCGACGCTGGAGAAATGCCATGTGTGCCCAGACACAGACCGAGTTCACAACTGATGCTATCGCAGCCGACACACGTGTAGGACTGCTGACTTTGTTTTAACAACAAAGACCAAGAAAACATCCTGTAATGTAACATTTAAACCGGYGCTTACACGATTAAAAAAGAAAGACCCACCAGACATGGTTACGTGGTTTATGCCACTTGTTTATATCGACAGTGTCCCCATTGCCTGGCTAATGGGAACACACCGTGGGCACTTTAAACCACTGAAAAGCAGAAAGCTCACACCTTTCTGTTGTGTATTTTATATGTAAGAAAGATTGTACATGCATACAGGATTGAAAAAAATCACACTGATGTAATTTTTAAAATGCTCATTGTGCAAAAGTCCCTGAAATATATATCTGCAATCATCAAGATTTCATTGCAGAAGACAATAAAAGAAAGAAGTTACTAGTTGGTCTGCATATATCACAGAGTATCAGAAAAGACTATTAGAGTTAGTGAGCATCTGCAGTTTATATCCTCCATAAATTAGAAAAACCTGCCATCAAAACCACATAGTGCTATGACCCAGTTGCCAATTAACAAAACCTTAACAAGATTTGAAAGAAGAACAAGATACCAATGTGGAACAAATTTACTCAGATGATATTTCGACAAGAGTTTAGGGAAGGCATGAAAAGAAACCACCTCTTTCCAGTATGTAAAAGACCTGAAAAAGCCGTGTTTAAACATCTCCACCACAATTACTGGGGAACAAAAAAAAAAATCCTTTCAAATAAAATTAATTATATCAGAAATTGGAAGTCTAAAAATCACACTGTAGTTTATTATTTTAATACAGGTGGGACCTATATTTGGCTCTGAGACAAAAACTATAATTTAAAAAAATATTGTGTAGTGAGAACCTGCTAATTTGTAGCCAACTGGTTACTGAGTTAGATGGCAACTACGTCATATTAGAGTCCTCTGAGAATTTATTTTTAAACATGGCCTATAGTTTGGGAACCAAAAGGTATTGAAATGAGAGGGATTGGTGTCATACATAACCTTTTTATGAGAAATGAAGCATTTTCTGTGGCACTTGTGATAGCCCCTACATGGTCTATATAATATGGATTTTAGAATGAATTGGCTGATGAAATTACTGTTCCCACAGCCCTGACTCACCCAGCCTGAATGCCAAACAGGACCTAGGTAAGATGTAACGGGGTTACTAATGTCCACTGTTATTAGCTGTGCTTCATCCCCATTCCTGCACGCCAATGTTCATGAGCATCTTCTCTTCTTGCTCTCCCTGCGAAACACCTTCGACCCTCCCRACTCCAAACCAGCAGCACATCACTGCAGAGCACCCACCTGAAGGACACGTCCACCCACCGCCAGCCCCGGCGGCTGGRAGGTGAGCTGGAAGCTGCCCACGGGCTGTGCCGGGTGTCTCATCTCACCCACTCCCCTGCCCGCCAGCGGCACCGAGGAGGGGAAGCCCGGACCGAGTCATTTCTGCGTCTAGCAGGAAACGCATGCAAATGCAAAAACTTGAGAGCACTGCTCGGGAAACCCCCGGCCCAGCAGCCTCCCGGGGACCTCAGCCAGCCCTCAGCCCCTCAGTTGTGCCGCGGGTGCCGGTGAGGCTCGGCGCTAAGGGCACGCACAGCCTGGCACTGCGGGAGGGGTGCGCAGCCACACACAGCAGCTGGAAAACCCTGGAAATGGAAACTCCCAAGGGGAAGGGAAAAAAAAAAAAACAAACCCACACCTGGAGAACAGGCTGTGTCCCACACCATGTAAGGACAAAGAACAAACCTGCCTTTTCGCCTGGTTTTGGCCACTAGTCTTACAATGATGGAGCCAACTTGCTCTGTGCCAGACTAACAGTGTCAGGTCTACGTAGGACCTTGGCACTGCTCTCCAGACAGGCACAGGTTTGTACAACTGCACTTCCAAAATGGGAAATAGCTCTCAAAACCAGGAATCCTTTACCCACCCCAGCAGCAGCAGAGCAACTCAGCTGCTTCCTCGCAGGTACCAGGGTTCATCCCTTGGAGGTTGCCCTCAGCCTGAGCAAAAGCAGGACACAAAGACCTGAGCCAGGTCCCCACCAGGGCCAGCTGGCCAGGCTGAAGTCCTTACAGCAATGTCAATTCCATCAGCAGGTCCTGCTTCTCCCCAAGCTCTCAGGTCTCTCCCTTTAGGGCTGCTTTCCCTCCTTTAATAACTTAGTCCCACTTAACCTTTTATGCCCCTGATGGGGGCTAACAGGACCCACCTGGCCAGGCACCTTGGCCGTAGCTCTTGGCAGGGCTGCCAGCCCCCCATCAGCCGTGGCCACTGGCTCTGCACTGTAATAAATAGCATGTAGTGGGAAGGCCACATGCAGCACAAATCTCAGGGCTAATTTGTTCTTTCAACTTGAGCAGGTTTGAGCCTGGGTTTTAGGTGTTTTCCCAATCTCCCTGCAGCCTTGGATCAGAGCAGATTTGGGGAAGCCAAAGCCCTGGGTAGAGTCTCATTGGCTACACTGCGTGTAGGGTTCTGTCATGGACATCATTGCTGGACAAGGGAAAGGATAAGAAACAGGTTTAGATGAGGTTTGAGGCATAGTGACTTCTAACCACACTAGATAGTCACACACCACGACCTTTTCTCCTTCCCCATTGCGCTGCGACTCATCTGCAGAGCTGGGGAGTGGGCTCTCCGGGACTGCACTTGAACACCATTTCCAAACGATTCTCAGTGCCCTTTCTGCTGCCCTGGAGCCAGACAGAGGAAAAAACCCAGGTGGTAACCGGGCAAACTAGATTTGTCTGTGTATGATCTGGATGTAATGTTCTTTTTTCAACGTTAATAGCATAACACATCCTTGTAGCCCTGCTAGTCTGATACTGGGGGTGACTAATGCAGGATAGTCCCTAAGCTTGAGTACACCCAGCGCCTTTCGAAGTGCTGATTACAAAAGAAAGGCAAAAGCTTTGAGATGAGGGGATTGCCCGAGACGCATCTAATCTGGAGCTCTGTGTCTGTTTGTCATGTGATAACTGGGTATACTGTATCCCCTGGGTATTGCATCTTGCTGGGGATATTACGCGCAGCTCGTGCTGTGTCCCCACGTGGGTTGGCTGCGTACACCCCTCGGCTGTGGGGACCCATCCGTGGGTGCTGTATGGAGCCCCATGTGATGTGTTGGGTTACACACTGCCATGACTTACATTTTCTCTAAACGCTTTGTAGCCTTTGGGGTGTCGGTGGTCCATGCTCCGGCATTTTGGGGGCCCGAAGGGCTTGCCCGCGTCTCCCCATCTCTGCTCTGCGCAGCACGCAATGGCCGTTGTTTGCCTTCGAGGCGGGTGAGCAGCCTCTGGCTTGGGAGGAACAAAGCCTGGAGCCAGTTCCTGCAGACACAAAACATGCCTTTTTATCACTTCGTGACAAATTGGTTTGTCAGCAGCAGGAAGTGATGTTACTGCCGTCCTCACCAAGGGGAAACTCCTCGTGGTTTCCATGGGGATGTATGCAACTGTAGAACTACAGGTTTATATAAGCTGAAAGCCCTACGCACGCCTGCTGCGTGCYGGGTTTCTAGGGGTCTTGGATCGGATACGAAGGCCAGGGTCTCAACTGAGCCCCACTAGCGCGGGGGAACAGCCAGGTCGTGTGGGAGCCRGGGGAAAGGGGAGTTCAAAGCTGTAAAACAGGGTGAACCGTGTGCCTTGGTATCCCAAACAAACAAAAAGGCAAGGCAGAGAGAATAAATGAGGGGCGAGACGGGAAAATTCCTCCCTAACACATCCACAGTGGGCAAAGTTCAGCTCGTCTGTGTCATCAAGGCGTCCTCCAGCTCCGCCACGCACGGGCTGTGCCGCTGCCCACCTCAGCCCCTCGTGCCTCCTTGCCCAGCCCATAGCTCCTCCTCTGCCCCCCTCCTCCCCGGCCGCCCCGCTCCTTCCCCCCCTGCTCCCAGCGATCCCCCCAGCTAAGCCCATCCGTCTCCCCAAAACTGTGGCACTGAGGTGACGTCTGCAGGTCTCACTCTGATTTTATTTTTCGCTGTCATTCTTGCCTCCATATCCTCCCCTTGTTTGGACTGGGTGCGATCCTGTCCACAGAGTTTGCAGGAGTCTGTGGGCTCTGGGCACCGTGAAACTCTGATTATGGGCGACAGCAGAAGGATCACGATAAAGAGGATCACGATAAAGACTTGGAAAAGGACATCGCACGTCCACAGAGCTGGAAGTGCGTGTCAGTGCCTCGCTGGGAGCGAAGCCCTGCTGTCGCTGGCTGGCTTTTCCACAACGGGCTTTGTGCTGAAGCAGCTCTCTTTGGCACCCCTCTGTCAGGTGCCTGCTTAGGTTATAAAAGCGGATCAGCTGCCAGGTAATGAGTTTTATTGTTCCAAGAAACACATAAACAAGCTCTCCCGGCTGACGGGGAGCGGATTTCTGTTTGAATTGCGATTAACAGGCAGGATTTTTTTTTTTTATCAGTTGCATGGCCAGGGCTGCCAAGGTTGTATTTTTCCACTGAACAAGCTCTGCTTTGCTTTGAAGGTGAAAGTTTGTTCCACTGTTTACTGCAGGTGTAAAAAGGCTCCTGTATTCAGAAACAGCCTTGCATGCTTTACAAAGAGAGCAGAGGTAGGTGCAATCCTACGGAGCCACACAACCTGCCAAGGGACTTTCCGTGGATGAAAGGGTTTTGCAGGATTTGCAGCATGGGACAGACTTTGGGGAGGAATATTCACTTTCAGGTTCATGCATGCTTTAGGAAAATAAGGGTTTCTAACTTTGTTTCTTAGTGTCCAGGGAGCTCTCCTCCTTTTAGCTGCTCCATTTTTTTTATCCCTCGGTGTCAGGCTGAAGCTTGGCAATGGCTGACGCATAGTGTGACGACAGAGCTGCATCAGAGGGGTAGCTCACGTGGAGGAATTTCGGATGCAGCAGTGCATCATCCCATCCTTCAAGGGCACCTTCCCCCAGGAGAAGAGTCCTGGATTTTAGCACCATTAATACTCCAGGCAACTTGCAGGATTTCAGGAGGAGTTTGTGGTGCTTTGCTTGTCTCTAGTTACATGACAAGAGCACAGCTGCTTTATGCTTAAAAAAACCCTCATCTATAAGCTTAGGATCATAACTGTTAAAACGCCTTGATTTCACACAAAGAGTCATAACCTGCTGTATCTGTCCAAGCAAAACCATTTTTGACGGGGCAAAAGTAGGCTCTGACTCCTTGAACATCAGAGATGCAAGGACTGGTGGCTCCCTTCTGGAGTGGATGTAGGACACCCAATGCCCTAGTGCTCCCCCAGCACCCATCTCCCTGTTACCAGTATTACTACCCTGCCCAGGAAAGCAAGCTTCCAGCTGCATCTCTCCCACATCAGCTTCCCCTGGAAAGGGTATGTCACAGCACTGCTGCTCCCCCCATATGCATCCTGCCCCACAGCCCCCACGGAGATGTGCAGTTCTGTCACACGACACAGCATTAACCCTGCACCATTTGCTGTCTCTCACCCTCACCCCGCAGCTCCTGCCCGTGTGCCAGGACTGCTGGTCTGCCTGGCTTTTGATATACCATATAAAACTCTTTTCATTGCCTCAACTGAAACGCCAGATAGAAGTCACTCAAGTGAGAATCTGCAGAAGGAAAGAATTTATTTGGGTCTGGGTAAGAATATAAGTGACTTGTTGGTTACCTTATCTCTTGTTATGCCCTGATTTATTTACAGAGATAGCCCGGCAAGCCAAATACTTCACTCCAGGCATCAGAGGCAGTTTGAGTTGCAAAAAGGAATCAAGGAGGTGGGACAGAAAAAGAAAACACCTTGGCACAAACTCACAAGCATTGGAGATCTGTTACCAACAGGTTAATTTTTAGACTTAACCTTTGAAGCACTAAAAGTAAACAAGCAATAAGGAAGCTTCTTCCTCCTTCCTAGGAGAAGGACTACTTTGAGTTGACTGTAGCCCTGTGCCCAAGTCTCAGCTGGTTCAAACTGTTACAGCTCTGTGGCCATCACTGCAGCCAAATCCCCCCTACAGCACAGAAGCCAGCCTTGGCTCTCTGCCACTGCATACAATTATGCAGGGACAAAGAAAAGCTCAGGTTAAGAAGCAGCAGTAGTCAATTATGTTGTTTAAACCCGTTTTTCTATCTAGTTCAGTCAAGACCTGAGGTCCGCAGAGTTGAAAATTCAGATTTCTCTTCCAGCTCTTTACCTGGGAGCTTCCACCTGAGTTCTGGGACTGTAAAATGCAAGGCTTTAAAGAATGTATCATCCAGCTCAATAGAAATATCATAATTTATTCTGTTTGTATAAAAAAGTTATAATCATGTAACAAAACTATGTCTTCATAAGAAGAAATATATTATTTCACATCATAAATAAATCAAACATACAACCCTTGGCAACTCAAAAAAGCACTCATCTGGTGCTTTCACGTCAGTGCTTGGGAAACAAGAAGAGCTGACAGGTATATACACACACAGGATTACAGTACCAAAAAATACTGAGGTATTTTGTTTCTCTAGAAGTGAAACTTTAGGTTTGTGAAGGCAAAAAAACCAATGCACTAATGTAAAAATAAATAAATAGGACTGTCATATAAAAGGGGACAGCATTGGTGTTGCTCAAAGTGTCCAGGAATGGGAATACTGGTGAGCATGCCACTAAACATGGAGCAGGCTTAGGACAGACAGAAGACAAGGAGGAACAGCTCAGGAAGAGACAGTGTCCTTTGATCTCTGTGTAGACATCCAGATATTGGCTTTAAAAGTCAGAAAAAAAGTCAGTAACACCTAGTTTTCTGGCATCGGGTGGGCTCCTCTGTTTATGACACTGTTCTGGGATGCATGGATGGTTCTTCACAAAACACAAGTGACTGATGACACTGTCCCTGTAGTTATTGCACTTCTGAGACAGTAAGTCTGAGTTCTGACCATGTTTTCACCCACTTTTCAGCAGCTCGGGGAAGTGGTGATGGGGCTCTGAAGATAGCTTAAAGCACTGGACGAGGTGTGAACAGGGATGGAGACTGGAAAGTTAAAGACCGTGGTGGTCGATGCTCCTCTGTCCAATACTGACATAGCAGGGCTACCAGCTTCTGCTGAGCAGTTGGGGGCCAGGACCTGCGACTCAAACTGAAGCAGCTGCCCCATGAAGCTGAAGTTTGGGGAGATGATGCTTCTTCTCTGCTTCACAAACTCAAAGGCTTCATCCAGTTTGACTCTGTTGGTCCTCATGAGGTAAGCAAGGCAGATGGTTGCTGACCGGGAAATGCCAGCCTGGCAGTGCACAAATACCCTTCCTCCATCATTTTTAACAGAGTCTGAAAGAATCAAAATTCACAGTTAGCAAACAAGTCCCACTGCTTCCAGAGGTGGGAAAGCACAGGCTGCTGTTTTACATTTCTTTAATCCATCCCTTCCTTAGCCTAATAGGTGCACYCAGTGCTTTTGAGACAAAGAGAGCCTTTGTCCTGAGGGAACCAGCAGTCTACCTATTTTCATTCTGGGCTCCAATTCCAATTATACTAATAGGTCCTCCAGGTCACTTTAGCAGTCTTGCAAGATTACTTTAATACTGATCCGCTTAAATTCACTAGCTCTTTTCTGCAAGACCAATGCCTCTTGATTCAAGATTTCAAACAGCTTTATGAAGCTAAGATTATTCCTCTGAGTAGAAAAAAATTAATGGAAATGTTCCCTGAGTGTATCTCACCAAATGGAATGAAATTCCCCAATCTCAAATGTAGGTTTTACTGGGGAAAACATTGCCCAAAAATCACTTCCCAGGGTACATTACCCCAGAAAGAGAACAGACTGTAAAGAAAGATCATTTACCTATGAAATCAATTGCCTCGTTAAACCAGGAGCTGATATCTGCCTTGTGGTTGTCCTCCACGGGGATACTTTTATACTGGTAGTGCCCTTCGAAGTGGTTGGGGCAGTTCGCCGAGACATTGATTAACGCCGTGATCCCCAACGCATCCAGCATGTCTTTTCGGGAGGCATGGTAAGCGCTGCCCAAGTAGAGGAACGGCAGAATTTCCACCGGCCCACCCTAAAGCAGAAAGGACAGACAACTTGTTAACTTCGCTCGCTAGTTTTCAAACAGCCTCYCCTCTTCTCGTCGTGTGAAAAGCGGCAGGCTGCCCCGTCCCAAGGCAGCCTCTGCTTGCTCCCACGGCTCGCCCACCTCCCGCGGAGCTGCCCGACCGCCCCCGGCCCGTCCCCGCTCACCTGGTCGTAGAGGGGGGTGCCGCAGGAGCTGCACCCCGAGTCGGCGCTGCCGGGCGCGCTGCTGGCGCTCAGCGGCAGGCTGAGGCCGGTGGGGGCGGCCGGCTTGGTGCAGAGCTCGGAGCAGGCGGACGAGAAAGCTTCGTAACCTCCTGTGGGGGCAGAGGGAAGAGAGAGGCGCCGGGTGAGCGCTGCGCGGCCGGGGGGGGGTGAGCGCAGCCCCGCGGGCAGCGCGGCCGGGGCCAGCTGCGCTCCGCCTTCCCCTCCGGTGCGGTCCCGGGGCCACTCACCCTTGAGGAAGCAGATGCGGGCGCCGCGGGCCTCCCTGCAGAGCGTACCGAGGGCCAGCAGCAGCGTGCTGTCGCGCTTGGGCAGCTCCAGGTCGGCGCTGCGCTCRTCCAGCAGCACCACGGTGTGAACCAGCCCCTGGCGCAGGCGGGCGCGGAGCTCCTCGTTGGGGACGACGTGCTCCAGGGCCAGAGCACCCTTGGCGCGGCGGCGGACGATGGTGCTGAGGCGGACGTTGCAGGAGCCGCGGATGTGCGCGGCGTTGAAGGAGAAGAAGGAGCGGCAGTCGAGGACGAGGCACTGCGCGGCGCGCTCCTGCAGCAGCCCCCGCAGCGCCTCGCACTCCAGCGCGCACACCCGCAGGTTCACCATGGCGGCTCCGGCCGGGGGAAGAGGGAGGAAGGCGCGGTCAGTGCCGGAGGTGCCGGTGTCCCGCGGAAGCTCAGCACCGCACAACCCAGTCCGGCCCCGCACGCCCGCGCCCGCCTTATATAGGGCCGCGCCGGCGTTTTCTCAATGGGGCCGCGTCACGTGGGTGCCCGGGAAGACGTCACCTGGCGGCGCGCCAGCACGGGCGCGCTCCTGCGGCCCCGCGGCACATGACGTCATGCCGGCGGGGCTGGGCGCGCCCGTGCAGACACAGGGACACACGGCTACATACACATACACATACACATACCCCTCCCCCCCCCCSCTACACATGCATCCACACAGACGTACATACATACACATTTACATATGCACACACATGTACATGTGCACACTCACATACACTCGGGTACTATACACACAAACACATACATAGAAACATACATACACATACGTAAAGAGACATACACATGCACACACAAGCACTTACCTACACACGCATATATATACACATACAGATAAACACAACAGCTGCCAACATACACGCATATAYGTACATACACAAACATACACACATATACATACAGATATAAATACACACATAAACATACCTATATATGCGCATACACATTTGTACATGCACACACATACAGGCAGGTACACCCGTACGCACACGCATACACACAGCCGTACACACACCTACAAGCACACGTACGCACCCCCCTCAAACACGCACCTGCCCCCGTGCCCAGCACTCCCAGCGCAGGTGCCGTGGGGCTGGGCCCCTGGCTGCCAGCTGTCCCCGGTCCCCTGCCCCACGGCCGGGGCCTGGCTGGGGCTGGGGCAGCCTTTGGCCGTCCACCCCCCCAGCACTGGCCGCTCCCCCCCTTTCCCACAGAAGCCAGAGCACTGCTGGGGGCAGGAAGCTGCTGGAGCAGCAGTGCGGGAGGATGGGGGGGCAGGGGTGCTGGCACACATATTCTCCTAAAATATACGTATAAAGAGACGAGCATACGCATACATATATTTGTATTCACGCATAGACATATGTACATGTACAGACATATCTACACATAAATATATGTGTATACATATATTTGTATATATATTTATAATGTAAACRCATATTTGAGAGCCGTTCCCATCATGTTTTATGTGTAAGGAAAAAAATGTAGTAGACCTGCAGCCCATGCAAAGTTCGTTTTCTGCACTGAGAACACCCCCAGRAGTTGGGGCTGCCCAGTAACCAGCAGCGGAGTAGCAGGAGCTCTCTTTTTTTYCCCCCCTTGGTAGTGCATCAGCGCTTCCCAGAAGTTTTCTTTTCCCCGTGGGTGACCGGCTTCCACCAAGACACTCGGGTGTTTCTTACTCAGGGCTTTCAGTCAGTGCCGCTTCCGCTTCCCCTGCCTCCCCGCAATGCCCCCCTGGCCCCACCGGCCCCCTGCCACTCGCTGCCCCCCCGGCCCTCTTCCCCCAGCCCTTTCCCAGTGATTCCTTCCCCCTCCCTGCGCTGCCGGCCCCAGCTGCGCTGCTCCTTCCTCGCCCCTTTCAGCAGTTTTCTGTTTTCCCTTCTTCAGCTGCTCCTTTTGGAGGACACCTCCCCAGCCACCCTTCGCCCTGGGGCTCCTCTCCCACCCTCCCACCCACCAGCCTCCTGGGCTGCCAACCATCAGTCCTCAAATTTTCCAGCTTCTCCCCCACCGATGTCCCCCAGTGTTTAACCACCTCAGACCTTCTAAACCCAGCCGGGCTCTGTATCTGGCCAAGAGCTCCAGGGCAGGGCTTTCCAGGCTCTCACGGGTGGCCAGGAGGAGGGGACACGGGGGAAGGGCACCGGCAGGCGAGTGCCAGCTCTGTCTCATCCGCTCATCGCAGGATTGTCTCTGCTCTGCTGAGCAGTGGGGTTTTTGCCAGAACTGCAGCCTCAAAGCGAATCTGTTTTTTCAACACRCTCCTTAAAAATAAACATGGGATTGCACTTTTCATTCCATTTATTTGTTGTTCTTTTAACAGTGGTTGGAAACAGATTGCGAGAGAAACGCTCATACACTTCAGTGCTGGGAAATGACTCTGCTCGACCATACCATCACCCACTCTGTTACTGGGACCCCACAGTTGTCCACAGTGGATCACTGGGTGTGAATTAACGGGGCCCGGCAGTTGGGCGGGTGACACACGTCCCTCCGCAGCACGAGCGCATGGGAGGTGGGCAGGGAGCACGGGCCATGCCGCAGCCGGCAGCGGACCCGCCTGTCCTCTGATGTGCTCCGAGCCAACTCCTCGTGAGACCTGGTACCGCTGCAACACTATGCCATGGCCAAGCTCTGGTGACCTTGCACGTCATCTGTCAAACACCAACCTAYCCAGATTTTCCTAAGGAGCTGAACAGCAGGAATTATCAATGATCRATTGCTTGCCAGCTTTTTGCAGCAGAAGCCAGTATAGCAGATGGCCACAAGACAGGACTTCATTTCCTAGAGAAAATATCATCATTTTGATATGGAACTCAGACCTTGGCCTTTCTGTAAGTTTATTCCCAGGAATCACTTCACTTTAGTCCTTTGGAGTGTGATGCAGGAGCGATTTAAGGCACCACGGGGCAGGAGCACAGGAGAGGCAAGGACTCTGCTCAGCCTAAGTGGAGAAGACCTGCGGGGTTAGGAGCTGGGAACGTCCTTCTCCCAGGGGACTTGATCGGGAGGTTGCGCTCCCCCAACCATCCCAAAGCCTTGTGCATTCCAGGAGCAGCAGGATGGGTTGGGAAACTTCACCTGAATGCTTTAATGGAAAGCAGTATTTTTAACGGTGCTGTGCCACTAGTGCCTTCTTAGTGGGAACAGCCAGCCCTGGCTCGCAGACGCAGGCATCCCTATGCTACTGGYAGTCTTTTCTCTTGTTGTCCTAAACTCTTCTCAGTGTCCCACACAGAAAACAAAGCTAAAAGATGGAGGGTTTTTTCCGCAGTTTGGCAACTTCAGTTTTTCCCAAGTTTAAAGAAATCGCCATGTCTGACACCTGCACAGCTAAGTGAGAATGTGCTCTCGATGACAGCCACCTTTCCAGTCGTGATGTTAACCAACATCATACAAATATTAAATATGGGCCAGCCACTGTGGGCCAGATACCTTGGCTGCTCTGAGACAGTGCAGGGAAGACATCCAGCTGAGGCCTTTGCGCAAAGGGAATTTACCTCCACAACAATGATAATTGCTCTTCGATGGACTTATGTAATTATGAGACTTTTGAATCTGGTCTTGTTTACACCCAGTGCAAATCAGGAAGAAAAAAATTCATCACATGTGGCAGTGTGTACTTAATCACTTACAATCCTGGACTAGCTATTTCCTTGCTTTACTCTATTTTTGCTTTCTTTTCTTAAATAAACCTGCCATAAGAATGAAAGAAGGGAAAATACAAAACAGGGCTGAAGTGGCTTTTAGGAGCTCACTCTGACCTGAATGACTTTCTTAAGGGTTAGATTTCCTGCCTTAACAAAAGCCAGGAAATACAAAATTAACCCCTTCCTCCAAAACAATCCGTGTTTGCGCTTGGGCCACAATGTCATTGTAAGGGTAATAATAGAAACAAGAGCATGAAGTGTGGGGGTGGGAGGTGATGCTTTGATTTGAGCAGATGGGACCCACTGCTGGCATTCAGCCCCCTTTWTCCCCTGGGCTTTAACAGTTCCCATGTTGTTCTGCCAAAATATGTACAAGTCTATAACGACATGAGAGCCCCATGAGTGCGAGCCCTCACTCATGGCATTAGGGACTTCTTGGGAAAATAACTTCATGGCAATTTCATCATGTCACAGCTGAGCGTGCTGTCTTTGTCTCAGCGGGACCGGAGACCTGGCGGCTTTCTCCAGAGGCCGCGGGTCTCCCGGTGCAACCTGGTTGATGTTTATCTCGGAGGGTAATAGAGGGCTGCAGACAGCTTCTGCATTGACTGACACTGATGCCAATTTGTTAGCAACTTGGTGACAAGTGTAGATAACCCCTGGCCTGGAACTGGCCCATTGCATAAACTGGTTACCCAGTAATACTGGTTATTCAGGCTTTTTAACTAGTCACTCATGGCCAAAATCAGTCCTGAACCATTCCAGCAAAGCCAGAATTACAGCACCATTGGACCTGACCTGAGCCTGGGTCTCACTGCCCTCCGTGCAAGTTTTGTCTGAATAAAGATATGAAGGATCAAGCCTCAACACTTGAGACAGAGAACAAAAATGCATGCGGGAACATTTGGAAACCGTGCTGGATGCATTTCTTCAGCATGCGTAACATTTTCTCCGAATTCAGTTTCACAACCCAGCATTTCCTTTTGTAAATATTTGGACAGATTTTACAGAGACACAGATTCACAAGAAACAGAAGGAAAAAGAAAGGAAAGATGGGGGGGGAGAGAGAGAAAGAAAAAGAAGGAAGGAAGGAAGGAAAGAATGAAAAGAGAAAGAAAGAAAGAAAGAAAGAAAGAAAGAAAGAAAGAAAGAAAGAAAGAAAGAAAGAAAGAAAGAAAGAAAGAAAGAAAGAAAGAAANAGAAAGAAAGAAAGAAAGAAAGAAAGAAAGAAAGAAAGAAAGAAAGAAAGAAAGAAAGAAAGAAAGAAAGAAAGAAAGAAAAAGAAAGAAAGAAAAAGAAAGAAAGAAAAAAGAAAGAAAGAGAAAGAAAGAAAGAGAAAGAAAGAGAAAGAAGGAAGCAGAAAGGAAGGAAGGAAGGAGACGAAAAGGATTCAGTGATGAAAGGTTACAATAAGCAGAATACAAACAATATAGAACTACTGATGACTCATACTACAACGAAAACATTTTCTATGCATTTAAATCCTGAGATTTAACCCTTTTGCCAGGGTTTGGCTGAGCTCAGACTGCCTCAGATTCTTCATGTTGGAGGTGATGAGGTGGGGGAATGGGGAAGCAGAAGGGTCAGTCCCAACAACATGAAAACCAGCTCTGGGCTGGGGTCTCACTCCTGAGAGACAGGCTGGAAAACCTGGTACGGCCTTATTTCTGTGTGCCACGACCRATGCATAACTATTCCTTGCCGAGTGGAAAATAGTTGGTGTAGCRGCTCAGGTATTTCAACTGAGACACATCCTGGATACAGATGTACATCGAGGAATAAGGAAAGCCCCTTTCTCCCAGCCCTGCCTAAGGAAATCTCAGCTCACTGCTCACCTGCTGCCCCGGACTGCTCGCTGCCTCCTGCTCCCGGGGCTGTGGGCAGAGCTGGGGGGACAGCAGGCGCTGGCAGCAGTGGGTGCCTTTCCCGCACACGCGTGGACCATAATGGTCACTCCCTGGACTCCGGGCTCCTCACCACGAGCCTTTCTCTGCTGTATTTTTAATGCAGAGCCATGAGCTCCCCGTCCCTCCGTGACGCCGCGGGCAGCACGCCATGCGCTGCCAGCTCCAAAATGCGATAGCCCCGGAGCCAGCCCCGCGCTGCAGCTGGGGGCTTGCCGTCAGCTCTGCATCTGCCGCTCGGTTAACCACCCAAGGCACCCAGACAGCGCGCCTGGCACCGTATGACCCCGTACATGTGTGTGTGCCTGTCACAGGGCCTGACGTACGGCATCTCATGGCCTGAAACCCAAGACATTTGAGAAGCCTGCAGCGCGGACAGTCCCCCGTCGTAATTTTGCAAGTGGCTCCATGTCTGCTTGAGCAGCTAATGCAAGTCAGGAGTTCTGCTTTCTCTTCCAGTGACTCACCGAGCTGCCTCAGGCAAGTTGCTTAGTGCTGCGTTTTAACATGATTACAGGCATTAGACAGCCAGACTGGGATACCATGGATTTGATATTCAAAATCATTAAATACTGCCTCCAAAGGAAAATCTCTGGGAATTAGTGGCACTGATAGAGTTCACAGCACCGGGATCAGCTTAGTAGGGCAAATGGTTTAGGCAATTTAATCTTACATTTAATTGCCTCTATTAATCTGCTATGAATCATGCCATGCACTAGGCATAAGGGTATTTATTCAATAAAATCACTGTATCTGTAAAGTTCTCATATTTCAAGATGAAAGGTATTAGATATATAATAAAATATACTTATGGGAAATTATTCTTCCTACTGCTTGAACATGTATTTTCTCAATAACATCCTCTAATGGCTAGTATGGTAAGGCAAGGCTTCCGTGGGAGGAGGGTGAATTTGAATAGAAAACAAATGACGTACCTTGCACCAAGAAGCAGGGAGAGGCGTGCTCTCCTCTCCAGAAATGTGAGAGCCAGGTTTATTGCTAGTCATGTGATGTCAGTGTTTTATGGGCACGGTGACTATGTATGAGCTTCACATTCCCAGAACCATCAGCTCTCATAAAGATTGAGATAAGAGCTGCTGAGGCACTGTCATTTGTAGGTTGTTCTTCTGTTCTTCTTATCTTTACAGAGAGATGAAGGCTTCATAAATGTACATGGCACACAGTAACCAACAGAAAGGCAAAGGGGCTGATTTTGAGCCTGGGATTACTCTGACTTGTGCCCATTAGGACGGAGCAGAGCTGGAAGGGATACAGCTGGAGTCTGGCATCTTGTTATGTGTCCTGGAGGGAGCACAAACCTGTTCTCCATTAGCTATAGCTACATCTCTTCCCACCAGCTCCCGGGTGCAAGGGTCTGTAAAGGCAGTGCAACCAGCTACTGTGGGGAAGAATTTCATGCTCAGAGTCCTTGCATGTACTAACTGCTCCCAACTCAAGAATAACTTTGGGTGGATGTAGGCAGCTTGGAATAATCTAGCACTGTCAGGGCTGAAAGCTGCAGAGGTGATGGAAAGGTACTTCTGCCTCCTCCTGAAGTCCTGTGCTAAGTGCGGGAATGAAGGACCCAGAAGGCTCACGCTGCTCATCTGCACCATTTCTACCATCTGCCAGGTCTAAATTTGTCTCACTGTCTAATGGCGTTGAAAGGGGCTATTTGCTGAGGGGACAGAAGGGGAGGATGTAACAGCAAGAGCAACTGTAAACTGTACAAAATAATGTGAGGTTTTTGTTATCAAAAGCCACGATTCCTGCATTCTTGGACTATGGAGTAACCCAGTGAGGAGACCCAAGAGTGACACTTCATAAGAGGATGTAAAAAAATAAACTTGTAAGGGAAGCAAAGCACAAAGAAATTCCAGTGGATATTACATTGCACACGCTCCATCTGAGRCCCTTTGTTATTCATCTACCTTTTTCTGTGCTTTCTTAGTATGAGCTTCCAAGATGTTTATAGATATCTTTTTGTATATTTCATTTGTAACTGTTAAAAAATATCCCCATATCGGTAAATACAGAACTCCTTATTAATTTTGTGCTATGCAGTTTGTTAAAATATTTGCAATATGACATGATTCTCTCATGTGATAAAGTGAGGTGATGTTTGTGTGTAATAGCAGTTAGCGAAAACAGTATTAGTCATAGGAGAGAATAACACTTGACTGTTTTGAATATGAAAACCTTTAGRCTGTGGAAAAAGCCAAACTTTGGCCCACTGTGTTGTTTTCAGAAGTATATGAGAACATACGGGGCAGAATGACTCACAGTGTAGTGTCCTCTGAGTATCACCTTGAGTGGGACAGGGCGCAATATCCAGGAGAGGGATCTAACAACCCATTTCTTTGTCCATGAAATGCCTTGTCATGGCCACCCGTGACTTGCCGGCGTTGCTTATGCCCCGTTTGACTTCATAAAGCTCAGCACTGAGCTGATCTCATTGCCTTGCTGTGAAACCTTCAGGTGAGTCTAGCGAGCATTCGTGCTGTCCTTCTCTGAAGCRTTGGACAAACTGTTTCTTGATGGGGATGAATGAGGAGTGAAGTCATACAGCAGCGTTGGCTCAAACGAATTTGCCCAAACATGGGACGCTTCTCCCGGGGGGTGGCCACACGCGTGGCCAGACGCCCTGCGGCTCCTGGAGCCCGTCGCAAGCTGTGATTTCACCTCGGCCGCCGCACAAAATGCTGAGCTCTGTTTAGATAGAGGCCCAGCCAAAGGGACGCTTGCATGAATACACTTCTTAGAGAGTATTTTTTTACAGCTGCTGCGGTGTAAAAAACTCCCTTCCCAATAAAGGGAGAAGGCATCCCATAAAAGCAGCAGGCTGAGGGGAGCCCTAAAATGGAAGGGGTTGAAAACTGGGGGAGACTTTCCTTCGAGCATGGCAGCTCCCGGGCGGCACGAGCAGCCGGACAGCCCCACGATGGCCACAGCTTCGCGTGGACGGGGACCCTGCCGAGCCCCGGCCCGGGGCAGCAGCCGGGGAGCCCTGGGTCTGGCAAGGGGCTGCACTGGCAGCGATAGAGGGAAGGCAGAGATGCTCTCTGATCTTAAAACTGATCCGATTATCGCAAGGTTATGCTRAGAAGCACAGTGTCTCAGACAGAAAGTGGGGACAAGAGTCCAGGTGTTTTCCTAAGGCTTGCCATAAAGATTTCCTTATGTTCTTACATATCTTATGGCCATCTCTGACAATAGACAGCTCTCACGTGTAATTGGGTAAATCAATAATTAACATACACTCCCCAAGTTAATTGGTTGAGCCGGTCACAACCATAATCAAGCTTCACAGAAAACAAATTAGAATTGAATAACTAAATAAAATAAGGGACTTCTTTTAAACAAGCAAAAATAAGATCATTATACTGGAGTTATATTTGAACACAACCCCTCACTTGAACACCCAGAATTTCGAAAACATGTGAAACGTGAGCCAGGGGCTGAATTTCGCAGTTTGGGCTCTGATCAATGTAATAATTCA
The DNA here is from genome assembly GCA_030449065.1 of Oceanodroma leucorhoa. Classification (NCBI taxonomy): domain Eukaryota; kingdom Metazoa; phylum Chordata; class Aves; order Procellariiformes; genus Oceanodroma; species Oceanodroma leucorhoa. The sequence continues at coordinate 5,442,173 of JASVER010000039.1, forward strand.
AGGTATTTTTTCCTCTCTTTTTCCTCTCTGTCTAGTTCAGGTTTAGTTCACATGCCAGGCCAACCAGTGGGACATGTCACATTCATCAGCAACACTTTGCTTTCCTCAGCGCGCATTTTTTTTTTTCTCRAAAAAAAGGAACAAGAAGTGAAATTAGCTAAAGCAATTGGGCACATTCTTAAATGGTAAATACAAGAGGAGCATGAATCATCCTCTTATAGAAATGACGAGAAAGGATGGAAAAGGTAGCGGTTTGGGAGAAGCAAGTTATGTTCTACAKGGCTGACTCAGCTCTCTGGACTGAAAATGAATCATCAGAATATTTAAATCATATTACCAGTATTAACACACACAAAACCCCCAAGCCTTTGTTATGAAACAAATTTGATAACGGGTAACAAAAGAACAAAGGGACATCTTCCTAAAAACCCTGTACTCGCTCAGCTCTGCTGCGTGTCCCAGCCTGCAGAACCCTCAGAGGATTGGAGTTTGCTGCAATTGCAATCGCAAAGCCCTAGCCACAGCAGAGCACTGCAGAGCCTCACAACCCCAAATCCTTCAGAAACCAAAAGACAGAATCTCCTTTACCTTCTAGAGTTTTTACGTTTCAGCAGTGACATGAAGTTTTTTAAAACAAAGGAATTACCCACTGGAGAGTACACGTCAAAGGGTTCATTACTCCTGAGTAGCTGATGMTACGGACATCGTGTTGGAGACCTGAGTAGGAGGTTTGACACTGGAAGCGCGGCTTYTCTTATCTAATTGTACCTGAGCCCAAGTTACAGCATTAATGAAGCTGTAACACATCAGATTTCAGRCAGACTCTAGGCAGAGATAACAGAAAGGTTACAGGAGGGTTTAAAATCCCCTTATTTTCCTTCCACCATTCTGGCTGAGCTTAGCTCAGCTGGTATAAAAAAGTGATCCATGTGTCCAGGGATGTCTTCGTTGGCATAGGAAAGGCAGTCGGCTCCAGGATATAGCACGGCAGAGGCAGCAAAGCAAACCACAGSTCTCTCTCACGTCATGAGTGGCAAAGGTTTTGTAGGGAAGTATCTTGTTGCTATAAAGTACATCTGTATATTCCATACAAGTTTGTCACATTAAAAACTCTCAATACCAATAYAAATGTGTCTGTTCAACAGCTCGAATCCTCAGAGGGATCAAAATGAGGTAGAAATCCATCTCCAGATAATTTTTTTTGTGTGTTTTTTTGTCTAATTTTTTTAGCTTCCCTCTCAAATCTCCGATTTAGTCTTTCAGCACTAACACTATAGAATGAAAGCTTTCATTCTCTGCTAGCAAGCAAGAATCATAATGAAGATTAGCCAAAATCCTGACAAGCTATTTTTAACAAAAGCTTTTTCAATAAAAGAATGTATATTCCTGAAGTAAACATGGGCAGGAGAGGCAGAAAGGGAGAGTGACAGGCAGGGAGACAAACAATTCTTTGCAAAGAAGCCTTTGAAACATCTGGAATGTTGCAGCGAAAGGTTATTTACCAGGAACATCAGCCAGTCCCTAAGCAGATGGTTCCCATTAGTGTAAGATCAAGAGACCAGCAAGGCTAAAAATATGTGTTTGCTTTTTTAGAAACTGGACTTCATTTTCTGTACTTTAAAAATAATAATCACTCTTACGCAATTTCTGTAACTTAGAAATATTTTCTTGGAATATTGTTTGGCATGCTGGTTGGGTTGCAGGCTCTGTGCCATTGCGATTACTCACAACCTTTCCCCCTGACAACTTTGGGATGTATCTTTTACTTAGAAATAGGAGGATGGCACATTACGCTGAAACCAATGACTTTTGTTTATAAAGTGTCAGTGACAAAATATCTGAATTACTGCCGTGGGCCAGTCTCTTGCCCGGCGTAAACGTGTGCAGCTCCCCTGGAGTCCATCAGAGTACTGTACAAAGCCATCATGGGACTGCGGGGACCACAGAGCCTCTTCYCCAACACCAGACCAGCAGCACGTGCCGTGCCAAGCAGTGCACCTGGGGAAGTCGGGAGTGGAGTGCTTGTAGTCTTCCTGGTAAATCTATTTGGGAATAGTGGATTAGAATCAATGGAAAAAAGTTGATTTACACCAGGCAGGAGTCTGGCTGAATGAGAAGGGGAGCAGGCAGCTATGGGAACAGATTCTTGCCTCTGTAACTCTAAGTGGGGATGAGAGGTTCTGATTTCTGCTGGCATTGCTTAGGAGGCACATGGTCACCTACCCAGAAATACACCAGCCTGGGAGGCATTTGGGTCTTAAATAACAAAAGCAGATCTAGCACTACCCGTCATAACACATTTTATGTTGAAAGCCCTGACGGTCAGCCAGTGGTCTCCAGCTCCGTCCAGAGCACAGGGAGAGAAAAATGTCATTCCATAGGAAAAGGTTCAAAGGTTCTCATTGTCACCTGGGGTTTTGCAGCTTCGCTTCAGACTTGAAACCAAGTCTGTGTTCTCCCTGTTAGGGTAACGGTGGCACTTGTCATCTCCAAATGTAATGCATGGTATGGCAAGAAGCGTGGCTCAGTGGTAGATGGCAGAGGCACCATGGGCCACAATAATAGCACAAAAAGTACAAGGAGAGAAATGTTATCTTGACTGCACCCATTTGAAGGTCCTGTGCATGTTTCTCACTGCTGGCTTAGCTCTGCTATTGAGGGCTTGCAGCTTATGGAAGAAACATGTCCATGGTCTGCAAAGCAAGTGGAGGTGGACTCCAGGTCCACTCCTTGCCCTCCTCTCTCCCCCTCACACCCGTGTGCTGAATGACCCACTAGTCCGTGGAACTGAGGTGCCTGAACCTATGGGTAATGAAGCAGGAAAAGCTGAGTCAACACTACAACCCCCTAAGTTGTGAACAGCAGTAATACATGATTTGAGGTTTGATCACAATCCCTTCTCTCTGTAGAAGCTCAGAGTGGGCACATCCAGGACAACAGTAGCTGCTAGGAGTTTCCTAACTGCTGACTTCCTCCTGGGGTGGAAATGAAAGGAAAATCTTTCCAGTCAACCATGCTACTTCTTTAAGAAAGCTTCAGTATTTACTGTCACAGAGGGAAACCTCACTGAATAGATGGTTTTGATTTCCTTTTACACACTTTTCTTGTCAATGTATTGCCTTTCCAATGGTAAAAGAAGTTTCTGTGTTGCTTTCTCAGCATGGGTTTATCCCAATGCAAGGAAGTGGGGAAGAGAAGGGAAGGGAAGGGAAGGGAAGGGAAGGGAAGGGAAGGGAAGGGAAGGGAAGGGAAGGGAAGGGAAGGGAAGGGAAGGGAAAGGGAAAGGGAAAGGGAAAGGGAAATGTGAATGTGGTCTACTGAACAATTCTTAACTAAAAGAATTGAGCTCTCAGTGGAAATACTGAAGAAAATTGCTCATGTCTTTCCTATGGACCCCAACTGAAAAACAGGTTTTGGAAGAATCCATTTGATAAAATGGTTCCCACTGTCATTGGTCTTCCAGTGGTAACCAATCCTAAGCAGAGGAAAGCAACAGGAATGAGTTCATCTTCTGGAACTTCTTACTAAAGCCAACATTTTTGGTTGGGAAAGAGAATTTGGGAGGGCGCCTGAGCGCAGAGCACCAGCAGAGCCTGACCATCAGCCCTGGCTTTGCCAGCTGTATGGTGTCCTGTCCACGACTAGCAGCAGACCCACAGGAGCCCGGACACCTCGACTGTGACCTGATGGCTCAGAAACCTTCTCCAATAAGCCAGCAACTGTCAGGGTCYGCACACTGCGGGCAGCTCACAAAGCATCACCTGCCGATGGTGTTTTTGTCTGAGTTAGGGTATCGTCAGGTTCAAACACATCAGCCCCTGTGTAAAACACAGTCATTGCCCCAAAGACCTTGACTTTTAAGCCAGGGTACAGCAAGGTAGTGTGACAATCAACAAGAAAGCTAATCAGATGATTAGATGAGTGCACTCTGTCAGTTAGTTTTGAATCATTTCCTTTTTTTCRTTTGTTTTTTTACGGTCAGTACTGACAGAAAAAATGTTTCAAAGGGGAAATATGTGATCAGTATTTCTCTCACTGAAACTTTAGTATGTGGAAGACGATTTCTCAGAGAGGCTAGCTGCTATGGGGGATGTTCAGATCTTTCTTCCTGGACAGGTGGTCTACAAAAATGAGTTTGTGGGTCTCTATTAGTCTTTTTTTCCGAGCAGGATAGTAGAAAAAGCACCCACTGGTGTCTTTGTGTCAGTGAAGAAACCTAGTCCAAGGAGGCAGCAATGAGAGCAGGGAACTCTCTTGTCTCCCTAAGAAAAACCAGAGGCAGCCTTAGCAGGCAGAGCGGGGGAAATCTGCCACTGCCCATGCTGAACCTCCTGTACAGAGAGAGCATTTGAGCAYGTAGGGATGATTTATGGCACCTATCAACAGCATCAAATTCACCACAGGACAAGAACAGAAGCAGATGCAAAAAACCTGAAAGTCAGAGCTAGCAGGAGAGTGGTACAGAATGAGTAAACCACCCAAAGTATTCAGTGACAAATTCCAAGTCCTCTCATACATAGAGCTATTTATTTTTGAACCCAGCACTAACCATTTCTTGAAATAACATCAGCCCTCCTCCCTCAGCCCCCATCCAGGGCTATGCACCGTTCAGCAGGGCTGTCAGCTTGGCAAGTGGGCGACCTTCTGTGTAATGTATAATTCAAGTATCCAATACACAAATGATTGCAGCAGAGTCAGAGAACATGCAAATTATGTCCCACATCCTGCTGTTAGTCATCCTCTGGGGGGAACTCACCCCTGCAAAGCCAGTATCCCAGAACACACTGTATGTTTGCTAATCCTCACTTTCTAAATGTTTCAACAGCAGCAGAAGTCTCACAGCTCTTCTCTTGAAAATTACTGTAACCTAAAACTGCTGGAGTAAAATACTCGGCTCTTTCCCTAAAAATAGCAAATGAATTATCTGTATTTCATTTTATTGCTGCATAACAATTAGAGGTATTACTGTAAAATATGATAGCAAATTACATAGAATATTTCATCAAAGGGGACCAAAGCACTTTGCATATTAATTAAATCTCAAAATGAGACTCTGAGCTAAGCTTTATTATAGAAGATAGTGAGTTCTAAGGATTCATATGGGTGAGAGGAAACCAGGACACCTGGTGATTTACTGCCTGTGACTTGCTACATAACCTTGTACAAGCCCTTCAGATCCTCTGTGCCTCGGTTTCTCTGTCTGTAGGAGAAGGATAGTTATATTTAACTTTGTTTTCAAAGGCTGAAAAAAAAAATCCTCTGGCAAAAGTGCTGCCTTATGGTTTATGTGGCAATTACAGTGCCAGGGCGTTATACGTAGGTAGATGGAGAGATGAGCTGACAGACATAACCAGTGGAGTCCTAAAGCTGCTCTGTCTGCCAGGCAATTTCCCGCTGCGTGAGAGGGCTACCTTGGAGGTGCCACCAGCACTCCTTCCCCCTTTCTCTTTCAAATGCTCCTGAAGGCAGAACAGAGGGCTCTGCCCCAGGCTACCTAAGCAGCACTCACTGTCACAGCCCTGAGCAYCTCACAGGCTTGGGAAGCTGCCACCTTCACTGTGACTTTCTAAGATATCATCTACTGCTTCTATTTGATAGTTCAATGCAGTCTAGGGATGAGATTGTCGAGGKTTTTAGGGGCTATCAACTGGAATTAGTTAACAAATCTCCTTTAAAATTTCATTTGAGAGTGATCTACTGATCCAGGCTTCATGCAGGCTGCCCTGCTCGTGCTCTATGTGCTCGAGAAACCTTCCTCCCTTCTAGGAGAGACCGGAGGGGCAAGTCCTGCTCGTTTCTTAGTGTAGCTGGGACAAAGCAATTCATGGGGAATGGATCTAGAATCAATCTCTAGCATTAATGTCATGAAAAGTCATACCGTTTTACAACACTGATTAGCAGCGGCTTATGAAAAAAAGAATCAATACCAAATGCCTTGAACAACGGTTATTTTCATTTGTACATATTTAAACAAGTCATGTAGAATGATAAATGCACCTATGACTAAACACAAACAGCTCAATGTCACGAGACCAATGATAAAATTATGAAAATCAGCAACAGAAAATCAGCCTGAGAATCAGAGAGGATGGACCAAGCAGCATTTGCTTCTTCATTTTCAAATATGTGAAGAATAAACCAAAACAAACATTCAGTCCAACCTCAGATGAGTACGTGATTAGACAGGAGTGCGCAGAAGTATATTCTAATCCCAAATTAGGGCAAATACCAACTTCTGTTTGCTTTTTAGCAGATGAAGAAATATTTTTGAGTGATACCTGAGTGCACTGAGATGTGTTGAATTTTGTTTGCTCTCACACACCAGGGTTATAGGTCCATATGTTGCGGGGAAGTCTGTCCTGCTATTGCCAAAGCCTATTTGTCTTGTTTAATGACTTACTGGAATTAAATTTGGTGTCCCCTGCAACAGCAAAGAGGGTATTCCTGTASACATGCCAGTGCACTGAGATGCTTTTTGTTCTTCTCTTAGAAACCAGAATGGCCCGTACCGCACCTGGGAGGAAGGGGAGCGCAGCTGGTCCCATTTTACTGGGGAGAAATGGAGCCAGCGGAAACCCAGTGACTGTGGAGCAGAGCAGTGGTCTGAGGTGAGACCAGCTTTTCTGCAATCAAACCAGTGCTCCCCCCCCCCAGGGCTGCCCTTCCTCTTTTCTACCTGAAGCAGCGTGGCAATGCCAGCAACAARGCCAACAGAAAAGCCACAAACATCGCTGCGGCCTTGCTTCAGTTACATTTGGCAACTGGCAGAAAGCCACTTCCCCAGACAATGGTTGTGCACAGTTCGGGGCAGGCGTTTTCTGCAATCTTCATGAAGAATCCCTTGGTAACGTGCTCTTGCAGAGTCTCAGTCCCTACTGGAAGCAAAGGAGATATATTCAGTGATCCCATCTATTACTAGCACGATGTAACAGGGACCTCTCCCCCTCTCGTCTCATCCTCATGCAAACGAGGCACAGCATGACAGGCAAAACTAAAAGCCTCCAGGCTTCTGGGTTGCCACTGCCACCACTGTCAGCACCTGACAGAGCTGTTCTGAGATTTGGCTTGCTAATGTCTGAGAAGTTGAGATGAGAATGATTATGGAAATCAGAGACAGAAGTCTGGGACAAATGCTTCTGGATTGCTTCTTATGGTGCATGTTCTCATCTGCAGTCCTTTGTAATTGCAAAAAATGGTGCCTTGCAGATACCTTGAAGAGGCTGGAGACAGACATATGCATCTCATCATCAGGAAGTCTGTCTTGATAGTCAGCCAAGATCCCAGGGGAGTGTGCATTATTTATTATCATCATCATCGCCGCCACGAACCTCACTTCCCTAGAGATTTGACTCCAGTATAAATGCATGAAGCCTTATCCTGGGGTTGTTATGCCATTTTTGTTAACCATACTGTCATACAAGCCCCCTCAATGGGTTACACACTGACTAAAGTCCTCTGGACACTGCTCTATCTTTTTTATCGCAAGTTGCACTTGAAACCCATATGACAGGAAAGCAAAAAACTGGATGTACTGTGAAATGTCTGCAGAGACTGACTGACTACCTGGCTCCCTGCAGACATCAGCTTTATTGGAGAAAAGCAGAACAGCAGAAAATCAACAGCAACAAGCAAAAATTGTTTATTTGTGCCAACACKGAATTACGAACCCTGAGCTTTTTGCATATTGCATGTGCAGGAACATGATGTCCACACSACTGTGCTGCAACAGGAAGCAAAAGATAAGACTCGGTGAACCATCAGCTCTTCCTGAGCACCGGCCTGTCACTATGTTTCTGTTTATGTTATGCTTTACGAAGTAGAGGTTACCAATACAAATCATATTTTTGGCAACGTTGGCCTTTCTTTTATCTCACAAACTGTTTTAAGCTATTGCCAATACATCTTTTATTTCTAAATACTTGCCTAATTTTTAGCAAGAGGCATGTATACAAATGCTAGACCATCTGTGGTTTGTGGTGTACGGTCACAACATAGGATTTCTGTCCCTTGGCTGGATGACAAAGAGAAATAAATCAGAAAATGAAAAATGATGTGCTAGTCATAATTAGTAGGCATTTCAGAATATATTTCTGGAGAAGTTATTTGTCCTAAAGATTCATACGCCTTCTTTATAATTGTCAGATGACTATGCAAATATTAGCACTGACATGACAACAAATGACATTACCCCACATATGGAAATGAAGCAAAATCTAAATTTATGAACCCTTCATTTCCATTATTCATCTAAGCCTAATCACAAACACTGGGAAATATCACTGTAAAATCCAGTGAGTGCTTGTTTTTTCTTTTTTTTCCTAAACCGAAAATCAGGGGGCTGTTTCCTTATTCTGACAGCATACTGAGTTTACCACACACCGCTCGTGGCATTCTCTCATCCATGGCAGCTCAGCTGAAACGTCTGAGTTTCTGGGGCACTGATGCTTGACAGCACAGAGAGCGATGCCCCATTAGTGATCCTCTGCACTGCTCACTGAGAGAAACAGAAGCCGGCACAATGGAGCCACTGATTAAGGAGAACAATCATGGAGGATTTCCTATTATGCCAAGCTTCAGAGGGAAACAGTAAGCAACGTAAAGGAAATGAGTGCATTTGCTCAAAATGAAAAGGTCAGCCAGCCACYAATTTTCAGCTTTGATATACACGTAACATTTTAACTCCCATTTTTATCACAAATTATAGCTTCCCAAGGTCTTCAGGAAGTTGACAAAGAGATTGTAAGGTTATTGGGTGGTGTGAGAACGGAACTAACTATGATTTACAAACTTGTCATTGCAGCATATCCACTTTTGTGTAATGAAGAACAAAGCAACCACCCTAACAGCATCCCTTTTGCATCTTCACCATACAGTTTTAAATAACAGCTCCTGTCAGTATCAGAGAGATTCAGACCTCCCCCCTCAAAGCACCCTGCAAAGCTAGTTTAACAGAATACCATATGGATAGGCAAAAGCTGGTACCCTCCTGTGAATTGCAGACTATGTTGCAACTCTACACAGATTCTGCCAGATGCTCATTCACATTGACATCACTCAAAGTTAAATAGCAGTGACTGTAAATACAGCAAAATCTTTGATACAAAATATTGTTGCACTGGAAAAAAAATGTACAGGATTCCTGGGTTCCATCCACAATACTTCCATTGTCTCTCTAYCATAACTTAATCTCCCCCAACCTTAATTCCCTTGTTTATAAAATAGAAATAATAGCATTTAGCTTTCTGTCATGGACCATCATGAGAACTGGTGAATCTTCACTGAGTGTCTGAAAGATAACCAAATTAGTGTTGCCGAACAAAAGGACTATTTCTATTAAAGCAATAGGACCAATGGGATTCATATTATTTTAGCTATGTCCCAGTCTCCTCAGSTTTCACATAGCTCTGAAAAACAGCTGTAAACTCTTTGTATTGGGTGAAAACAGATCATGATCATGTCATGATGCAGGTGCAAAGGGAGTTTTGTGGTTTTTTAGTTAGGGAAGCACACAGCACACAAAGAGTGAAACCATGGCACTACTGAAGTTAATGGGAATACTCATAGAATATAATACAAAACCGCTCCTTGTACAGCATCTATTGTATCTCACAGAGCCTCACTGAGACATGACTACAACACCAAACCAAAAAGACTTCCAAACACTACCTCAGGACTAGACTGGTAGGACAAAATTTCAGTCTATGGTACTTGAATGTATAATGAAAAATCCATTAGTGACTCACTTTTTCTAAGGATAGAAGGCAGCATACCTTATGAGTCAGCTTTCTGCTGAGAAAAAAGTCCTACCTTCAATGGACCAGGAGACACACCATTGAAAAGAGCGTAATTATCAGCCATTACATTGTGGGACAGAGTGGAGAACAGGCGATGAAAAGATCAAAAATATATGAAGGACTTAGCTCATGGAGGAACTCTTAGCATCATAAGACTGACCTTTAAATTCAGTGAGAAAAGACAGTTGAATGAATTCATCACCCGTCTGGGAAGTTTAGTGCAGACTTCTCTGGAAGTCAAAGCACACATTAATTCTGTAGCTGCAATACTAACAAGAGTAGGGCTAAAATAGGTAGGACTGGTTGCCACAGATGGATGTCTGAATCAATTAGAAAAGGAAAAACTGAGACAAAGGTAAACAAACTAAATGTACTGAGCATTATCAAATTAGGATGACTGTAATGGATGAGAAAAATTTTGTATAGTGTTTCAGTCAGATAATATCCACAGATAAAGGAGCAGAATTATACATAAGAAGAAACATGCTGAATACTGAGAAAAAGTGATATGGGCTCTGAAATGATTTGAGGGAAGTTACTTGCATCTGTCTGAACAGAATTACATAGAGTAAATAAAGGGAGTCACTCTTCTGTGAGCTCTGGGCTTTTTCATCTCTCATTTCAGCTCCTAAGTCCTTACTCAAGCAAAACTCCCACTGGAGTCAATTAAATCTTCCTTCTGATTTTAAACAACATACCTAATGCAAGACAAATCCTGTCTAGTTTGTCAACTTTTTCATACCTTTTGGCTCCCTGCAGTCATCTGCAGTAGTCGGACTATGCTATATCTGCTAGCAATATACATACACATGAGTCACGGCATCCTAGAAATAAGACAGCTAAGGATGTCAACATTTTGGAGGTTGGCATTCTTCTCTCTCATATTAGTTTTACACTAGATTAATTCCATTGTCTTCAGTAAACTTCAGTGTGATTTTTGTGTGGGTGAGTCAGAGAATTTGGCCCTCCACCTGGAATAATATTATCTGTGGCTTTGGATAGAGACAATTTTTCATGCACTGCTTTTTCATGCTTCCACTCCTCCTCACTGCTCTWGTCTAGCATACACTGCCTACACGAGGCCATTAGGAGAGGGCATGCAGTATTATGCCACTTAGCAGCAGGACTTTTTCTTGTGCTTTGGGTAAGCTAAATGAGTTTATTAGCTATGTCACAGATGACCCACAAATCTTACTAAAACTGATTGATTCCCAGGGAGAGAACGCTTCGCCTGAATTCACTACTTCCCCCTTATCTGGCTCCCCCTCAGAATTTACAGTCAGTGGCAAGAGGCTCAATCACTTTTGCAGTTGACAGCAAAAGGCAACAGCAAACTTTCTCCACGCATTGCTGCTGGGAAGGAATCTCAGTTCCAGGGGTTTCATATTCATATTCACTACCAGTTTTGACCTATTGCCCTCTCTGGGGGAACCACACCTATCTTACCCCATTTCCCTGCCCTGCCTCAAAGACAGAGGGGACACGGGAACGCAACGTCACTGACGTGAACTTTACGTGACCTCATTGGTACAACAGGACGCAACAGAAGAGGTTCCTCATTTACATAAAGCTCCAGTCATGAGTCATCTCTATCTTCTATGGCTCCAACTTGTCACTCTGATGAGTCTCCGGACGGCCAGTGAACGTACTGTACCATTCATCAGTCATATGCTCACAAACGTCGGCCTGGCTGTTTCAGCGCCTGGAGTGGAAATAGAAAAATGTAAAATGTGCACATAAAATTTCCCTGCAGTGTGGGAAAGTTGTGTGTCTAGCTTCTCGTGCAGCGGAAGGGATTTATTCATTAATTGTTAACCCACATTATCACAAGCCAATATCTCAACTTTAAACCTTTGCTAGCTATAGTTGAATGTCCATCAGCTGTCCATCAAATCTCTGTCTTCCTGGAGAAAAGTCTTATATTAATTAACATCATGACTTACATAATTTCTGATGCAGAAAACTAAGGCCAGAGGGCTCCCTGCTCAGAACTGCTTAGAAAATTGGCTGCAGAGCTGGGAAAAGAACTGAGGGATGTACAATAAACCAGTGGTTACCCAATTGAGAMCATCTTTCTCCATGTCAGCACAAAAGGCCAACACATCTACAACAGTGGGACTAGGTATATGTCTGTTGTAACTCCCCTGAAGACGACAATGGATTTCAATCTTTTTAAGCTTTTAAGTTTTAGACGTAAGGAGTTAATGTCTCTGGATACCCTATATTCTCCACGGAATGAGGGTACTGCTCTGAATTGCCTCTGGAGGAAACCTTTCCCTGCACATAGGCTTGAGAGGGAATCTAGGAAAATTAGTTTCATTAGGCTGTTAGCCTTTGCAAATGCCCTTGTAATGAAATTTTCATCTTCCTGACGCTGTTCACACTACTGTCGCTAGCAAAAAACATCCACTGATATGAAAAAAAGGCAGCAGGGAAATTCCGTTGAAATAAGTAGAATCGGAAACTTCTCTCTTTTTTTGCATAGGGTTGTTCCCATGATGATTTCAGGGAAGAGAGTGCATGAGTAAGAAGATGCGGAAGGGGCAGGGAAACACCAAATACTTTGAGTGTACACCCTCAAAGACTGGATAAAATTTGAAAATAGTTACCGTAGAATGGAAATATTTGGGAGAGAGAATGGAAGAAAGTGAAACACAAATGATGAGAGACTCATGTTTCAGTGCTGGAAAAATCATGATGAACAGGACAGTCATCTTTGTTTATGTTTGTTATACCCATACTATGAAGCCAACCAAAAGGGAAGGGGCTAGATATTGTACCACTGAATCCAACCTAATATGCCAAGGTTTATTACCTTGGGCTTAATACTGTGATAACCAAAACCTGTATATAGATTTCAGAGTCAGCACAGGCCAAAGAATTGCCCTGGACATTATCATTTTGGCAACCAGTATTGCAGAATGATAAAATATGAATTTCAGGAGAACAGAACATGGAGGTTTTCTCGGCCTTCTTACTCATAGAATCTTGTCAAATGCCTGCAGATCGGACGTCAGGCAATCACAATCTGCCCACGTCTCTGAGATATTCCCTTTAGTAGCCTCTGACACCAGAGATGAAAGGGTACAGACATCTTACTTTACACCGTAGGATGCACCAGAGCCAAACTACATTAACATATGGCAGCTAAGATTAATGTTTGGAAGTAGCCAGGTCTCTGAGTCAGACTGATCCTTTCCGTTCATAAACTTTAAAGTGCCAGGAAAAAAGTTTAAAAGTCCAATTAAAATAAACCCCGGCTAACACCACTGCAGGCTTATCATCACGGCATGAGGAGGGCAGTATTTTGCTCTTTCTTCTGCAAGAAGCTTCAGCAAGAAACCATGAAGTGGCCTCATAGGAGACAGGGTGAAAGGGGTCTTCTTTGGCGAGGGTGAAGTCTGGAGACTGCTAGGCCTGGCTTCCTCTAAAGGCAGGGGGAGTTTTCTGTAAGTATTTATCTGTTGCTTTGTTGAAGTCACTTTGGTTTAGTGATTTCTGATTATGCACACTGTAATTTGAAAGGGACCTTTCACTTGAGCTTTGTTTCTGGTGAATCAGCTCCCCAGATACCTCTCCTCTTAGCTTCTGCCATAGGCTGAAACTTCTTATCCTCACCTCTAAGTTCCTGCACAAGTCTGTCTACATATCTGCTCTCATTTTTTCCCAATTCCTTTCTGATGGGCATTCACTTCTTAAGCAGTTTCTCTCTTCATTCTTTCATATCTTTCCACACTTCTTTGCGTGCCTTGTGTATTTACAGCACTCTTTCTCTCCATCTCCATCTCATGTATGCTAGAGCCAACACTTTGAGATAATCGCCAGTTTGGAGTCTCTGTTTGGCCAAATGGCAGATTGCTGAAGTCAGCAACAAGCATAGATGCTAGATGGGATCGCAAGTCATCTGAAGTTGACCACCCARAACTAACCCCACTCCAAATCAGAGACCAGATACTGAAAAATCATACCCTAAAAATGACACTTCAGAAATGCTGAGTCCATGGGCTCCAGGTGAAGCCAACACAAGGCCAGGGGCAACGACCTCTGGCTTCATTCGTTAGAGGGTTAATAAAACCTCTTTATAAAAGATTTTTTCTAGCCACACCCTGACTTCTGCAACAGATTCTTTAGCACTGAGAAAGCCTCCCCAATCCACTGACCATCATAGGACTGCCAAGCAACCAAGCAAGAATGATGAAAACACAAGTGTCATTTACAGAAGAGGCAGCCTGCTAGCACATCACAGAAGAAGCAATTAAAAATCCATATCCTTAGTATGAAAAAGATGAAAAAAGAGTATGTATCTCTTGTCTGAAATGTCCCACTGGGCTTACTCAGCTCCCTGAACACTACACAATATCTAGAGGAAACCACTGAGAAAGCTGATAAGGCAGCACAGACGAGCATGCCAAAAGTAAGTCGGTGAAGTGCTATTCAACATCTCACGCAGACAGCCGGTTCCAATGGGTCAAATGATGGGTGAGAACCTGCTAAGCTGCAGTAGCATGACTGGCTGCCCAGATTGCTGCAGTAGGATTTGGCAAGTCTTCCAACAAAGCTTCCAGTGCCTTCTTTGAAAAATTCCTCCTTGTCAAGGTTTTGGTTTGGTTAACTTGTTTACTGCTTGAGGGCCTTTGTGATGACCCAGCGCTATTGAATCCTCACATATTCATTCTGTTGAAAAATGCTGGTTTCCATGTATTGCTGGCCACAGGATAGCATTGCCTCCTGCTAGACAGAGACCTGAGCGCAGCCTGACCTTGCATTTGGATGCCTGATCTGGCTTCCACAGCTCATACCTAGGAAGAAGTGACCCATTCTGAGAAGGTCGTTCTTGATGCAGCAAGCCAGGCACTTAGCATCCCCAGCCCCTGCTGAGCTTTCGCGCTGACTCCCCACTGAGAGCATGCCGGTGCAAGGTCTCTGGGAGAGATCCAAAATAGCACTCAGGCACCAAAGTGCAACTTATGCAGACTGCTGGCGCCTGTGCCCATGAGAGMAACCCAGGAAAGCTCTGCCTCCCCTCCTCAGCTACGTCAGATGCTGTAAGTGCCTACAGYTTCTGGTGAAAGCTTCTTTAGGCGCCAAAAGGTCTGGCGCCTTTTTGTGCCCAGCAGCCCCACTGCTCTGGGTGGGCTGGATTCTGTCAGCTACTCCTTGCTAAAGTCCATCCAGAAATCAGGTGAGGGTTTTTGCCAGTAAGGACTTAAGGACTCAATTTCCTAGGCATGCTGTGACTCAGTAGGACTCCAAGTACACAGCAGAAGGGATCTCTCAGGAGTGCTTATGTGCTTTTAGGTTTTTAATATTAGTAAGTCATGGATCCCTTCACCAGTATCCCAGTCCCAATATCGCCACTGTTTCCCAACTAAGAGCCCTAACCAGGTACCCTATTTCGACACAAAAAAGTTTGCGCTCCTGGTTACACTGTGGCTCAGCTTTCAGAAGTTGGGCAGAGCACATTTTCCTCCCTTCCCCTGAACGCCCTAAAGTTTTGTCCTGGTTCCGGCTGGGACAGAGTTAACTCTCTTCCCAGCAGCTGGAGGGGGTGCTGTGTTTAGGGTTTGGTAATGGAAGGAACATTGATGGCCCATTGATGCTTTGGTTGTTGCTGRGTGGTGCTTGCACCAGGACTTTTCAGCCTCCCATGCTCTGCCAGGTGCAGGGGGAGCTGGGGGGGAGCACAGCCGGGGCGGTTGACCCAGCTGGCCAATGGGGTGTTCTATACCATGTGACGTCATGCTCAGTATAAAAACCGGGGGGCTCTGGGGGTTCGTTTCACACYGTTCTTTCGGAACATGTGGGGGGTGAGCAGTTGCGTTGTGCATCGTCTGTTTTGTATATTCTGTTATTGTTGTTGTTATCATTGTTGTTATTACCGTTCTACTTTGTTTTATTTCCATTTTTAAACTGTTTTTATCTCAACCCGTGGGTTTTCCTTCGTGTGCCCTCCCGATTCTCTCCCCCATCCTACCGGAGTGGGGGGGTGAGCGAGCGGCTGCGTGGTGTTTAGTTGCTGGCTGGGGTTAAACCACGACAAGTTTATTACAGCTCTCCCTGTTCAAAGGTCCAGAACCGGCTTCCAGGGCAGTGCTCTTCAGTGCTTGGTAAGTATTTAAGGTAGAGGAGGTGGCTCATCTCCCAGGCGTATTTTCACTGAGAAGACTGATTCAAGTATCCATGCCAAATATGTTACTTAAACCCATAAGCAAACGATTTTTAGTCCTGTATCAGAGTTTCACAGTGAGATGTTCAGATGTTCCCTTCTCTTAAGGGTTCCCTACTGGCTGACGTAGGCATCTCACCACTCGGTGTACTAGCTAAGGGCACTTCAAGTCCTTAGGTTCCTAAYTATTCCTCTCCAGTGTACAGGGAATTTAGGCATTTAAATCACTACAGAGCATTCCCCCTTTGAGAATCAGGTGCTAACCCCCAACTCTTCTTTGCTGCTAATCCCAAATCTCTCTGAGATTTGGCCCTCTATTACAGGACTTTGCTCTAGTTAACTGTTAACTTGCATCTCCCTTTGGCCATGACCTTTCATGTGTTTGCAGTCTCCTGAACTACACTAAACACTAATCAATACAGGGATGCTGTGAGGTAAGTCTGTGAGAGGAACTGAAACTTCTTTGTAAAGTTCATTTCCACAGTGGAAAAAGAAAACAAATACAAAAATGTTCTGCTCCCTGTGACTTTCCCACAGTAAATTCCTGGCACCCAAAAGTAAAGCAAACAAGCAAACAAAAAGATATACTGTATTAAAACCAGGGTAAAATTTCTAGGGACCCTAAGAGCGGTAGATTCCTGTCGGCATTGCCCARTGATGTGCTTGCCCACTGTCACAGGACAAAGAAGAGGCTGCATGGCTGCACAGGCCCCCTTCTCCGTACTCAAACATACACATGGCAGCTGTACCCAGTCCCGTGATTTATCAAATAATCAGATTATTTCTTCTGCATATTGAGCAGAAAGAAGAGAGGTGGTTGTTAAGTATTCTTAAGGAAAAAGCTCAGATACTCAATAAAGAAGGACCTTACGTAGCAAGTTGAGTAGATACTAATTTATTCTATTGTCCATTTAAAGTCCAGTCTCACAATAATAGATGGACAGCATAACATACGTGGTAATGATAAACACATACTACACTGCAACAAGACTTCAAGCTTGCTTTTTTGTTGCCTGGTATTTGGAAAGTACTGTCAACATGTAGCTTACTAAAACCCTAAGAGGAAGGGCTGAGCTTTCATTACTGATTATACTTAGCACAGCACTTGTATTTGAATTCTTCACCTACACGCGCATCCTGTTCCTTTAGAAAGATTTCCTCACAGGCTGTTATTTATATTTTTAAATGCTTTATAACATTTTCTCTTCATTCTCTAAAATGTTTTTTCCTTTTCCTGAACGGCAGTTGTGTTTAATGCTTCATGCAGTCAGCGACACACCCTGCAGAATACAACACATAATCAAGTAAGCACGCCCTGCAAAGCAATGCACTCACTTCAGTCCCCAACCCACCCTGACACGAGTGCTACAAGCATATCCTGCGAATAAATACACAAGAGTAAAATCTCACGGTGCGTACCCTGCCACACAACATCCCAAACAAAAAGCTACACTTCAGCTGGGAGCAAACATGCCTCAGTAGCAGAAGGGGCATAAGTGAATGCACTGCACCTTCCTTAACAGTCACTGCACATTCCTAATTGATGAACGAAACCCAATTGACCTAAACGATGACTGTATGTACCCAGCTTTACCTTTAGCAAACAATGCTGCTCATGACCCAGTCACAGCACTTAMAATACATTCCCAGTGCAAGAGCCGTAGCACAAGCCAGAGGCTAACATAAAACTCAGCCGTGTGTAAGGAATCACAAACAAAACAAAAGAGGAAATCATACATGAGTATTACAAGATGTTATATTATCCAAACGCATGCTGAATGGGTAAGGATCGAGCTTACACTTTTTTGGGAAAGAGGAAATTTTGAGATCACAAAATAATCAAAATTATCAAGGATTAATATAAACTGTATTAATGTGTAATTAAAAGTAAAGAATACCACATCATCTAGAAATTAGGAATATCTAGGAAACCTGGAGAAACAGTGAATTTAGGGAGTAAATATCCAGGAAGATGATTCAAAGAAAGCATTTTCGGCCACTTTTTTTTTTTATAGGAAAGAGGTACCGGTTTTGTTGCTGTGAGGCATTAGTTAGGAATCCAGATAGAGTCATCCATGATCTGATCTATCTATAAGAAAGTGAACTGGAATGAGGAAAATATTCTTTTTTGCAAGAAGAATTATGAACACAGAATTAGGAATGAAGGGATTTGTTTGGTAATTTTAAAGATGAAACTGATCTTATTCATTCTGTAGTCTTAGGTGAGTCAATTCATCCCTCTGCTTCAGTTTCTTCATTGATAAAAGAGTTCTGAAAATATTTACTTACTGATTTCAGAGTAGCAGTTTGGCTCAATTAATGTCCCTAATGCAATTTGAAGAGAAATGATAGATAGTTTTAGGGCTACTGTTGTCAGGAAAAATGTTAGTTCATTGCTCACATGAAACAGAGAGTTAACTTTTAAATCAGTTGTCAGTATCAGTTTACTCATTCCAGTGCTAATGATGTGACAACCACCTTGAATAAACCCGTGCTTTTAGTTCCCATTCTAATACACAACATGATCTAAGCAGCCGCACCCAGCTGGACTGCGGACAAATTCCTGTTCTTATCTCAGGCTCACTAGAAGCCTTATGTAATTAAACAATATTGTGACGAGGGTCTTATCTCAGGGCATTAACTTATTCTTCCCTTGGCAAGGATGTAAGTGAGCTGTACCCGATTAGAAAGCTGTCCTGGCGCTGCTACGAGCCCATTACTTTCTTCAGAGTTTGACCTTTTGGTTGCAAACAAAATCTTCACAATGTGAGCTCTTACTGTGTTGTGCTCTTGAGCCTTGAGCCTGCAAAAGGAACGACTCTTCAAGGCCACCTCAAGATTTGTCTGCCGTACAAGTGAAGTGCTTTTGTAACCACTTCAGCACCCTCTTGGCTCCTGAGAGAGTTGATGCCTTTGCACAAGACAGTTAGTAATAGCTAATAATATCRGGGCCTTGCCAGGAGCCTAGACAAGCACTTGGTTGTGTAACTCCAACTTGATAGGTACTGTTTTGTTTTGTTTTTTCCACTACAGATAGTACCCGCTGGCTATGCCTATGTAATTGGTTTGACCTCATGAGAGATTCGAATTGTCTCATTAATTTCAGTGGGTTGTTCAGTTTTGGAGCACAATGCAAAGTGCAGCAGGATTTCGTGGCTGATCAGTTAGCAATCTGCTGAATATGCTTGCACAATGCGGTTGGATAATTCAGATGTCTGAGATCAAAAAAAAMMCAATTAGGTATTTTTATCTATTCCCTGGGGGTTCTGAGGGATTGTGCCTTGTTATCGCATCCCTGGGATTCCTCCAGTTTAGTTTTGAATATTCCCAGCACGAATTATTATCTCTTGSTCTGAAAGGTTACGGCATTGATTAACAGCTCTGACTCTTTGCTAGTTTTCCTCTGCTTGTTTCAATCTGAATTTTTTATCCAGGTATGGGCCTTGTTTCTGGGTGAAAGGAAAAAATGGAAAGATGTGAATCTCTAAGTACAGAGATGATGACAGCAGGAGGAAGAAAGCTGCAGAACTAATTAGAAAATATGCTGTACGTTGCACACAGCATATCTAGATTGCTGTCATTTCCCTCTTTTGCTTGCCCGGCTTTTAGACTTAAAAGGCAAGAGTAGTTGTATTTCTTTCCTGCACTGTAATCTAACGTGCACCGTATGTGAGTGACAGCACTTCTTAATACAGCAGTGGTCACACTTTACCTGCAGCAAAAAGTCCCTGACTGACACTATTAGCTGGCGACATTATTAAGGGAAGGACCTGGGCTGGTGTACAGGGCAGTACGGGATTAGCCACATGCATTGCATTAAACCTGGCAGGCGTGCGGTCAGACAAAAGCATCGGTACTTCAGGTAAAATGGCAAGATTGGGGAAATGTCTGGCCTAAAGAATGGGGAGCTTTTCCTTATTTTAATTCCTCGGCCTCCAATGACACTGCAGAAGGATTTTCAAGAGAGAGCGAAAGAGCCATGCTGGTACCAACGGAGTTCATCCTCTACYGGGGCAGGGTGCATGTCTCGGTGGTGCAGGGGTGCTCCTCCTTCCTTTATGGGCACTTTGAAGCATGAGACTTTCCCCAGTCTGTCACTGTGGCTTGACTCTGTCTCCAGACAGAGAAAAAACTACACTGCATTCGCAAACAGAAGCTGTTATTATTGCGATGCTGAGCATGCAAGAGATGCCTGACAAAACCTGAAACACCGCACCCGCGCGAGCAGCCACGCTCCGGCCTGCAGGCCCGGGCAGTCCCGCTGGATCGGCTGACGCAGCCCGTTGTCTGCAGGCAGCTCGGGATTGCTGCCGAGGAGCCGGCAGACTCCAACGTGCCTTGCTAACGCGGGCAGCGACTGTGGACAGCCAGCCTCAAAGGGCTGAGCCTGCTCTGCCGGGCAGGATCATCTCCGGGTGGCCCCGGAGGCCAGGAGCCCTGCGGCTGTGGGGCAGCGGGTGCTGCCAGGGCCTGGACAGGTGCTGAGAGGGCCCGCGGGGCACCGACAGAGCCCTTGGGGTGCTGTGGGCACAGAGAGGGTCGGCTGAGAGGGCCACCGGGGCAATGGAGTGCTGGCAGGGGCTGTGGGGGGCTGAGGGGACCAGCATGGGGTGCTGGCAGGGCCCTCAGAGCTGCGGGGCACTGCATGCATCGAGGGGGCCCTTCAGAGCCGGGGGGGGGAGTGGGGGACTCAAAGCCGTGGGGTGCTGAGGGGACCCCCAAGGCCATGGGGTGCCGTGGGGAGCTCAGCGGGCTCTAGGGTGGTGCCAAGGCGGCGGGCTGGGGCGCGGTGGGGCAGGTGAGGCCCGTGGTGTGCCGCGGGGCCGGCCGCAGCCCTCAGCCCCACCGCCCCGAGGGCCGCCGCTCCCGCCGCTGCCCGTAACCCGGCGGCGGAAGCGGCAGCCGGCTTCCAGCCGTCCAATGGGCTGGTGCTGCGCGGCGGCGGGGCCCGTCACTTCCTGGCCCTGCAGCCGGCGGCAGCGAGGCGAGAGCCGGGGCCGGGGGCGGCGGGGCCCGCAGCCTGCCCGGCGCCCGCCACCAACATGCCCTTTGACTTCAGGAGGTGAGTGCGGCCGGGCGAGCCGCCCACCCCCTCCCCCCCCGGCGGCGACCGGCCTCGCCTGCCGCTCGGCGGGGCCGCTCCCCGCCCGGCCTCCCCCGGCCCCGCCGCCCCCGGCCGGGGCAGGCAGCGCGGGCGGCGGTGGGCGCCTCCCGCCCGGCAGCAGCCGCTGATGTGAGGCCGCCCCGTAACAGCGAGGCGAGGGACGGGCCCGTGCCCGGCTGCGGGCGAGGTGAAACCCGAGGGAGGAGGGATGGAAGAAGTAGGTCTGGGCAGGGAAGGGACGTGGGAAACTGGGAGGCTCTGCCCAGCCAGCGGCTGTTATTATATAACGCTGTTGTGCAAAGCCAAAAGGAGGTGTGAGGAGTTTCGGGCTCCCCCCCCCCGGGCAGGAGGGGTGGAGCAGCGGGGCCTCGGGGGTGAGCGCTGCGGGTGTAGCACAGGCCCCAGCAGTGGGTGTCGGGGTGAAGGCGCAGGGCCCCTTCTCCTCCCACAGCAGCTTTAGGAGGTCACTCGTTACGGTTGGGGGTACGTGCAAGAGAAGCCGCGCGCCGTGGCTCCCTGATGGCCAGGAAACAACATCGGCGCCTCCACCCTTGGTTTTGGCATTTTGAGCAGGTGTGAATTGTGGGATTTGGCCTTTCTGCAGGGTGCCTGCATCCCGTGGGCCATAGCAGTCAGTGTCAGATACCAAAGCAGAAGCGAAAAAGACCCCTTTGACTTAAATGGAGCTGAAATAGTAACTGTGGGTTCATTTTCTTTTTGAGCCATTCCTGAACCAAAGATTTGTAACTTTCCAAATTCACAGATGCCATGGGGAAGACGCACGGATGAGTCTTCTCATTTAGGTTTTACTAGAGCATTAACATTACAATAAAAAATACATACGTTTTTGGGAATTGAGAGATACGGTTGTTGCTTGATGCTTCTCATGTAGGACCATCATGAACCATACCTCTGCACCCCTTTGAGATGATGGAGGGAAATGGTGGCAYTGCAGTTTTTTAGTTCTCCCAAACAGAAGTTGTGTATTGTATTTTTGCTATAATTCTAAATCAGGCCTCTCATTTATACAGGCTAACAGGATCTTGTATGTGATCCATGGGGCAGTATTGAACATGGAGGCAGTTGCTTCTGAATGAAAACTTGCTGAAGCTGGAAACAGCATCTGCTGGATCATGTGGGATCCAGGGCCCAGAGCCCCATTTCTGCTTTTGTGTAAAATTTGGTAGAAAAAGTCTTCTCGGCTTTGGAGCCATTCTGCCAGCTGCAAATCCCCTTGCCATCTATTTTCAGACTTGTACAATACATGAACAATAAGGGATCCTGGGTTATGGCTGTCACTTTGTAATAGCAGATAAAGAAAATGTTATTTCAGATGTCTTTGAACRTGTAAATTTGCAGGGTCTCAGAATGTGTATGTGGAAACACTGGCTCACCAAAAATAATCATCTTAAGAGACAGCACTAGTGCTTCGCTTTGGAATGGAACAAAGACATTAAGTAAAGGCTGAATTGCRGAGTTTGTGTTAATGAGTTACAAAAACATGGAGGCATCAGTTCAGATCTGCATTTTAAAGATTCACAATTGTGAATAACTACTTTGTCATTCAGATTGGAGGGTTAGAAATAGACATTTCAAAGCACCTTCTCAAATAATGTAAGCTTACTCAAGTTCAGCTTTTCTTCAAAGATGAATTTTTAAAAGACTGCCATTGATAACGAGAATTTTATATTTAAAGGTACAGAGAAACTATTGTCACGCGCAACAAACCACTTTCCTGTTTTAGAAGCATGAACAGGGTTCAGGACCAAAATTTTTGCAAAGGTTAGAGACTATCTTTTAGCTGTTGTGGTTTTTGTTCATTGTGCAGTCAGTGGAACAAAATGTGCTGAGGTTGGAAACTTTTACTGTTGTAGGTAAAATATGATGCATACATTAAAAAAATGTGCAGTTACTTCCTGACAACTATAGAACATACAGTACTCTTAGAGAAATAAGGTTACCACCTGTAGTAAGTTTCTGAATGAAGAGGTGATGTTTTTCATCATGTAAAATGCAAGGTTTTGCTTTCAGAGATTTCAGCTGGATGTTCTCTTTAGCAGGTACAATTTGGCACCCTGTCTTACAGTGGGTGTTATGCCTTTGTATGATTAGAGGGTTGGATTGTTAAGAAACTTTAAAAATTGCCCCTATATATCTTCTAGAGTCCAAAATTTAGAGGTTCCAAGTGGAAAGGCATTGTGTTCTTCTAGAGGCCACAGATTTCACAGGTCTGTGTTGCTAATGCATCTGAACAAATCACTGTCCTTAAGTGCTCTGTTAGGGCATTTGGGAAGGCAAGTTCTTTTTTTGTTGTATCCTCCTCTCACTTAGAGCTTTTATTTTTGATATTTTAGAGTGGCAGGACATTGACAGCTAACATCAATTGTAGAGAGGGGCATAGTAGACCAGCTAGAAGTTTGGGACTCGAGCTCTGTTTCTACACAAAAATAGCTCTAGGAGGAATAGGTTGTCACAGTCTCATCTGGAGAAGATAGAGACTCAAATGACAAGTAATGAAAACAGCCCATGACCAAAAAAGTCCGTATTCTTCACCAGCTAAGTCAAAGAAAGCATTTCCATCCATGTGACTAAATCTCTTTCCTATCTCCTAGACTTACGGGTTCATATTTGGGCAGACTGAACAACCCAAAGTGCTTGAACATGTTTCTTGGAAGTTGTCTCCATGGGTCAGAGTCTGAGGCRTATTGGTATCTGATATGGAAGTAGCTTGTTTTGTTACTTGTACTTTTTTGTACTGTACTTTTTTTTCTTTTCTGTAGGACTTCTGTTTTCTTGGCTTATCAATGGTTCCTTTTGCTAATATAAAATGCATTTAATTTATAAATAAAATAATATTTTCACAGTAAAGTAATTTCAAGTGAATAATAATCATTCTGTCCCAAGTATCTTTAGGGTTTTAATAATACTTAGTACTTACCTAATGCTTTTCATTTTTCAAAGCATTTCATCCGCACTAATCTCTACAGTCCTGCTGTGATGTTGGTAAGGAACCAAGTTTTCAGCTTCCAGATTGGAGCCTTCAGTACAGGTCTGTTCAATGCATGTCACGAGACACCAGCCCTCCTACAGAACTACTAAATCAGTTTGTATTTCCGGAAGGCCTGGTTCTTTCTTATTTTTTAAAACCGATTTGGCTGCAAGAGAGAGACAGATTTTTTCCTTGTTGCCTCTCCCCCTGGTTTGTTAGAAGTTGTGTCAGCAAAGCAGCGTCATACCTATTTGATTGGGGATTTTGAGTTATATCACTGGAGCGGAAAGGGTATTTCCCCCTCGAGCCTTTAAGACCCAGTGTCACCTGCGTACTTGCAGCATCTGTGGATGGTTAAAATCAGATTAAACTGTAAGCCTCAGTCATCTTGAATGGTGATTGTGGGCCAGAAGGTTTCTCACGTGGTGTGTGATCCAGTTAGCAGGGAGGCTTAGCTTCAGCAGCGAACGCCAGTGCTGGACTTTATACTGCTCTGGTGTTGAGAATTACAGAAGTAAAAATGAAGTGACTCCTGTGCACTGGACGTGGACATGGTAGAGAGAAACGTTCCTGCAAGTTCTCTTGAATCTGTTGGCTTTTCTTGACGTCTGCCTATTTGCATGAAAGAGTTACTGATGGCTTTGTAGCAGATACTGAAACTTCTGAACTATTTTGGTAGCTTTAACTGGTTAGACTGAGAAAAACTAAAATAGCCCGCTCTGAAATCAAGTTGTTGTTCTAATTGTGGGCAATTTTCAGTTGTGCCCTAGCCACTTTTTTGGCATAGACTGGCAAATATCCGTGAATCCTTATTTTTATATTTAACTGAGAAATTCAGAATTTATTTCCCATGACTAATCATCGTGATGTTTTCATTAGTGTGKTTTTTTTGTTTGGTTGGTTTTTTGTTGTTGTTTTTTATGGCTTGATAACCTGAATGAAGTAACAGTATGTTATACCTGGATTTTGGAGGTCATGGGAAAGCAGGCAGGCTTAGAAGGGATTTAGATTTAAATGCTGATTTAGAGTGGAAGTTCTTTGCGGCAAAGACTGTTATTCCATCTGCACAGTACAACAGGCCCCCATAGCCAGCTGTTCTTTGGCACATCTGTGATAAATGATACTTTTTACGTGGGTATTCTTATTCAGATATAAACAACATTTTTGTTGCTTTGGGACACAGGCAGGTCTATGTCTTTTTTAAATCAAATTGTCCAGTCTTAACCGAAGCTGACACACTTCCAACCTTGTTGCTTTTAGGAGAGGCAGYATGTTTGGTTTTAATTTAGACGTARGAGTTGTGATGGCTAATAGACAAACTGATGCTCAAGACATCTGACCTGGCACAGTTGTGACACCGGTGATACAGACTGCTTCAGCAACATCAGGGAGGTCTGTTCGCCTTCGATTCCTGACCAGATTAGTGAGGGCAAACCAGTAGATTGTAGGTGATTTGGAGTCTAAGGAGAAAAATCTTTTCAAGACTAAGCAACCCCTTGGACAACAATTTCTCATTCAATTGTGAGCCTAAGGAAAATAGCTTTATTTTAGTCTTCAGGCTTAAGAGAAGAAGGAACAAAGCTGTCTTTGGTAATCCTGCCATTTTTCTTTCAACAGGTTTGTGAGGGACACAACTTAAAATCTTTCTGCAACCCCTCAAATCTCGCTTAAGYTTGTTTGGGATTTGTTTGGCCTGTGTTTGAACATTTGCCAGTTGTTAAGCAGAAATGGTGACTACGCGACGTTTTGGCACTGCCTAATAAGTATCAAATGTTAGTGGAAATGTACATTTTTGCTCAGGAGTTTTAATTTGGAATCTCTTTCTGAARTCTCAGCCAGCTTTGCGTTTCTCATTGGATCGTGGTGCTCTGTACTCCATCCACCTCCTTGCTCTCTCCCAGCACGTTGTCTAASTAGCTGCATTAACACACACGAGTTAATTTGGGAAAACTGCTTGCTGAACTTACTTTACAAATGAGCTCATGGTGCCTTTTCTATAGATGGTACATAATGGTGATAGCAGCAGGTAGGTGCGTTCTTGGCTGAAACAATGCGGGGAGGACAAGAGGGATAAAGAGCTAAGGGCGGCTGGTACGGCTTCCCCTGATTAGATTAGTTGTGCCTGCTGGTTTGTGTGTAGCAATGGCATATGAGAAGGGTTTGCATGTGCCCTGTACTAAGCTGTGCATGGTGATGCTCACTTCCACAGCCRTAGATGTTGCCACTTGTACAACGATTTTGTTCAAAATCTTAAATCCTGTATGTGATTGAGCTGGTACCCGTGGCYTCCTAAATTAATGTCTACATTTATAACTAGTGGCTGTAACGTTGTTCTATATTGGTTAGATAGCTGCCTCTCCACACTTTGAAGGGACCTGCACTTTTTCTCTCTAGCTACTGAAGCGATAGGTCACCGCTTCAGAGCGCCTGGTAACTCTGCAGGCGTATTTTCATCTTGAACTGCAGCCACATCTGGCAAGCGTGTTCCACTTCACATTGTGCAATGTCACTGGTAAACAAGCCTTCCGAGTGGTATTGCTGCCACCTTACGTAATTACCAAAGTTGATTTTGGTGCCAGGCAGTACCATGACTAACTTTGTTTCAACAATAGCCCTTTGAGGGCACCTGAGAAATTATTCTGCAGTCACGGCAGTCAGATGGGCAAGCAGAGTTGTACAGACAGAGTCTGTTGATGTTTATGTCACAAATAACTGATTATACATAGCGTGCACGTGTGTAAATATTTCTTCCTAAGTCTCCCTAATGCACTATTTCTCTTAAAATATAGTTGGAGTAGAAAACTTCTCCTGAGTAAGTACAGAAGTATTAAGGTCTGGCTTTATAGCAAAGTTTTGTATTGTTCCTTCTGAACTTTAACTGTCCTCCTTTGTTCCCTGGTTGATGACACAGATGCTTTCTTCATGCCATCATAGTTCATTGCTGTGAAAATGACTGAATCACACTGTAAACAGTTGAAGCAATACCACCAGCGTGGAGTGAGAAGCTGTGGAAGTTGTTGAGCTTGTATTTTGAAGTGTGCATGTGTATTTTTTAGGCATGTAATTCAAACGGTGGAGGTGGTGAGAAAAGAATAGTCTTGCAATGAAAGAAGAAATAGTAGAATCRTCTGTTTTTTTTGTTTTCTATCCAAGCACAAGCCCTAAAGTGTTGTCTAGGTATTCCTGTACTGAACCAGCTGCCCCCAAAACAGAAAACTTGTTCTGCCAAAGATTTATTAACCACAATTTTGCCACAGTCTACAAAATCTTCCTTGTACTGAAACGCTGGAGTATTTTAGTAGTGATCATGGGAGACACACACACATAAGTAGGGACTGCAATTAGATAGATGAACAGTGTGATTGGCTGCATTTGAATTGTGTGTGTTGGATGTTTGCTTTTTTGTTTGGCTGGTTTTTAAGGATGTTTCCAAATGAGATGTATCTAGTTTAATCCAGAGAAGCCAGAAAGATTCACATTTAATAGAACAGCCTTCAAAATGCAGTGTTAATATAGACAGGCACGTATTACTACTAACTGGATTTCAGGCAGTCATGGTTGCTTAGTATTTATTTAACAGTCATATCCTAAGGCAGATCACTTGCCTCCCTAATTGCTGTCTATTTCTGTAGACCACTGTGTGCTGTGAATAAAACAAGGTTGGAGAGCCTGCTAAAACACCAGTACAGCTAGTAATGTAAATATGACTTTGTGTTTTCTGATAAAGGTGAAGTCTCGGAGCTTCACTTGCATTCCACGTCACTCTAAATCRAGTGTGACCCTACTGAACTGAAATCTGAATCTGGCTGCTGCGTTATAACAAGTTATGTCTGGACTAACAAACACTGGTAAACCTGGTCCCCAACTACAATTTGCAGCTCTAGCTTGGGTCTGTATCAGTCACATTTTTGTAGTGGGGTAGCATCAATATGGATGTTTCTTGGAAACTGAGTCAAAACCAGGAACTTCACTTGGAAGCCAGATGATACATTTGAGTTGTACTTGTTTGTAGGTAATACAGTTAYATGCAACTAAAAAATAGGACTGAGTTGTAGAAGCACGTACAGAAATTCTTGTCTCCTTAGATTGGAATAGAAATAGGAGAACCTGAGCTGGACACTGCAGGTTTATTTATATTATTAGGTTAGATACTGAAAAAGTACAATATATTTGAATCCCTGGTGGATGATCTGGGGAAGGGTATGTTTTTTGCCCCTAAATCTTGTGTATTAAGAATGGCTTTTGAAATTGTCCAATAGAAATTGCTTTGGAGGAGGAGGAAGACTTTGTGTTGTGTGTGTGTACGGCAGTGAACGCCATTGTCTACTCCCTCAAGTCAAGGTTGTGCTATTCTTAACTCTYTTCAGCTTCAGGCAAGTATCAATCCCTTTCTGAGCCCCAGTTACTGATTTGTTTCAAGGGGACCTTACTTTGTTTGCTCACTTCACAGAGCAGTGGCTGAACAGTTTTTCCTTGGAGTGGTTTTCTTGGCCTGGTCCGGCATGAGATGGTGAGCCCTGCAGACGTCTRGGAGTTTCCCTTATTGATGTGGAGAAATCTCTCTGTCATGCAATAGGGTATGGATTGGCCTGTGTGCTTTTGAGGGAAGCCTTATGAAGATGGAGCTATTTTCTTCACACTCCTCGCCTTTTTTTTTTTCTTCTCCAGATGTTTTATTTGTTCATGCTGTTTTGTACAAATCTCTGATTTGTGTGCTGTTCTAATGCAACTGAGAATTAAACCTTTCAGAAAGCAGCATCCACAAATAAAATTTACACAGTTCTGATGCTAAATTAGTCTTACCAGATCTTGTTTCAGTGTGTTCAGCAGTACAAGGCAGCAGCAGAGCCTTAATATTTTGTGGTTCCTAGAAGCTATGGGAAAGACTATGGTACAACTTTTTTTCCATAGCTATGTCCTGGTTTTGCTCTGAGTTGTGTGTAGGTAATTTCTTGGAAATCACAGTCCAAGTTTGAATATTGTTAAGTGTCYGCTGGAGATCAGGACTTTGTGTCTGTGGGGAGGGCTGAGGAGTTGGCTACTGAGGCCAGAACCAGCAGCTGTGGGCAGTGAGATGGAGCCAGAGGAACATGGCAGGAGGTAGAGGAACCCTGAGCTGGCTGGTCTCGAATTGGGAAAGGGAGAGACGTTCAGGACTGGGGGGCTTAGAAAGAGGGAATGGKTGAGAGATGGCGCTGAAGGAAGTGTCTGGGGGATGCGATGGTGGGAGGCACTGGAACGTGCTGGGGAGCTGCAAGAGCAAGAATCTCTGAGCTTAAGGGGGATGAAGGCTCCGCGACAGGAAGGGTTACAGTCTACTTAGGACATTCAAACATCTGAACAATTTATGTAGTTTGGGGAGCAGCCATATATGTTTAATCCTGTTCCCTGTTCTCTCTGCCTCCATTCTCTCTTTCTGATCTCCAGAATACGGTACTACCACTCAGAAATACAATCGCTCTTGCTTACAGTCCAGTGAAGGGCTGGATCCCTTTAAATACCAGTCCCCTTACTTGAACATTTTTTCTTCATGACACTTTTCTCCTGTTTTGATGAACCATAGTATAGTTTGCTCACTTTATTAAAAATACATTTCTCTTCCATCCTTCATTTTGACACCTGCTTCACTGCCTAAAAGGAAGTAAAATGCTTGCTGGCAAGACTCCACCATTGAGTATTCGAGCTTATAGATACTTTCCTCCTCCTAATTACCTTTGAAATATGTTTGAACCTATCATTTTATTTTGAAAAAAACACATGTGAGGTACTGCCTCCTCTCTTCCATTCTTCAGTGCCACGTAAAATAGTTTGCACTTTTGGTGTATTTCAGCAATAGCAATTGCTGTGTATTCCTGGGCAACAGAACAAGCTGCTTATGCACTGAAAGAATAAGAGCACAAAATTTAGAACATGGTTGACAAAAAGGTGTTATGCAGGACACCACAATGGAGTCAGGGAAGCTGGCGGAAGAGAGAAAACAGGAGAACTAGCTCCTTGGAAAGAAATCAGTTTAAACGGGACCAGAATATATTCATTTTTTGTGACCTCTTTCTGCAGGTGTTGTGGGGATTCATAGTCTTTTGTCCTAGACAATGTGTTTGGGTTTTTTTTGCTCCCTATACAAATCCTGTACCTGCTAAGTAACTAGCAGACCAGATGACATAATGCTGCAGAGGCTGATGCCTCCGACATTCTCTCAGCCCCTTTCCCTAAATGTCCAGTTACCCAAAGGCTGGATTATATAATTAATGACAGTCCTCCTGGCTAACCTTGTTTTCTTGTTCTCAGTACTCCTCCTTGTTTCAGAAACTTCCTCTGTTAGTTTCATTATGTTCTTGGAACTAGAATTAACAGGGAGGAGCTGGCTGGCAAGGAAACCTATTCCTGCATTTCACTCCTGGGCTTAAAAGTGTGGCGAGTCAGCAGGTCAAAAAAAAAATATTATTTGGAGAATCATGCTTTGAAAACTGGTGTGATGTTGTGAGTGAAAAGTCAGTCATACAGAATTTGAAAATTGCAGTCTTCACCTGCTTGCAGTACAGATAAACTAGTTTAAATCCACATTAGCCCCTCCATCTCCTTGTCCGATTCTTCGCATATCAGAGCTTGCTCAAAGTAATTCAGGATTAAAGAGTTTCCAGTGTAATTTTGAAGCCTTGAGAGTTTGTCCATTAAAGCTCAACTTCTGCAGTATGTGTGTTAATAATGCCCTATTGTGTGTAAATGAGGACTAGCTGATTACTTAATGATGTTTGTATACTCTCTGCTGTTACGCAGGTGTTAATCTTATAAAATGTGTTAATAACTGCTTAGTATTTACAAGTATCGGCTTATTAGTCCTGCTTTGAATCTTTATTTGCATCTCCAACTCCCATACAGGGCCAAGCTTTGGTAGCTGTATATTCAATGTTTACTTTCCGTGTGAAACTTAGATTAACAGAATCACTTATTTTACTTTCCACATGCTTTGAAGTTTGTGTCCCAATTCACAAAACCATTCCCGATCAAGATTGTTCGTAAACATGCACTCTAGGCACAACCCTGTTACTGAACCAAGGCTTATCTTCCCGGAGCTTTCCTTGTACAGACCTTCAAAGAAGTTGGAACTTTGATTGGAAATTCTTCATATTTCTGCAGTTTTCCAATTGTAGATTTCAGCATGCTCGATGAAAAGTGGGCAAATGTCACCAGGTGCCACTCTACAAAATGAAGAAGCTGAAGAAGAAAGATTTAATTGACTGGAACAGAAATTACGCAGTGAGTCAGTGCTGGGAGCGGAACAGAATTCAGGTCTGTTGGCTCCCACTGCTGCATCCCATCTGCAGGATCGCAGCGTGGCTGTCCCAGAAGCTCTCCTGAGCTGCTCTCTGCACATTATGTTCTCATCTGCCATCAGACAGGAAACATAGAAATTTCATTTAAACAAAGAATTAACAATCACAAAATGATGTACTCAGTCAGTAGTTCCTGTGTTCTTCCCCTGCTGCTGACTTCTTGCCATTGTTTTCCCACTCCATAAAACAGGGTGATAGATTTCACCTACTTTGTTGGAAGAAGAGTTATTACTTTTTATCTGTGCTCGATTGTGTAGGAKCTAAGTGTTCTTGCAGAGTTGTCAGAGCACACGCTTGCCTTTGAATRGGAAGAAAAGCAGCATGATCTAAAGAAAGGATTTCAGAATGAAATCTTGAACTASTATTTCTCTATAAAAATAGAAAAATTAGGGCTTCCTATATCTGTATAGAGGAAGGCGTTAGAATAAGGCACCTCTACTTCCTTTGTTTTAGAGTGAATTTACTGGTGTGTAGAAATTCTTCTTTCTCTGATAGATCTGTGGAACAAAATTTTGTATTTTTGTCCAGAACAAGTATAGCAAGGACCGTAAGAAGTTGAAAATGCATAGGGAGTTGGAAGTCACTGCTTTTTTAGAGTAAAGTAAGAGAGGTTTTACTTRAAAAGACATGCTGTTCTTGATGTTTCCCCAACTAAAAACAAAACAAAATAGCCCAAGAGAATTAGTTCTGACAGAACTTCTACTCTCTAAATCTTGTAGTTTGATTTTAACGCTCTTTCCAGTGTCCCTGAGAGAAGGAGACCCTCTTGCGTTCTGACATTACTTTGGAGGGAACAYGGCCCTTCAGATAGCTTCCCTCTCTCTGTCGTTTAGAGGTCTCCAGCCCTCTTACTCAGGGGTTGCATCTTCTCTCAAGCCCATGCTTTCCTAGTTTAGGGACTTGCTCCAAACTGCTAGTCAGACCAGGTCTTACTTTTTTTTGTAGCAGTTTTCAAGCATCTGGGGTACATAATCCAGCCCACAAAATTGCYGAATGGTCTCCTGTGTCACCTGTCCAGCTGTCTGCTCATTCCTCTTCTCTCTCCCAGGGGAGTCTGATGATGTCCAGCCCCTCTCTGGGTCACTAGGCAGAGGGGACTCTTGCCCACTTGTTCCTTTATCATTGTTGTCCCAGATAGTAGCTGTCCTCCAGGGCCATCTTCTTTACTGTTTTGATTATTTCAAATATTCTGTCGTTAGGCACATGGAATGGRGTAGCTGGTCCTTTAGGTCATCGCTGCATACCCTAGGAGTTAGCCTGCTGTTACACTGTTGAATGAAATCRATTTAACCAGTACAGAGGTTAATCTTTTTCTCTCTGGTCCTGGTCACAGTAGTTCTAGATATGGTTTTAACAACKGTGAACAATAAAAGTCCTCCCAACAACTTCAAACAGGTGCTTGGGATTTTATTTTTATTTTTTAAGTAGATGGTCTTTTGTTAATCCAAAGAGCGCYAAGTGTGCAAACCTGACTCAGCTGTGCTGTTTGTTCTACCTTTACATTTTCCTCAGCTTGAACAGTCACATTGAAAACTAAATTGGTRTTTTTAGATTTATCCATTATACGAAAGTAACAGCTTTGCTTTTAAAGATCTTACTGCGAGTGTCTGATATGCTTCATAGGAAGGAACAAAGCCAGAAAGGTACACTTGGTGTTAGAGGTACCTCGGTTAGAGGTACCTGTCTGCGTTTGGTGGAGTGAGGGCTTATATATAAGCCTGCTTGTTTTTATTTAGAGTTAAATGGCCTCTGAAGAGATTAAAAGCTACTGCAGTGACCTTCGGCTGACTGCCTGATGGCTTGTGCTGTTCAGCTGGAGTGGTTGGCCTGCTCCTACTGCCCAGTGTTCAAAGGCTGTTAAGGCAGCTTTGTCGACAAAGTGGGGATAAATTGTCCCAAAGTCATTATTTGAGAGCAGTGACCCAAGGAAACAGAGGAACAGTTGCTGCCTGTTAACATTTTTTTTAAGCTCTTAGCTAAGTGATTTGATTTTTTGGTTTAAAATCTTTTGTTCTTCTAGTAGCATTGGAATATTCTGTATGCTTTCCTAGTTTCTGTTAGTTTTTCTAGCACCTTGTAATCTCTCTTAATGTGTGTCTCAGTTAAAGAAGCACCGAGAGATAAAGTCCTGGGGCAGCAGTTTTCTTCCCTTCTTCGTCAAGTAGCTACAGCCTGAGAATCTGTTTTACTTCGTATTTATATTGTGGAGTATGGGGAGGCGGATGGGGAGTGCCAGTTACTGGGTGTTTCAGTGGGTGCTCTCCGTAAGCCAACTCTTCGCTGAGTTGCTTCATGAAACCTCTAAAACTTGTCGGTGAACAGAGACCCTGCGGTACCTTGAACTGTTGGGGAGGCAGGTTGTCTCTTGTGCACTTTGTACTTCTGATTCTTAAGCTTTGGTTAGATGATGGACATCTCTTTGCCTGAGCAGTCAGCAGATTGCAAAGATACAAATGCTCCTTGACACAAAACAGCGTGCCTTTGGTGGGAAGGTTTCTCTAGAAATACCAGTGGGTACTGCTGGAAGGGTGTTTCCCTTCTGCCGTTAGTCTCCAGCCTGAATGGTCTTGCTCTAACAACCGTCTCTCCATAGCTTCTTTTTGGTTCCATTAATTCACATAGAAGTTATCCAATATGGCCTCTTTTTTTTCTCTTTTTTTTTTCCCTTCTGCCTCCAAGTGACACTGATTTTGAGGGGCAAAAGGAGGCTTCTGAGACAGACGTGGTGACTAAATTCTGATCTCTCCTTTGTAACACCAACCTCTGCTAAAGTTTTCCTGGAGAGAGAAAATGGAGTTTATTGGTGCACAGCCATCTTTGAATGCCAGATGGACTTAATCCAACTTATATTTATCATGACTGAGTTTATTCCTGCTTTCCACGTCCTCCTTATAAATAATAAAGCATTTTAGGCAAAGTGAATTGCTGGATTCTCAACTACAAGTGGTATCTCTGCTAAGAGCCTTAATAGCGACAGGTGTTGAATGAATCATAGTCCATAAACTCTTCTGTTGTCTCTAGGGATGCTTCCTCCAGAGGTGGTAGCAGCGGTAGTACGAGGAAAGAAAGTTGTGCGGTAGTCTGTACTGCGGACTGGTTGAAAACTCTTCAGAGCCATCGTTCCAGCTCATTTCATGTGCACTTAAACATGTTTCCTGAAGTGGGGTTGAGGTTGCTCATTCTCCTCTCCCCACTTAACACCCACCTTGGTTTCCTGAACTGTCGTGAAATGACAAACTTAAAAATAGATACAGCTATACAAATCTTGTGGGAAGAGCTGGTTGTCTGTCTCTGCATCAGATCTATAGCTCCTGTGGGGAACCAAATAAAGGTGACTGAACCAACCATCTCTGCTCTCTGAATCATACGTCTGTAATGCAGCAATATAACAGAAATGTTTGAGGAGGCAGATAGGAAATGGCAAGAGGAAGAAKAAAAGTGTGTAGAGTGACAAATCCCAAGGTTATGTCCTTGTCTCCAGAGAAAATTAATCCTTCTCAAAGTTAAGGATGGTTCGTCTCTTCAATGGCAGCTGAATAGAAATTGTTAGTTGGCTGGATTCATGGATGTCTGCATGAAGTAATTAAAGAGTCTGGTGTAATTCAGAAGAATGTGGCCTAAAAATGAATTTATTTATAATGTCTAAATGATAGATGCTCTCAAAGAAGAGAAGACACTAGATGTTTTCTAACCTGTTATCAGACAGAGCTGCCTCAAGATGACTCTTACAGAAGATGAAATGGATGCYGGCACTGGCTTGACTGTCCGAGGTTGTGTTTGGCAGCTGCCTTGCTCTTTGTACCTTCCACAGTGCATGTAGTTTTCATCAAAAGCAGTCTGGGGTTGTTGTTTTGAATAAATATACGTTCTTAGAAATGCACTGTGCAGCAGTTTTTCTATCCACCTGAAAAAGAAACCCAGTATAATTAACAAATAGAGTGCTTTATCTTCTTTTGACAAAAAGCATCTTTTTTTTTTTTTTTTTTTTTAAAAATGACTTTCTTAAAACTTAATATGTCTACTCTGCTTGGAATACCTCTGTGTCGTTAGGTTTCTTGAACATGCCAAGTACAGTGTGTAACGGTAGAAATTCTCTCTTCCACGTTGTAACTCCATTTACTGGTGAGTACGTAATGAATGGACTTCATAAGGAACAGGCAAGCTCTTTGTTACATTAGTCAGGAATTGGCGTGTGTGGAGAAATACTGACATCAAGCCGTCTTGGATTCTTGATATTTGAGGCCTGCAGCCATACTCTGATTCACTTTTCTTTGGTTTGCAAGAAGGACTTGACAAATGGAAAAAAACAGCAGCAATATTGCGCTTGAATAGATCTTCAGTTTGCAGGAGCTGCGCTACTTGCTRTTAAACTGGGTAAGGGCATTACCAGCACACAGGTAGAAGCACAAGGGGAAACAAGTTTTGAAAACTGCTTTAACCGGCTTGTATTGCCCTGTGCGGTGGCAAGGAAWCATTTCTTGCATGAAATGATTCTTAAAAGGCCAGCCTAATCTTGTTTCTTTTTGTAGAGCAGAGAGCATGGCCTACGAATTCAGTGTTAGCTGGCATGCCAGGTTTTAGAGCTTGCTTTCTTGGTATATGAAAGGCTCAGTGGTTTTAGTGTGACACAGTCTTGCTTTTGAAAAGGTTCTGAAAAGACAGACTTATTCCTGCTTTCTGACTTACGCAGCTATCTTGGGAGTGAATTAACCTGTACTGCAGATATTTAAATGTTGTGTGAGAAGAGGGAATCTCAACCGAAACCTGAGTGATACAGCCCGTATCGATGCCTCACAGCCTCCCACTGAAGTGCTGACTGCCACTGAAGACAGGGTTTGTTATTTCTTTGCTCCTTTGTGCTGTGACTTAAACTTGAAATTATGTTTGACCAAGGGCTTTTGTTGATCCAGGAAGCCATCTCATCTTGGGAAGGTGTATTATTCTTCATTTCTTCAGACAAGCAACCTGTCCCTCTGTGTGTGTGTTATACGTGCCTTGCCTTTCTCTTTTTCAATCTGCAGCCCCTCTGTTTCTCAGAGCAGTCGTGTTTCTTGCCAAGAAGGAATCAATCAGGAATGGAGTTTTTGCTGACCCTAAAAGCCCTTTGGGACAGTTCAGGCTGCAAGGCTTCACCAGTTGGCTTTTTCTTATCTGGGTTTTGCCCTGTATACTGGAAACCCTAGGGACATCTCCCCCATGCCCTTTTTCTTCTCTTTGAGAGAGATTACGGTATCTGATAGATTATGATGGAGGTGTTGCTCCCTTCTCACAATGAATGAGCACTTGTCCAGCACTGGGTCTCCAGCATGCAGCATGTTGGAATACACTGGCTCCACAGTTCTTCAGATTTCTTGTTGCAGTAGCAACATAGTCTTTGTAGTATTTTCAAAGTTAACTTTTTGTATTTGTGCTCGATAATCCCCCCTTTGTCTAGTTTAGTCAAATCTGCTGTAAAATTTTCAGTTACTTGGTTAACTTAATAGTGAAGTTGCATTTCTGC
The DNA here is from genome assembly GCA_030449065.1 of Oceanodroma leucorhoa. Lineage (NCBI taxonomy): Eukaryota > Metazoa > Chordata > Aves > Procellariiformes > Oceanodroma > Oceanodroma leucorhoa. The sequence continues at coordinate 5,479,060 of JASVER010000039.1, forward strand.
TGTTAAATGTGTTGTACTTGCAAGTCACTTCAAGTAGAGTTACTTGTTAATGAAGCAAATAGGTTCAGCAGCACCAGGCTGTCTCTTTTTTCAAAGAGATCTCAAGGCTACTGATGTGTGATAAAATTAAGGTAGTTGTTCACTGTGCACTGGACTCATTATTGATAGTGAGTAATGTCACCAGGAATTAGTGACCTCAACTTCAAATGTGGTATTTGCTGAAAAATAGATGCCACTTCTAAAAGCTGGTTAATATGGTAGGTGGAGAATCAAGCGTTGTTTCAACACCCACATTCTTCTGTGTGAATCACAGCCATGGACCCTTGCTGCTAAGACAAGATGACATGATGTATTTACGCCACCATTGACCTGCTAAAGGTGGAATGTCAGCCATGATACTGATTTTTTTATTTTTTTTAATCATCTTTGACATCAGAAATGTAATTTGCTGTAATAAATGATCGTGTCCTCTAAACACCATCCCTTTTCAGTACGTGCTGCAGAAGTACCTACGATAGAGCCAGTATGCTTCAAAAAGAAGACTAATGTTGAAATATTCAGTTCTTCTGGGGAAAAACATAATCTGCCTGAAGAACAAAAACATTTTTTCTGTGAGCATTGAAGCTAAATTTCTGAATCATCTGAGGAGTGGAAAGGGATGAAAATGAATCTGTTTGCTGCTGACTTAACGGTGCCTGAATTCTGTTCTGTGACCAAGTGCCACATGTGAATGTGTTGCACTTTTGCTTGGCTGCTTGATTAACTGGAATCCAAAATGCAGTCCAAGAGCTGCAAAACAATCTTTCCCGTGCCCCTTAGTTAAATCAGTAAAAACAGRCTTTGCAGAAGGGTATATGAAAACATCCCACTGCTGCTCGCTCCGGAGTTGTGTTTCAGTGCTCCACGGACAGAGCTAAAGCATCTGCTGTCKCTGCAGTGACTCCACACAGTGAGTCAGTAGTATAGGGAGATTTATAAGCTGTGCTCTGAATGTCTGCCCTGGGTGACATGGCCAGTGCGTTGCTCCTTTGTTTGTGCCAGGGATGGATGGGCACACTTGAGGGTTACAACAAATGCTGTAAACTGAAGGAGGAATTAGTGTTCTTCCTTTTCTGATACGAACTCCTTTAGGTATCAGAGTTTCCCTTTGCTACAAGACACTTAAATTTAACCACCATCTAGTTAGTTATACTTACAAGTATTATTTTTTTTTATTGCCTCAAGTGCTTTGCTGCTTGTTCATGAAAAAGTTAACAGCATCTTGCAGAGTTGTTACTGTAGTATTTTTTTAAGCTCTTTTCAGACTCCAAAGATGTCAGAGAGAATTTTTCTGTTCGGAGAGGTGGTAATCTTCAGTGAAATAATGTATTTATTACTTCATTTCCTGAAATATTTCAGATCCAGACTTGAAACTGTTCAGGTGTATATGAAGCATGCCCTGGCAGGAAGCCCTGCCTGTAGGAGCTCCTGCTGAGGGAGTGAGCTCATCCCGGTTCTCAGGGCAGGCATTTGAAGTATCTACTCTAGAAAAAAACGCAGTGTTTGGGTAGACATCTTCTGCCCTCCCTCTCACCCATATTGCACTGTCAATCAGATAGATTTGAAAGGAAAGTCAGGAATCACCCCAGGGCTGATGATGTCAACTTGCTTCGTTCTGTTGGGTTTGACCTACCATTGCCTCTGCGTAGCCAGCCGTGGACATGATGGTTTGTGGCTCAGATGAGCACTACTGCATCTGCYTCTGGCTTGTTAAACCCTTGGTGCTTTCTGTGGCTCTAGGAGATCCTGAAAAGTGAACACAAAGAGCATATACTTCTATCTGAAGAAAAAAAATATTTGAATAGCAACAGCCCTTATTAGTCTAGCTTTTGAAGTCCATCTAATACTTAACTGGCACTTGAAATCTGCCATCCTTTTGTTTGGCTCTATTGAGGTGCCCCCATCTGCAATTTTACCTCATTGTCCACTTGTGCAAACTGCAATAAGATGAGACCAAACATGAAATTTCTATGTTTCTGAGAGGACTGTTGCACACCTGTCCATCAGACAACCGGAGTTCTGCCTCAGACCTCTCTTAATCATGCTAAGGGTTGTGACTTCTCTGTCTGAACCTATTTAAGAATGATCCTTGTGCTGCTCTTCTTTACAACGCTGTTTGACTGGTTTGTTGACATTCCTGTCAGGGAGGTGAGAAAGTTTTTGGTTATGTCCTTTCAGCATTGGATTGAGGAAAAAGTACTGGTGTTAGTTATGAACACTGGTTCCTGCAAAACTCTGACATTGCCAAACACCCTTTTTTTATTTATTTGCAACCATGCTCTCCATTGAAAGAAAAGACAATAGATACACTAGATGTGTCAGGAAATTCCTTTGTTATACTGATGACAGCCTAGTTCTATCTTTAGCCTTTTATTCTGGTACTGCAAGGTCCAGCCCTCCCTTTGTGAGGGTACGTATGACCTGGAGGAAGAGCTTTCCTAGCAAAAAGTTTGTTGTTTCCGCTCTGCAGCTATGTCAGTTGATTGACTCAAAGATATTACTTCGCCTTACAAGTCTTGCCTTTCTGAGCGAAGGAAGAAAGTTGCCAGAAGCTAGATATAAATAACGTGCTGGTCRTCCTGTGGAAACTGTACGTCTGCATACTTTGTAAGCGTAAAGTAATGTATCTCTGCGTGAAAGCGGGGTAAACTGCTGCACAGTACTTCAGGTTAAGAGAGTTCACTTAGCAGTTACTGCGAGGCAGTGAACATGCTGTAAATCTACACCCTGGTTTCTCATGGTCATTTCGGATATAACTACAAGACTATCAAAATGGATATTCACAGTGTAGTACAGTGCGTCTCGCTGTGTTATGAGCTGGCTGGTATAACCTTTCTGAACATCCAGTCTTCCTCCAGCATTCGTAGTTATCTTCCACTGCTGTGAATGTGCCAGTATCAGAAATCTGTAAGGCAGCTTTTGCAATATATAGAGCACGAGGTTCCTTTCTGTTCCTAGGGTACAAATACTCTTCCAAGTGACCAATGCCTCAGGAACCTGGAGGCTTATTGGAATTTTTACTGCAGGTGCTTGCAGGAACATCTGACCTAAGGGCAAGTAAAACCTGTTCCCCTTTACCATGCATACAACTCCATGGCCTCCTCCCTCATACATTACAAATCATCTGTGGTGTCTAATCCTCATTCTTTTCTCTTCCCAGGACAGTGTAAATGATCACCTGAAATTGCTTTGAGCTCTGACAAATAGGCAAGAAGCCAGTGGCAAACAGAGAGGGGTTTGTCTAGTGGAGTCTAGAAATTAATCAGATTTTTAACCCTTAGGTCTGACAGGAGCTATGACTTTCACAAATCTCTGATTTCTTGGGGCTTAGGGTCTCCTGTTACAATAACTCTTGTCAACTTCATGGATTTGTTTGAGAAGTTTACTTGATTTACTTGTTTATTAGAATTATATGTAATTAATGAGGCCTTCTTGAGGTTCCATCCTCTACTTAACTGCTGGGATCTCATATCTCTTGTGTCTCACAAACATACTTTTCAAGCTGTCATTGAATCCTCTGCAATTTTTACCTTCTTTTGACTGAGAGTTTAAATCAGAGTTAACAAGATAGCTCTGGTCCCTGGCCATGCCAGCATCTCCATCATTCTCTGCAGCATTTGATGTTTTGCTATCCTTTTGGGCTTCCAACTTGCCCTTCTCTCAATGTGTAAACCCAAGTACTGTTTTCACCTTCCTGGATCAGACTAAATAAATTGTACTTTCTCAAGCTGTGGCCAGTATCAGATGCTTTATGGCAAGATGCCTGGTATCCTGAAGAGTATTTTTCCTTTACCAAAGTATAAACCCTCCTAATCCAGAGCGTGTATTTTCCAAGCAGATGAATGTTCTACCAGGATACGTGCACATACCCAGTCCTTTTTCTTTTAGTTTTATAGTCTCTTGGATTTACTGGTATCACGTGTCAGTGAGCAAAAGCTAGCCAACAGTGTTTGCTTCTTATTCCAAACCTGTCTCTTTCCATTCCCTTGCTGTTAATGTTAATTGTTTTGATCATTTCAGCATCCTTCTGCGAGCTTAAACACACCTCCCCTGCTTGCCTTCCCTTCTGCTGCTTGAGTCAGGTTCTGGATGTCATCCTTTAAGCTTCTACGTTCATCCATAAGATCTCAGCTGAGCTTTCCTTCTTCCTCCCTACCATCCAGTCTGCTCTCATTGCTTCTTTTGCATAAGTTGTCCACTTGTGATTCTATGTTATTCCTTAGTGTCTGTCCTTATCTAAAAATGTCTTAATTCTACAAAACAAAGCCGTTAAAGCTTTATGCAATTCTCCTGGGTTGTTCTGTACTCTTCTTGTATGTGCCTCTAGAATGTAAGTTCAAGGCTGGGATGCTGTTTGCTGGTGTTCTTTGCCTAGCAAGCTGTGTACGCTCACTGTGCTCATACATTAAGTGATCCTTACAGCGCGTTAAGGGCCTCATGTGACAACTGTTGCGAATGTGCTGTACTGTCCTTGCAGGGAGGCTTGAGCCTGTAAATATAGACCCAAGAGTTCTCAAAACTCCAGGCAAATCAGATCCAGAGACTCGCTTAAAGCCCTTTTCAGATGTGTGTCAGGGTAGTAGAAGAGAGGGAATGTAAGGTTGTGGTAGAAGAGATGGGAAGCAGAATAGCACAGAGAGGGGGGACTGCCTTTTAAGCACTTAAAGCCAGGCGATATATGTGGCTGGGAGCCATCGATCGCTTTCTGTAGTGTCTTTGCCTAATCCTAGCTTGCTTACAGCATGTAAAACTTAATTTGTGGGGTTTGGGTGTTACTTACGTGATTAAAATGGCAGTCTGAGAGGAGCACACCCTGCCATGACATCAACTTTCCACTGAGTTATTTAAAAAGCTAGATTTTTTTTTTTTTTAATCCTGTGATGGGTCATTATTTTAATACTAGTAAATATTTCTCATTGTAAGAACAAATTTCCTTTTATAGTATCCGCATGCTGCTGTTTTTACTGAATCCAGCATAGAGCTATTTCCCATTTCTAATTGTTCACTCACACTCCGCAGTTCTTGCGTGTTCATGTGTGCGCTCCCTCTCTCGCTCTCTCTCAGCTTTTTTAGCCTTGCTGATCTATTATTGTGACTTTGGCGAGACGACGCCAGCTTTCAGCGTTTAATGGGCTGTGAGCAGGAACGATCAGCTACTTCCTCTGCCTGTGAGACCATGATGTCATCAGCTACTCTGGGTTGCTTTACCATCCGCTGCTGCTGCTGCTTTGGTGTATGTGGAAAGAATGTAAACAGCACTTTCCAGATGTTCTCAGGGCAGCTGGAGAGCCATAAATGGACTGTTTGGGTCAGGAATATTACTAATCTATTTAGGAGGTGGCAGTGAATAAAGTCATAAAAACATATAGCTGCAGTGCATATCCTGTGCAGCATGCTCTGTCAAGTGTATGACAGTGGGTGGTTGGAACGGTTAAGTGATTACATAGCGTGTTCAGGACTTGAGCTGGGTAGGTGAACTATCTTTATACCCTCTCTCCTTCCCTCTCTTACCCTTCCTTCCTCCAGCTTCAACTCCTGAATGAAACACAGCAACAATGTCCTTCTAATCTCATGCAAGGCAAATGCTGTTTTGTTCACCCAGAGTGCCTCCAAGTTGTAAGTGATCTCAGCAGATGAAGAGTGAAGAAAAGAAAGATGATCTAGTTTTTAAATTCCCAGTATAACATCTGGTGTAGTAGGAATTGCTGAATAAACATGTGGGTGTTTCACCTTGGTGCAGTATAGAATAGGAATTTGGAAGCCGGTGTCTCTCGTGCCTCTCCAGGGCTGGAGAAAGCATCAAATCTCATCCACTTGTGGTATATCCAAAAAAAGTCTGTTTTGGGGGAGAACCAGTCATTTCCTTCTTTAGAGGGTGTGTGTTTTTAATGCATTAATTAATTTTTATTGAGTGGTGGAAAAACTGATGTCAGAGCTGCATTGCGGCTGGATGTGCAGGAACACAAGGTTGTAGGAAATCATACAGCTAACATCATAAGGGCAGTGAAAGTTTAACCATGGAGAGTTTAAAATAGCAAAGCTGAGCCCTATGGATATTAAAAGATATGACTGAATCAAAACAGCGGTCTAATATTAAAGTAGATTTTGCTGGCAGAGTAGCAAACTTCTTGGGTTAATTTCTTTTGTGTATCCAGTGTCCAAGGGTAGTTTTGTTGTCTCAACACCTTGATTTCTGACTTTGGTATTGTCAATTTCTGGCTATTGCAGGATGCAAACTACAAGGGGCAATACGGGTTGTGTCTCACTGTTTTTTTGGCAGGCCTCTTTATTCAGGAGTCTGTAGAGTATCCTTTTCCTTTTACGGTGGTCTATAAACTTGTCCAGCGTGACTTCTTCCCTGGCACTTCTCACAGTTCAGATTGCACAGATCCATGACAGCAAGGCGAGGGAGGTGGAGCGAAGTGCTTTGGAAATCGGAGCCAAGAAGGAGCGCAGTTACATAATTGTACAAAAGAAAAAGGATTTTTTGTTTTGTTTTGCTTTTCCTTCTCATTTCCTTCTGCGAACTGAAAAAACGTCGTTGGAAAGCTGGATGGAAAAACTTCAGCATCATTCATCCCTGTGGGGACATGAAATGTATTGAAATGTTCCACCTGTTTTATGGCTGTTGCTTTTCCTCTTTCAGGTTTGACATCTACAGGAAGGTGCCAAAAGACCTTACACAGCCAACCTACACAGGGGCTATTAGTAAGTAACACTTCTTTTTGATGTCCTTGCATACCCCTGGTCTAAAATTAAAGATTGTTTGGCTTCTCTGTCTCYGGGGAATTTTTTTAAGGAGATATTAAACACTGGAAAGGGTATCTTTTGTTGCTGAGACAGCTTATTTTGCCCAGTCTGTCACGTCGTACTAAACGGCAGAGTAATTTGCATGGATTCAGAATCTCAACAACAAAAAGTAGTAAAGATACATTGTCATGAAAGGGAGCTYCTAGAAGCTAGTGCTGAAATACCCGCTCTGCTAGCTACTGAGGTAGCTAGAGAKCTTTTTGCTAGTGAACAGAAGCTGTGAGTCTGCTCCAAACACTGGTGGGGGGGATGACTGCAGATCTTTTTACCTCTCTCTGATAGGCGTCCCCTCAGTCAGCGTGAAAAACAGCTGCTAACAGGTGCATTTACAGTTAGTGTACCCAGGCGTTTGCTTGCTGAAGAGAGTTGAGGAACCAAACTTCTGCAAACAGGGAATCCAGGTTCTGGCTCAGTAAGGAGCAGTGTGGGTGGCAATATGCGGTGGCCAGCGGTGGAGATGATTTGGGAAACACATATTTCTCTCACAACGATTCAGGGGATTCATCTGATGTTGTAGGTGGGACTAATGAGCAGAGATCTTATTTTGTTGTTATTTGTCATGCTTTTAAAGAAGAAAAATTGCTTGGTCAGAAACCACTGATAGCAATCCACTCTCACTCCTGTGTATCAATACCTAGACTTCGGCTGATATAAATCTCTTGCCTTGGGCCCCTTTTCCTTCCTTCCTCCTCCTGAGGGAGGCTGTAGGCTGAGTAATGCAATTTCACACAATTATATGCAGTGAGCGCACTGTGTGGAGTGGTAAACATTGATCAGGTTGATCTGCCAGGCCTGTAATTAGACGCCTAATGCAGCTTTCCTGTTCCATTGAACAGTGACTTCCTTTGATCATGTAGCTGTGCTCCATTCATCCATTCTTGTAGATGGGTCAGTAGCCTTGTATGTCATTGCTGACGTGAGTGATGTCATATCCCTTGGTGACAGCAGGCATCAAATAGAACTGAGTCAGTAGCAGTGAATCAGTGGACACAAACGAGAGCCCCCGTGAGCTAAAGAATCTCCTCACTCCTCACTGTGAGGATGGTCAAAGACTGGAACAGGTTGCCCAGAGTGCTGTGGAGTCTCCATCTTTGGAGATACTCAAAACAACTAGACCCAGCCCTGAGCAACCTGCTTTAGCTGACCCTGCTTTGAGCAGGGGAGCTGGACGAGATGATCTCCAGAGGTCCCTGCCAGCCCCAACTATTCTGTGCTTCTGTGAAGATAGCACATTACTCTAAATATTTACTTTCAGAGAGTCCTTGTCCTCCGTGTTCTCCTGACCGCTGAATTACTTGTATGTTGACTCCCTTTTAGGTTTGCTGAAACTGTGAACAAAGGGCTTGAATAAAACTGTTTGCTAATTTAGAGTCGTATGAGATTTAGTGTTTTGAAAGAACACTTTGAACTTGTTAGTGATCCTGCCTTCTCTTCTGTTTTGGAAACTAAGAGTTCCCACACTATAACTGGGCTCCCTTTGAGAATTTGTCTTGTTATGAATCACCTGCAAAAGAGTATGTTTTAGAAACAAAAAAAACCATCAAAGGCCATCCAGTGTTAGGTTTTCTGATCTGCAGTAAACAGCTCAAGTGATAAGTCTGTTGTGGGAAGGCTTGAAGGCTGTGACTCTTACTTAAAGTTATTAGCTGACTTACTTCTCTCTATTGTTATTTGCAGCTTCTCAGGCTTTGATTTTCTTCTCTAACTGGTTCTCCTTCTTTTTGTCAGAGTGTTTTTAGACAGGCTGATATAAGCTTTTGAACCACACAGTCAGCCAACAAACTGTGGTGGCTTTGCATGTGAGGATCTTGTGTTCGGCTTTCCTAATGGGCTTTCTGTCTGACCAAGCCTGTGACTTGTAATTTGAAATCCGGTAATCTTGTGTGTTGTAGGAGGCCATGAATGAGACCAGCCCATTGCCATGCCAGTTTGAAGCCTGGGAAGGTTGCATGATTTCGTGATAAATGCTTTAGGGAAGTCAGCTTGTAATAATCTTAGGGGCTTGGGGGTAGGGGAAGGTTCTGCCTCATAAAAAAATATTTTAGAGTCTAATAAATATGTGAAACAACGACGGCTGCTACTGTATTTTGGCTTTCTTTAAGTCTTCCAAGGTTTACAGAGCAGATATAAAATAGGCCATAGTAGCTGACTATTAATTTAGGCTCTTCCCACATGATTTCTGCTGAAACTTGAGTTCAGTATCACTTCTGGTGCTGAAGACTTTCTGGAGTAGGAGTGGATTTACTGCAGGATTCCTACAGGGTTTTCTGGATTGTAAAAAGGCCTTTTTTTGCAAAGTTTGAAGTTTATTAGGGAAGAAGGAATAGATCAGATTACAGAAGAAAAGAGRTGGAAGGTACCAGCTCTGCTTCTGACCACCAGGACTAAAGTGGCCAACTCCTCTAGGGAAGAAGCAGCTCAGGGAGAATAAGTGTTAGGGTATTTTGGTGGAGGAGAGCAGGCAATCTCGAACACAGACAACTTCAAAGGCCAAGTGGAGGGTTATTGAGTCTTTCTGTTATGTATGGGTTTGTAATTTCAACAGTTGCAGTGAACGCGGCATACAAGATACTTCAAATCTGTGTAGCAACCCTCACGGCTACCAAAAATGAGTAGGAACGAAGGAACGAAGAACAGTCCGCTGCGTTTTCTGGAGTGAGGTTTGTGTAGAACAACATACCCGCTGCTGTGGACCTTTCTGAAAAGTGTGCGGAAGTTACCCGTTCCTTTTTCTCAATAAAAATCTCTTCTTTCAGGCAGCATTGCAATCCCTGTGCCACTAAGCCAGTCCGGTTGTTGTCCCTCTTCCACCAAATCCTTGTGCCAGTCTTTGCAGGCCTTCCCACCCGTGTAGCATGTCTGTGATGCCAGCACAAGGCCGTTCTAACAGACCTGACTAATGTGGTGAGAACTTGGCCATGTTTGGGTATGTAGGCAGCAGCAGCACATGGCCTGGCTGGCTGACAGTTGGCATCTGGCTGGACAGGAGCAGTCGGACTTCTTGAGAGAGGGGCCTGCAACTCGGACAGCTGCTGTAGCAATCCTGCTATTTAACAGTCAGTGTGGATGCATAGTTTGCATGCACATGTTGTATGCACACATGGTAATGTTATCCAGAAATACTCTATGCTGTTTGGAGGCTGGAGTTTTAAATACACATCAGGAAATATCAAAGTTATGATTCACATGGCATCTGTAACAAGACCCGTTCSTTGCACTTTGTAGCAGTTTGCTCCATTGAACAGTAAATACTGTTAATTTTATGCCTTAATATAGACATGGATCCACGTTCTCAGTCTGTATGATGTGTTAAACACTCTGCGTTTCTTTCATTTCTTGTGGGGTGGGGAGGAAGAGTCAGGAATGTACATAGATGGGGTATGTATCAGAAGGGATATGTACAAAAAGGTTAGGTTGTTGAAGCTAGTGTAGGAAAAAAAAAAGCTTGGGAGAATTTCCCATCCTTTTGGGATTACTGATTAGCCAACAGCAGTGTGTTCCAGTGTGTCTAACACCAGCAACCTTTGATACATTGATCGTGTTATCATATTAGAGTTTTAAGAAACCTGTCTAGATGGTCCTTCAAGCTCTGTGGGAACATCGCAGTGCTCTTGCAGTTAAGCTGAGCTTTATACATTAATTGTTTTATTTTGTCTGATCCTAGCCTTTAATCTGCTTTCCCAAATATAATACAGTTGTCAAATGTGGGTGGCAGGAACTGCACATTTGCATGGAAGCAAGTAAAGGCCTTTACTATGAAATAAGTAGCTGAAGCACTGTGTGCATAAATTCTTTTGCTGGGAACATCGTATGTGCCTGCAGCTCCATGCTAAGGAGAAGAGCTCACGTTCTGCGTCTGCAAAAACATCGGCTCAAGAGACAGATTAACACATAAGACTTTCACATAAGTCTCATGCCAAAGACACCCCCCTGTCCTGAAAATGTGTGTGTACAAGAAGAGTTTTACACAAGAGCAGCCATGCTAGGTAGGTGAGTGCAAATGGCTATGTAGCCTAATATCCTCTTGCCAGGAGTGGTCAGCAGCGGGTGCCTGAAAAAGAGCATGAGGACAGGTTAAACATGTCGCCAGGCTTCGGTCAGTTGGCAGTTCTGAACTTCTTGAGCTAGAACGTGGTTCCCTTGTGTTTAGTAGCCCTCAATGGATTTCTTCTTCAGGGCATGTCTGATTCCTTTTTGAAATCCTACAGACTTTTTTTTTAAGCATCCCCAACATCCATAGTCAAGAATTTTCAGAATTTAGTTAGGTGTTGTGTAAAGGAAAACCTCCTGTTGTTTTTAACCTCCCCCTTCCCTCCCATGCCCATAACAGAAGAGACAGTGAGTGGTCATTCATCTCCTTCAGGCTGCTCATGATGTTGTATACCACTCTCATGTCCACCCTCAGTAATCTCTTTATGTGTTGAACACTGACTACATAGTTTGAAGACTGGCAAAAGCATTGAGGAGCTTTGAAAGTCAGTATGCCTTTCAGGGCATTTTTGCAGGAATTTTTTTAGATATAGGTTAGTGGAATTCTACTGTGCGGTGTTTGGTAAGTATTGTCACAAGCCTTCACTGCAAGAGCTGGATTGGAAGATGGACTTGCGGGAGCAAATACTTTGTATATTGGAAAAGGAGAAGATAATTTGATGATGGAAATGGCAGAGAAGAAAGTTAAAAAATTGGGAGAGAGAGAAAGCTCTGGGAAAGAATTTACAGTTGGTAGTACCAGGCTTGCATAGAAGAGAGCAGAGAGGTCTAGCTGATGCTGTGGAAAGCCTTTACAGGATGATAACAAGCAGAGAGGAATATGGGAAGGAATTAAAGAAGAAAGGGTTGTCTCTATGTCAGACGCTCTCCCCTGCATACTGCCAAAGATCAGAGATCTTGTGGCTCTGCTGTTCGGTRGTTAACAGTAAGAAACACTGGATCAACTAGTATTGTGCCTAGGTTGCATTTTTGGCGCTCTTACGTAGGTGTATATGTTCTCATAAGAATTTGCTGCTCTGCTTTAAGCAGACCTTTCTCCTCCCCCACGCTGCATGGTGCCCTGTGCCAGTGGCTTAGCTGGGTTACAGCAGTGGTGTTCTTCTGTGTCTTGACAGCCAAGACTTGGAAGCAACTGTGTGACCATCTGAGGTTTCTCTTTAGAAATTAATATCCCCTCTTGCTTCCCATTTTCCTACTGGTCTTTGACTTTGTATTTCCGTTTTCTCTCTTTCTTCATCATAGCTAATGGTTTTTTTGGCATCTCTTTTAATCCCATGCACTTTTCCGAGGGTCAGTAAATTAATCCACCCTTGAAATGACTGATGAGGAAGGGGAAGCAACKCATTTCTCTTTCCTCAGAACTATAAACTGACTAATCTGAAGAATGAGGCACAAGACTTTAGGTCACTCGAGGGTCTGTCTCGGTATTTGCCTTAAGTACCTCCTCTTYCCTTCCCTTCCCTCTCACATTCTCTACCAAGGGAGTTTGCACAGCCGCAATTGTATGATAAAATTGTTCCCTAGCCAGCTGTTGTTTGAGCTTCCCGAAGGAATGGGTATTCAGGCTGTATAGGTCATGTGGAATAAAGTTGAGGAACAGGGTTTTTCTTAGGTATTTCTCAATCCTAATTAGTGGTTATGGTAAAGTGGTCATTTCCAAAGAGTGCGTGGTCATTGTAACTCTGCTGGGATTGAGAGGTGAGCCAGATTGTACTCCTGTTGTCACAGCCCTGGAATAGCGTGCCATTTCCTGGTTTACTCTTTCGTGTAGTGATTCATGGTGAACTTGGGATTTTGTTTAATACAAATACACCTTGCAGCCCTGTCTCCTTGAGTTGGCACATCCTTGTCTACTCCAATCATCCCTGCTCAATAGGATTTACAGCTTTCCTTCCTTCCAGCCCCTCCTGTGTGGGTCAATGACTGTGTCACTATTGCACGAATGTCACTCTACAATGTAACCRGTAATATGCCAGTTACTTTGGGTTCCCTCCTTTTAACTCTAGGTTGGCATTCTTAGAAAAGACATGGGACTTGTTGTCCAGGTACTTCACATTTCCTTCACTGAGAATTTTCCCTCTCTGAAGAGTCACTATATCAGCAAATGGAGAAATTAGAGAAGTATCAGGCATTGACTAGTCCATTATTGCCTTGTCGCTGCTGTACCAGCTCTATCTAGTGGGTAGTGCAGGCTGTGAGATGACTTGCACATAGCCTTAGAACTTGACAAAGAACCAAAATGTCTTCTAATCCACAAAACACTGCACAGCTGACTGTATGCTTTTGAAGCAAGGAGGTGTTGATTCTTTTTCCTTTCTGGAGGTTTTAGTAGTAATATAATTACATTTGGAGCAAGGGCTCTGAAGAAATATTGTCAAGCGACTTTGTCAAGAAGGAGGGAGAGCTGGCAGACCAACATTGTGTGCTGGAGATGGAGAACGCAAGAGCCATGGGGAAATGGAAATCATGATAGAAAAGGTGGCCCAAGAATTAAGATATCCAGCAGGATGTTGGATATTGTCATGCCATTGAAGTCACTGCTCTGATGGCCTYGTCTGGGTCATTGTCTCTAGAGGGTGTTAGTTCTCAAGTGTGTCTGGGTGGCATATCCATGGGGGGAATAACATGCCTATGTGAAAACAGTTTATGTCTTTGTTAGAGATTTGAAACTAACCTTTTCCTCTCCTTGCCTCTTTTCCAGTCTCTGTCTGCTGCTGTCTCTTCATACTGTTTCTCTTCCTGTCTGAGCTCACCGGATTCATAGCCACTGAAATGTAAGTAAAAATCATGTTTTCCTTTGTTTGAATGTATGTGCCTATATGGTTCTTTACATCTTTACTCTGTTACCTTGGAAAAAATGTGCCTGTAATTTCACTAGGTCAGTTAGTTGTCTAATGGTTTTTTGATTCCTTTTGGTTGAGTCTGAATTCTCARTCAGTCATTCAGCTTTTTAATTTACTAAAGTATGCTAGGCAAACTTGGTTCTAAAATACTTCTGTTAGAGAAAACTGTTCCAGACYTGCTTGACCTTTTATTAGCTGCATACTGGATTTCTGTTGAGCACAGTGGATATTTTTCATGTGACCACACATCACATCAAAAGCTTCTGACCCTTTTCAGTTCTGTGCTGATCAGGTGTAAGGTAGCGTGAATACTAAGATGATCAATGCCAGTCAGTTGCAGTTTCCCTCTTCCTTCTTAAGCTGTTGATTTCGTGTCCGTATCTGAGATTTGTTTCCCCTTTCCTCCTGTATAGGCACTTTCCTCTGTACTTGTTTGATTCAAAGTGATTTTCAAAATCTAGTGTGTTTTTCATCAGTGATACTGTATGTTTAAATGTGTGGTGCCTACTGGTTGAATCCACATGGTCTGTGCTCTGAGACTGTGGGTCTCATTACAGATATGGTGGGATCTCTGACAAGATGTTTTCTTTTCCCCTCGCTTCCCTGTGGATAAAACGGGTATCACATTCTGCCAGTCTTCACTGGATGTTTTTGGAGATGCTTTTTGGAAAAATGAATTGCATAAAATACGTATTATTATTAGTTTAATGTTAATAATACCTGGGTTTTTTTAATGTCAGAGCTGAATCTCTGATACATGCAGGTAGCTTTACTCACGCGTGAGTGTTATCTTCTTTCTTTTTGCCTGTTGAGCCTTACTTGGAAACTTAGTTGACAGGTTTTGTGCCTGAAGACAAGTTGTCCCAGGTAACCTCTTTGGGACCTTGCTTTGAGCAAAATGGAAATAATTTCCACTTTAAAAAATGGCTCATAGAGCAAGTATTTTACTTAATCAGATATTTTTTTTTCCTGCTCTCATGGTTCTCCTGCTTTGAAGTAAACTTTTCTTAGTAACTATTAACACAGGTACCTTTGTTTTGGGTTCTAGGAAACATTCTCCATCACCCTGCTGATGTGGCAGTGAGCTCACTAGACTGTGAGGCACAGTTCCTGGACAGTTAGGGAGGGTGGAACTTCTGTCAGACTTAGGTGATGGTCCAGATAGCAACAGATGTCACTGCTGAGCAAAAAAAGCTCTGAAACGCGTTGGGCTCATGTGCCGTATTTAGATTGACCATGCTTTACGTGGCTTCTGATAACCACATGGCTTTTTCATTGTTTTTGTGCAGCTCTGACTTGGGTCAAGAATATAATTTCAAGAACAATTTTAACCTTGAGTAATGTTTAACCTTAAGACAGTAGYGTAATCTAGCTCTAGCTAACTTTTTATGCCCATTGCGCGTTTACTTCAGAGATGGTATCTTAGGTTTCTTACTCGCTGTTTCTTTAAATTCAGTTCCGTGCATTTGCTTGTAAAATATTAGGGTCACCTTACCAACCCACTTCTCTCAGGAGCTGAGTTTTCTTGGTTTTCTTGTTTTAAAAAAAAGAGAAAAGCTAGACAAAGTGCTTCAAGTAAAACAGTACTTTTTCTTGCTCTCCTCTTAGATCTCATTCTCTCATCTGTTTTTCTTTTTTCTTTTAGTTAATGCTTTACCAGGAGGAATTAGTAATATTTACCTAATTTTGATCCAGTTATTTGAGTGTACATGCCTTTATGTATTGCTAGTTTCCTGACTAGAGATTTCTTTTTGAACAGCAAAATTGTGTGATGCTCTGAGGCCTCTTCATGCTTTTTTCTTAACAAGATGATGCATTTTCCGCAAAGGTATTAGAGATGCTGTAAGTTCCTGCGTGCTCAGCTGACACGTTTCTCATTAAAACCTCAGAGAGATGGTAAACCGCCTTTCCCAGCAGGAACTGCGTGGGGAGGAGGTGTTTGTAAGCAGTAAAGCAGTAAAATTTTAGAGAGGATGTCATGGAAGAGACTGAGATGAATGCAGGAGACTGATTCGTCATGGACCATCCAACACAATAGCTCGCAGAATATGAAAACCTCCTTCTGATGAGTTATAGGTCGTCAAAATCTCTCTTGCTGGCAACAGATCACCSACAGCATTTGTGAATAGGCTCCCCCTGTAACAGCAGAAATACTTCAGAAAGTCACATAACAAAGTGCTTCCCAGTTCAGCAACTTCTAAAGTAGAAGTAAACTTTTCTTTTTTCCATTTCTTACTCATTGCTTTCTCTTCTRGGAAACCCAGTACCTTAAAGGTGTTCAGAGATGTTACGAAGCTCTTGTGCTTCCCTTTCGAGTGTGTACTGCTGGCAGTGCGTTGCGAGGCAGCATAGTCTCATCGTTCGGAATAAGGGTGCAGAAGTGCGGAGCTCTGCGTGGTCTGGAACAAACAGTGTGAGAACTCTGTGCCACCATTTAAACTGGGTGGTAGCCAATAATAGGGGAGATATTATCTCACAAAGATATTTTGAGCCTTGTTTGCCCATGAATCAAATATTTTTGAAGATACGGAAAATTCCTTATGTGCAAACTGTTCAATTCCCATCAGCTTGTATTGCAAGCTTCGAGTTTCTTTTGTGTTAAGAGTCTCCAACAAATATCTCTCCCAGCTTGAAGTTTTCTAGTGTCAGCCAGGATCTGAATGATTAACTAGAGTGTGCAAATACATGGCGTGAGCTTTCCTGCTTTGCCAGTGCCAGCTGTACTGAGAGACTGCATCAGTCTTTCTCCTCTTGTGTAATATTTCCTTTAAAGCAGTCATGCACTTGACAAAGCCGGATTGCATGGGGATAACTGCACATTTTTGATGGCGAGGTGAAATCGAGAGCACTTGGCCTGGTGCCTTACATCAGAGACGTACTAGGTTTGCTGATGTGGACTCATGCTTACCTCATAGCCCTATTATGCCGAGTAATTGTGCATGGTGTGTGTGTGCACTGACAGCCTGCTTGAGGGCAAGTCAGCAGCAACCTCAACAGCAGTGGTACCCACAGGATTAACTGTCTAACTCTCACCAACGGGAGGTTTCTTTGGTATCTGCATCTAAAGTGAGAGGTTGGTGTGGTTTGTTGAACTCATGCTGCAACATGAGAAAATAAGGTGTGCTCCGCACCGTGCTAACCCCTAATACTTGCTAGCTTCTACCCACTGTTGGACTTTCTTCTAYGTTCGTGTGACTGTGGCAACTTAAATTCCTGGTATTACTAGAAATCTCAGTTTGGTCACTCTTGCCCAACTTCAAAGCTGTTTCTCCTTGACCAGCCCATTGTGTTAGCATTTATCGTCTCAACTGCTGAAGTCTTGTCTGGGTGGCAGAAAGCCAAGAAATTACACCCTCATCTTGAGGATAACAGTCATAAGACTAAAACCAAACAGATTACCGATGTGGGGAAGACAGCGTGCATCACAGTAGCTATGTCATAACTCGTGTGGGCATTTCTAATGAGCAGTAAGATTGCGTCTGTGCACGGGAGCTTACTTCAGTTGGAAAGCCGAACTAAGACACTATGCGCATTACAGCGGACATGCAGGAAGTTCATGTGGCATAGGTAACACGCTATAAATGCACATCCTATTTTGCTGCTGACTRGCTTCCTGTGTAGACGAGCCCTGAGTGGGGTAGAAAACTCCTAGTTTCTATCTTCTAGATTTATTGCGTGACCCTGACAGGCAGTCCTCTGAGCAGCCACGAAGGAAATCAAAGCTTGGTTCTTAGGTGGGGCTGCATCCTTTTCAGAAAAAGCAGTGAAGGGCTGGTGAGGGAAGAGGTTTTTCTTTCTTTGCTCAGCCGCAACCCATCATTGCAGTTAAGGGGAGGGTGAGTTTAAATCTRGAAGTCAAGGACCTTCCTGATTTTTTTGTTTGTTTGTTTGTTTTCTGTCCAGACTGAGAGTGACTGAAGACTTAGTCCAAAACAAGAACCTAGATCAATCTCCTCAATTCTGTAAAAAAAGAGAAGGAGGTTCGTGCTCCACATTTGAACCTCTGCAAAATTGACAGTATCAAACATGGTTGTCCCACTGAGCAAATGACTCAAATGGCCGAAGAAATGAAACTAAAGTGTTAAATGTGTCTGGTATTTCCTGGGCAGGATYGGTAGCAGATTGAGAGCTGAGAGTAGATTGAGGGCTAGAAATTGCTTGGCATACCTTTTAATGGCCTTCCTCATTCATCTTGCTGTTATGTTGCAAATCAAGAACGTAGAAATCACCTATCTTTTCTAATTAACTCAGATCAGTGCTAGAAGTCAATAGCTGGCAAGATGATAATCCTGCAGTGTTATCACTGTAATTAGGTCATGAATTATGTTCTGTAGGATCAATAAGAGTTTTCCAAGTATTCCATCATTAAGGAGGAAAGATGTAATTAACTAATCTAGTCTGCCTTGCATTGGCAGCCAGGGGAAGGGGTAGGAGGGTATGAATATGATACTTGCGGTATGATGTAGCTGCTCAACAATAATTCATCTGCCACAGCACACTGTAGAAAGCAACAGAGACCATTCCTGGCAGTGTTTTCTTTTTCTTTCTTTTTTTTTTTTCTTTTTAATTAAGTAACTGGCACTGAACAGACTGAAGTGACAAGTTTGCCACTTGGAAGGCTGTGCCCCCCTGCAAGGCAATTAATGAATCTGCAGGGCAGAATATCTGTAATAAAAATACTGCCTTTGCATAAAAGCATAAATCATCAGCAATGTCCAAATCATTTGTTCATTTAAGGTGACCAGATCATTCACTGGGGACACCTGTTTGCTTTAATCTTTATGAAAAATACCGTGGCTGCTCTGTGAATATCAAACAGCCCACCTCCTACACCTGGACCACATCACGTGCAGCATGACTTGACTGTTCATGCAGGCTGTCAGGTACCCTGAATGTGGGAGGAAGCAAAACGCCAGGAGCTTCTGAGACCAGCGTTGCTTGTTCACACTGGATTCATTTGCATGCTGAAGACTGATCCTGCAGTGCAGCAGAATTGTTATCATACCTGCCTTCAGAGCTTTTTTGTCCCTTAGCTCTCCAAGGTATATTGAATGTGTCTTGTGGCTCTTGGCTCATGAAGACTTCTCATAACAACCTGTAGGATCAAGCTGCTGTAAGCAGCAGAGTGCGATCCTGGTGCAACAAGAGTTCCTTCTGCTGGAAACCGTAACCTTGGAGGATAAGCCATCTGCACCGGTAGCACAATGCTACAACTCATATGTTCTGATCCAGGTCCCAGATGCTAAGCTGGAGATGGAACTCCAATGCCACCAGCTCATCCAGTTGAGGCAGTTGAAATGCTGGAGCAAGCTAGACCACCATAGGGAATACAGCCTAGTAGTCAGAGGGGAATGGGAGTTGTAATCCTGCTCTCACCRTGGACTGACCTTGAGACAGACACTTTTCTGTAGAAGGATGTAGTACTTAGCTGCCTACCGCTCGGCGTGCTAAGAAGCTTAATTAATGTTTGCGTAGTAACTTGGAGATTACCTAATAAAAGGTGTTATATATTTGTGAAGTGTTGTTATGCCGTTTGTCCTAATGTACATGTGTGGGTTAGCAGGAAGCGGAAGGTCGTGTCATGATGTCATTTGCAATTTCTGACTCAAATCTACATTGACGTCTTTTGAACCCTTCTCCTTCTTCCTGCCTTCTGGAGAACTGTAATTCCTTCCTTTGTAGGACAGTGTGTTTTCTGTGCTTCACAGCTGAGCCAAGACCTAATCTGAGACAAAGACCTTCTCAATGAAGAACTGATTGAGATTCAGGGCATAGAAAGAAGAAGATTACATATGGCAGAGCAATAGACATATGCACAATTTATTACACAGTAGAGAATTTGCTGACCTGCTTGTTGTCTCTTCACAGAAAATGAGAAGAAGATGAGTTGTTTGTGCTATGTTGGGTCTTCTCTGGTCTGGCACAACAGAGAAGGTAGTGCAGGAATCTCAGTTTTGGTGGTCTGGCACAACGGAGAAGAAGGTAGTGCAGGAATCTCAGATTTGGATGGTTGTGTTTCTGGAAGGTGGTTGATTAGAGCTGAAATGGCAAGCAGAGCCAAGAGAGCTTGTCTGAGAGTCTTTTGAGAAGCTTTGGGCTCCCTCAAGAAAGAATGATTATTTTCCCTCTTAGGCTTAGGGTCCTGGAGACCAGAGAGTGCCTCCTGGGAGTTGGAGGACAAGGTAAAATGCAGCTTGCTGGAGTAAGTGGTTGTATTTTCTGTATGTCTGATGGCTGGGGAGGAGCGTGCCTGGTTGTTTTCTGTGAAAGAGGGAGAAAAAAAGGCTAGAACTTGAAGCAGAGACTGAGGAGGACAGAGGACAAGGAAGATGCGTTTAGAGAGCACCCAGGCAGCGTGTGATGCGTTTAGAGAGCACCCAGGCAGCATGTGAAGCTCTGAAAGGTCAATGCAGTGTGTCTTCTCTTGTATATAAAGGGCCGCAGGCTCTTCAGCTGTTGAAGTGCTGAAGTGTCTAATGTTAGTGGCCAGGGCTGCTGGGTGGAAATAAGTTACTGAGGAAGTTTTGTTTCTGGGGAAACAAAGCTGTTGTGTCATAAATCTAAGTCCTGAAGCATGGAGAACGGGTCTGGCTTTCTTTGGAAAAAATCTTAAAGAAATTCTGAGCCCTCTTGCCGCTGTTTCCCCCTTTCATTCTCTCTTGCGTACCATTTGCATGATCTGTGATCTTAGCCAAAGACTCCAACTTTTTGTGTGTAATGCTGCAAGTTTGTAAGCAAACGGATTAAGCAGCTGAGAAACCCAGCAGCACCGCTCAGGAATGTGAAGTATTTTGGAGTGGTTCTTTCTAGAAGTGAAGCAGATTCTTTTTGTGTGGATCACGGCTCCTGCTGCGTGGAGAAACTTTCCTCCCTTTCCTTGAATCAGTGGTAGGAGGCCCCGTGGAGGGAGAGGTTCACCTCTCACCTGTCCTATTGCCCTCATTTCATAGCTCTGCACCTCACCTCTGCTTTATTGTGCCACTTTTATTCAAATAGTCCTTAACAGCAACCAGTAAAATACCAACTCCTACGTGCTTAGGGTCTTCGGAGGAGGTATGTGCCATCTTTGGAGTCACAATACGACCCTATATGCTGCCTCTTTAACAGCCATAGAAGCAGCTGTGTTTACAGTGTCTTTCTGCCTGACCTCAGGTTTTATTTCCCTTGTGACCATTCCGGATTCACCGTTAAGCGCTGTTACTCCTGGGACACTTTAGGTTCCAGGAGGGACAGCTATAAATTAGAGCCAACTTCACCTCTGGAGACGTTATCCCTTCAGGGAGAGTTGCTAGAGGTGGTAAATAGTGCTTTTCCCAACATCCCAGGATTGTCCAATTAAATAATAGGAAGGCTATGTGCAATTTGGCTTCTTGGCCCTGGGGAGGAGGATAGCAAGGGAGGTGTGAGTGCCAGTTCTCTGCCAGCTCCATTCAGACTTAGGTGGTGGTGGTGGTTCAGGAGGAGATCCTGGAAGGAGTAGCCTTGACCCTGGAAGTTTGCTTTCCCTGTAAGGTTTCCAGAATGTATTTTGGGAGTGAAATTTCCAGTTTGTTGAAAATGAAACCTTCTCCTGAGGTCTGCCCCAGCAAGTGTAGCCTGTGGTGTGTTGTCATTGTGCCCTTGGTTCTCCACAGTGAGAGGGACCTCAGTAACAGAGCAGGTCAGCGCAAAGGGAGCACTTTGGAGCCCCTAATAAGAAACCTTGCTGGGTTTATTAGCCTGCGCCCTCTGCAAGAGCTGGTGCTGCCAGGAGGAGGCAGTGGCTGGAGCTGGGAGGAGAAGCAGGGTTCAGCAGGCAGGATGCTCCATGAAAGGTGGCACTGCAGGTCCAAGGCAAGGGAAGGAAGGACAGACTGTCATGAGCTGTCAGATGTCTAAGGAGTGATAGACAGGGTTATGAAATTGGGAACATGAGTAGGAGAGGGGCAGGGGGCTACTAGGTAAAGAGGAGGAGGAGGAAGTGGCCATGAGCCTTGCCCAAGGGACCGGYTGGGAACCATTGGTCCAGTGACTGGAGTGCAGGACAGGAAACCAGTTTCCTTTATCTGCGACTAATGGGCTGTGTGATGTGGACAAACTGGCCTATTTCTCTTTGCCTCAGTGATCCAGTCTGCAACCGAGTGACCTCACCGCTTGCCTTCCTATGTAAGAGCTTCCATAGGCTCCCTGTGCACAGTTTATTCTTCGACTTCTACCAGCAACCACTTCTCACTTGCTTGTCACTGAAAGCCTTATGTGCCTTTGCTCACAGACCACGCCTGACTGCACGTTTTCTGCCAGGTTCGGAATTGGAAATCAGCAAATACAAATATTGACCTTCCTACAGCTTTCCTCCAAAGATGTTCAGCCGAGCTGCTGAACCCGACACGCTTCTCTGCCAGCCCTGGCACGAATGCTCCTTTTTGCCAGTAACATCAAGCTGCCCGCGGCACTGGCTGGGCATGGCCCACATCTCAGACGGCAGAGAGCTGGGAAGAAGCCAGGTGCTGTTATGAAACAGGTTGGCTGGCAACTGGGATCTTGATGGGAGGACTCGGGGAGCGCAGAAAGGTGCATTGCTTTGGGGGATTAATGCCTGTCCTGGCTGGAGCTGCTCCTCACAACCATATTTGGACATATGACCTAATCCCGATCACTACCCGATCTGCCAGTAATAAACACGTAGAAGATTTAATGCATTCCACCCAGAAGAAGAGGGCTCAGCCAAGAAGCTTCTAACTAGGTCACTGATGAGCAATCTTTCCCCTCCCTCTGTGTCATTTTTATTAATCACTTGAAAAATACGTTGAGTAATGATTGCAAGCAACTTGTCAAGCCAATTAAAAACAGAGAAAGGTAGGGCTGTGAAGCTGAAGACAAATGCTGTGCTGGTTTTAAATGAGTGTCTGTAAACCCCACTGACCTGTGAGTAATTACCTCCAAAAAAATTGGCAGCTGTGTGTTTCTCAGTGAGAAGGCTTGTTTCTTCTGAGTGCACAGGGCAAACAGTTCATTATGGTCCAGAGATGTATCACCAGAGCAAAATCACTTTGAATCTGTCTTGTAGTTGCCCTTAGTCTGGTTTGTCTACTAGCATATAGACTCTTCGGCAACGGCTTGTCAAAGGGTTTCATGCACTTGGAGCATTAAATAAAAATAATACAGAGCACTTACTAGTGAAGGTAGTTTATTTTATGTAGTTTGCCTGAACATAAGTTCCCATAGCTTTATAATCTGTCTGACTGGAAGATAAATTGTCAAATCTTATTTGATGAGGCTGAACAGTGTTGGACTTCGAGGGAGAATGAGCCGCTAGGTGATCTCACCATCTTCTCGGTTCAGCGTGGTGAGTTTCCGTGGAGTGGATTCTCTAGGACCATTCAGCTAATTCAGCTGTGCTTGTGTTGGGTTTTTTTGGTTTATTTTTTATGTGTCAGATTGTATGTGCCAACAATAAATATTTATACTCTTGTATTCCTTTTACTCTGTATCTGTATTTTGTCTTCTGTGAAATATGTGCCAGCGCTGTGGGTGCTATGAAACAACATTACTCTTTGAGAGACTGTTGCATAGTGTGTTAGATCCTGCTGTCCAGGATGTTTCTGCCCATCTGTTCCTGGCTCAAATCCTCTTCTCCTCAATTTTAGTYGTTGCTTTTGGTTACCATTCATAGATTGAAATGAGATATTAAGGAGAGAGATACAAGTATGCCATGCTGCCTTCTCTTGCCGCTGCTCTGTCAGCTGGGTGGCAATAACAAAAGGCAATTAGTTACACAAATAAGCTTTCCTGTGGGATAGTTGAGAGCGGCCTTTCTCTAAAACTATTTATGAAACAGATCGAAAAGCACATGCTTCCCTCTTTCCTAAAAGGAGTAACAGCCCAGGTATGCAGAGGGCTAGCATGCTCTGCCACTTCTTCAACATTAGGTTCTTGTTTTGTAYCACCTCTGGAAACTCCAGTCAGGGAAGGAGGCAGGAAGCATAAATCAGAGCAGGAKTTTTGTTTTACTGCTGGTGGGGACTTGTTTAAAGCCTCCTGCACYTGCCAAGCAAGAAGTAAAATTAAATCGTGATTTGCCCCCATGCAGTTGTGGAGGGCTTTTCCTGCTCTCTGTCTTGTAACTCCGTTGCAGCTGTCACACAGTCAAAGTCTGTGTGACACTGCTTTAAAGTCTCGTTTTTTCCCTTCCCATGCAAGCTGKTTTTTTTTCTGTGGAAAGTAGCTATGTGCCTAAATCCACCTGTTTTCTGTCCTCCAGAGTTAATGAACTCTACGTGGATGACCCAGACAAAGACAGTGGAGGTAAAATAGAAGTGAATCTGAACATCAGTTTGCCAAATCTGCATTGTGAATGTGAGTACCCCTTTTCACTTATCAGTTTTTCTTTGTATTTTAAGTAATACTTGAAATGGGCCCAAACTGGTACAGTGGCCCTTCTTCTGTAACAGGGTGGATGGAGATGAAGTAGCTGCAGCCTTTGCCAATACTCCATCGCTTTCTGTTCCAGGCCAGGACATCTGTTTTCTTGGACCCTGTGCTCGCTCTGCAGCCTGTGTTAGTGGCTGACTTCCCTCGCTGGCTTCTTTCTAAATCTCATTTCCTTTTTTCATAGCAACCTTTTTTGTGTCTGGGAGCAAGAAACCTCCCAAGTTTCATTCGTAACTCTGAATGCACCAGCTAGTTGTTGACTTTTCACAAATCACCTGCCTTGTCTACCTGAAGTTTTTCTACTTGTGTAATTGAGATTGCAGTCAGCTGGCAGGATATGGGAGGTATATTTGTGTCAAATAGGCTGTCTGAAAAGTTTGGTTACAAAGTTCTTTCTGAAGAGCTGGTATGACAATTAATATTTGACAAATGACGTTACTAGCACAGTTTAGTCAAATGTCAGGAAAAAAGATGTGGATTTTTTCCCAGTAAAAGCAGTGCATGCTTTTCCTATGCAACCTTCCTGTTATTTCTTTTGTTTTGATTTTTTGTCTCCTCCCCTCCCACCCATGCAGTAGTTGGACTAGACATCCAAGATGAAATGGGAAGGCACGAAGTGGGTCATATTGACAACTCGATGAAGATACCTCTCAATAATGGGGATGGCTGCAGGTTTGAGGGCCATTTCAGCATCAACAAGGTGAGTAGGAATGACAGTGGGCGAGTGTGTGCTGGCTGGGGAAATGCTAGCAAGATGCATTTGTAAAATGCTCATGAAAATCTGTGTGTCGGTGTCTCTCCTGTAGAGTCTACGTTCATGTCCCTAATCAGTGGTGAGGTTAAGTCTCGGTGCTGCAGAACAGTGTGGGGAAAGGAGGGTGTAGTTAGACCCACAGAGAATGTTAGATCAGGCTTTTTCTTTGTTCTTCAAAACAGGTAATCAAGATAGCATTGCTTAACAGCAGAGAGCAGCTCTGTGTCGCAGCCAGTGCTGTCTCTTTCAGTGCAGCAGCCTAATGTTTAGGGATGTATGAGCTCCCTACAAATGCCGAATGGCTTCTATGTTTACTCGTCACAACTTTTGCACCTCCAAAATGTGACTCACTATGCAGAGGTCTTTGGCAATGTCTCTATCCAAGTGCTCTTTTGTTTTGAGAGCYGCAGAATGACAGGAATGTTCCCTACTAGAGGGTGCCAGCGCAACAGAAGCGGCTCCGTGCTGAGATGTTTGGAATCCATGCACGCGGCCTCTGCGCATGTTTTGTCGGGATGCTCCACTTCTGTCTCAAAGAATGAAAATCCAGGCCTGGAGGAGGCTCCTCTCTGGGATGGGTGTGTTCAGAGTTGAATAATCTTGCTATGTAATGCTGGAGATGACTAGCTGGGGTGGGGGAGGCAGTGGTGGGGGCCCACTGATGTCCTAAGAAGGGCACACCCTTTATTCACGCCTCCTCATGTACCACAGGCTACAAAATCCTACTTCCTTCTTTTCCTCCCAGGTCATGTTAAATCGCATCTAAAAATAACAGGCAGAACCTCTTACTGATTTTGTGGCATGGAAAGGATTAGGGACTTAAAAAGAGGACGTTTCTTTCCTCGCCTCTAAGCCACCAGGATTACTGGCAGCTGATAGTCCACAAAACTGGAAAAGGGCTTCTTGAAAGGTAGTTCTTGTTCTGTTAATTCCCAAAGCACAGAGCTGAAATACTTGGGGTTTTGTCTGGTAGATGTGGTGTGTTCTGCTCACCAAAGCAACTCGAAAAGGGGGTTGCTGTATGTGGCAGTGAGGAACTCCCTTCACTGCTTAACCTGTGAAAGGCCACTAATTGCGTTGTCTCATACAGTGGTTGGGACTGCTGTCAGAGGGAAGGACCTGATCCAGGACTTCTGGCTCTGAAAACSTGAACCTCTCGTGTATGAGCTAGAAGTCTGCAGTCCCTTGGCAGAAATTGTACAGGCTTCTGTATGAGCTGGTATCTGGAGTGGGACATGACCAGGCTTTGAAACTTGACCAAGGGTTGCACTTGGGTGTTWTTCTTAAACCTGAAGAGGGAGGACAAGGTAACAGGGAGATGATTGTGTGTACTACTTACTGCAGAGTCTGCCACCCTGTTTACCGAGCTTGTGTATGACACAGCTTGTGTCCACACCTGAAAGTGTTCCCAGGAGTGCACTGCTGTTCCTCAAGTCATTTAAATTAGCTTTCCTGAAAGCACATGGAACCGGCATGTGGCCTCCCGTGGCCCTGCTGGTGAGGTGTCTCTGCAGAGAGCACAATGGGCACCAGTTGTATAACTGTCCTCCCACTCTCGTCTTAGGCCATGTCAGATTGCTCCTCAGTGTTGCTTAATTTCCCAACTTTTTCTCGATAGGAAAAAATTCTTGTACCCTCCATAACAGTGATTGAGCGGAATTTGCTGAAAGACTTCACAGAGTAGGGCTAGTGACCTGAAAATTGTGCGCATGCTAGACTGATCCCATCAGAATGACACCAGTGCTCATTTTCTGTCTTGGAACTGAGTCCTTAGGTGAAACCTGTATTTTTCAGAACTTTGTATTTCCCTCCTTTTAAAAAATGACAAACACAAGATCCTGTACTTGGAAGGGCTATTGCCAGGGCTAGAAGCTGAAGATCTAGCTTAGTTTGTATGGGAAGCCCCATTGGTTTTGGTGGKTTTTTTTCTCTTTTTATATAAAACTCGTTCTTACGCACGATCTTCTCAAACGTAAGGTTGGTCATGACCAGTACTACAATAAGAATATATCCACAGATTTCTGCAGCAGTTGTTCTGCAGCAGTGGGCCCATTTACAAATGCGAGATGTGGGAGTAAAACGTTAAGCAAGTGTTTGTTGCCTGTCGGAGACATGAATCTTATTTTAATAGGGATGAAAGACATAGCCTTAAGTGTTAGGAATCCCTAAAGTTGGGAGTGATCCACTCATCACCTCCTAGTCAGCAGCAGTAGTAATGTGAGGGTGCCAGACTCTTGGGCTGCGGGACGTAACCGATCTCCACTCTGTATGCAGTATGGTGGTGTTGGTCAAGTGCAGGAAGGTATTTCAGAGCCTYTCTCTGATGTGCCAGAGGTTGTCCACTGCTAAGTAGATACAGCCTGCCAGGCTGGATGGATCCAGGCATTTCCGCTTCATATCATAGGGCCTAGCAATGCCTTGAGGGATAAAATGTGAAATCCTGTCTTCCTTGTCTTGACTAATTTTAGGTCCCTGGTAACTTTCACGTGTCAACGCACAGTGCCACTGCGCAGCCTCAGAATCCTGACATGACTCAYGTCATCCACAAGCTCTCATTTGGGGACAAGTTACAGGTGAGTTCTCTTCCCTGAAAATTCCCTGGCTCTAGGGGAATGAATGCAATAAGAGTGACTTTAATATTAGTAGACACTTTGGTTTTATGGAAGGGCCAGGTACAGTGTGGGGAGGACATAAGAAAAGACTGCCTGGGTAAGCGAGCCCATCCCATGCAATGTACACTCAGTCCGGAGGAGTTTGCTGACTGTTTACATGCCACCACTTCAGGAAGGAGCAGCGTTCAGTCATAGAGTAACTTTGCTGTTTTCACCTGAAACTGAAAGTGCTTTTGGAAAACTATGTGGCTATCTTCCTGCAGGGATTAGAAGTGAGGATTCACGGCTTTGCAAAATCCTATGCAGTACTGTTTTCAGTGTTAATACAGCACACAAATCTTGACTGCCTTTGCAGAGAAGCAGTGAGTATACTAAGGGAAGATGTGTGCTCGCTACTGTCTTTACCATGGCAYCAGTCAAGTTCTTTTTAATTCATTTCACAGTACTTGTATAGCAGACACCTATTAGTCAAATTTGTTCTATGAAACACAAGTTAGACTTAGAACTGCCAGTTCCCAGCTGGGAAGAAGCTGAATGTGTGCACTTGCCCAGTGGATAGGGTTTCACCAGGTGTTGCAAGTTATGTAATAATTCCTGATTTCTCAATAAGGACAGATTACAGCACTTCTCTAGCCTACTTCCAAGGAGCTAGCATCACAGGTGGGAGTTATACATGTGCACACCCAGTTTGCGACTCACCCTAAACATTGCTTACCCATAGTCTCTCTGTAATCTTCTTTCCTCAGCACAGACGTCTTATTAGTCTGCTTCTTGTACACCCACTTCCAAAACCCTTTTTCATGCTAACAAGTCTAAGCGTTGCTTTGTAGTCTTCTGATTCTGCTCCCGGCTTCTTTTAGGAAATATCTTGTGTGGGAACGCTGAAATATTAGCATATAAATAAGCTTGGCTTAATGTCTGTAAAGCACACTGAGATTATGAAAAATATTAGGTAAGTGCTAATGGGGAGTTCTACAGTTTGCGTGGGAAATCAGTGCTCTAAGGTAGCGTTCCCATTGTTTTATCATCGAGTCTTTGAGTAATGGAGCTGAAGTGCGAATCAGCATGAATGATATGAGAAGCCTGGACAGTTGGGAGCAAAGGAGCAAGCGTCTTCAGTTCTGGCGGTGAGAAACCTGTCTAGCAAACATGTAGTTGGCTCCTGATTTGGACAAGTTATGATTAGTATTTTCGAAGTTCAAAATAACTACTCATCATCTCCGTACACAAGAACGGAGCATGTAGGTGCTGCTGATCCTTTAGGCAAACATGAGTTCAACAGCACAAATTAAAGAAGAATATGTTCGCTAAACAGGTGCTACCAAGACTCAGCAAGCAGTGTAGAGAGCCAGCATGCRTGGAGAGCTTTAAATCTATCTAGATACACCTTTGAATATTTTGGGTTGTCTCCACCTGCTTTGATGTAATATATGCTCATATTTCTTAAAGAGGGTGAGGAGCTTCTCATTCGCTTGTGTCGTGCTGGGAGTTAGTCCTTTGTAGGTTGTTACCAACTCTGTCAGAATGATCCACTAAGGCACATGCTGTATTCTCCAGAAAAACCAGTCTATTTGAAATAGAGATTTAAATCTTGTCTGGCATTGAATGAGCTTCAGTTCTTCAACAGTAGCTCCTGCACAATAGTGGCAGACTTTTTGTAGATTTTTCCCTCATGTAGATGAGACCAAAATTCAAACCAATGAGGTTCTTGCATGTCAGGTAACCCAGTAAAGAAAGAGATGTGGAAAGTAGGAGGTTATACGTTTTTAATCATAGAATTCTCTTGAGTGCTAGATCATGGTGTTGAATAATCCTCATTTTAACCTTGTGAGAGGTCTTGTCTTCCCTTGATAGTTGCAAGGTTGGAAGTCATTTTAGCCTGCTGTTGGACTCTGTCTGAGTTATACRTCCAGTTATATGTCTTTGCGTGTGTTTGTAGAGGTTAAAGCCTAGKGTGTTCAAGGCCCTGGCAAGCATCTTTTTGAGGTCCACGTTGCAGGAGAATAAAGTGTTGTTAAACCACTGACTAGCCTCCTGAGCCACTACTCCAAGCACTAGATTTGGCCTTGGTAGTGCTGGACAGTCCTGAGTCAGAACATCTGGCTAAACAAGCTCRCTTAAGTTCTCTGTTGCAAAGCAATTTTGTTACTGTGGCCAAAAGCGTACTCCTTGTTGAAGTCCCTCCAGGTACTTAACAAGGTACAAACAAGTGTGTTCCCTCAAGGAATACACCTGTGCACTTTGTAGAGCAGAGATTAATTAGCAATCTACGGACAGCAAGTATTGTAATGGGAGTCCAGAATATTCTACAAGGAAAATCATGGTAAAACATCGGACTGGGAATTACAAATGCCATCCGTGTTGCAAAGACAAGAGAGGCAGATGCACCAAAGGATCTGATGGCACAGAAACAGGCAGTTGTGGAGACTGGTGGCTTTGTCTCTGTGGAAGCTCTGTAACTCGCAGCCTTGCAAACGCACTGTGTAGAGAGATGGAGAGCAGGCAACTTTTACGTATAAACAGAAGTGTGGATGCTGGGGAGCCAAGGACAAGAATGTAAGTCCAAATATACAGGTACCTCACAGGGTAGATACAGTTGTTTGCTGAGTAACCCCTCAAATATTTACTGTTGCAGTGTTTGAAGTGGACCTTAAAATTGCTGGCCCAGATATGCTATAAGAGACTTACTTCTCAGCTGTATCAAGAATGGAACATAATACCGTTGCCCAGTCCAGGGACTTTTCTTTCTTCGTATGCTTTTTACAATGAGTAAAGAATATGTAGAGTCTGCATGTGTCATTCAGAAATGGTTGCTGTTGTGTAAAATATTTGAAATGCTGGCAGACTGAAAAGCACCGTAGAAGGTTCAGCTGTTGCTTTTGCTCTTTGCTTGTTACCAGCACCTTGCCAGTTGAACTTGCTGATGATTCTGTCTCTCTAGAATTTCCTTTCTCAGGAGAGAATGAATTCAGTTGCGTCTTCCTCCAAACCATCGTCCACTCCGTAGCATTCAGAATAGGGAAACGATGAGACAAATACATCCACGTGCTATCAGTTGTTGAGAGGGTCTGGGAATGAGATTGCATTGCCCCTGTTAGTGAGGTGAAACTGTCACACCCGTGACCAGATACCCTGTTGTCTGGCTTAAGGTCAGGAATTTCTAGGTTGTGGAGTTATTTGTCCTTTCTGTACAGCTTATTGTACATTATGTGAATGATGCAACCTCTCTAATCTACAGCTGTTGCTGTGGGGTTTTCCCTGTCTAGAGAGTTCACAAATTGATTATTCTGTTGGTGGACATCAGACTCCAGATGATAGTATGTGGAAGGCATGGGATGGAAATACTGTTATTCTGGGCAAACAGATACTTGCGTGCCTGGGACCAGCTGCAGGAAAAGCTGAATGGATGGCAGTGTTGGCATGTGTCCTTCCCATCTCCAAGGACATAGTGTGTGTGGTGTGAAAGCTGGGCTAATGAGTTAAAGCTGTACAAGCTCAACTGCTCTGCTACCTTTATGTGAGAACTCTTGAGTTTTAAGCTGAATATGCCTCCCATTTATTTCCCTTTCAGCCTGATAAATGAAGTTCACAGTTAACTATGCAAAGCTCTTAGGAAATATCTCACAACGAAATTTCACAACTGGCCTCTTCCAACTGCAATTCCTTTAGCTTTGGAGTGGTTTTGGAGTTTCATCTTGTAAGACGTTGTGAAATCAACTTTTTTACTTGGAACCAACCTCTGTGGTGATGGTCACTGAATGATATTTCAAGTCATCTTTTACTGGGTTGAGGCTTTGTTTTCGGAAAGGTTGAATCAGGCTGATCTCCTTGTTACAGGATAGGATAGAGAAGCAAAGGTCAAGAGTACCAAGTCAGAGCATGGTTTCTTCATACGCCTTTTTGCTTTCCAGGTCCATAATGTTCATGGAGCATTCAACGCCTTGGAGGGAGCAGACAAACTCAGCTCAAATCGTATGTATTCTTGGTGATTACAGGTCTTAGTCACTCTCTGCAGGAGGGAAAACAGGGCCATTCATGCAACACCGGTGTATCCAGAAGTCTTCAGTCTGCCTCTTTAACCAAAATGATCCAGACATTGCTAACTGACATTTCCATTTTCTCCAGTACCATAGAGAAATCTTAGCCCAAAAGGGCCCTTCTGCAGCCTGGACATTATCTCCAGCTCTGTTATGATCGTTATGACCAACTCAGAGTTATTGAGTTTTTTATCCATATCCTATTCCTATAGCTTCCCTTTGCTGCTGACACCACCACCAGAACTTTTCCTTGTTCTTGTGTTGCAAGTTAGCACTTACCTTAAATTCTACTCTGTGGCTGGAAGGATAGACATTTTCATTGCCCTTCTTTATGACCAGCAACACAAAAAGAAATTTCCAGTGCATGCTACAATTCAGCATAGTTTTTCTCCTTCAAGTGTTCAGGGCCCCGCAGGATATCAGTCTTGTCCAGTTCTTGAAACAAAATTTCTATGGCTGTTCCTGAAGCTAGGCAATTGTGTTTTGTAGTTTTTTCTCCAGGAACCAAATGTCATTGTGTTATGCTTGGCCAAAGGATCCTGCAGAGAAATCATTTAGAATTCTGTTTTAGAACTGTTTCAGCAGACACAAAAAATGGCACAAGCCATTTAAATAATGAAAAAATGAATTAATAATTGTTAAGCAGCTGTAGGAGAAGGAAGAAGAGAAAAAAAGAAAGATGGGTGCACAAGGAATGGGACTACGCAGGTTGTGATGCCTCAGCTTTTTCTGTCACAAGAAGCTCAGTGAGCTGTAGCTCTAACCTTAGCTAGTGCTTGATTTAACCAGGACAGCTTTTTGTGGTGTTGATAAGTCTTATCATTTATAACTGCAAGCAGTTAGGAAGGTTCAAGTGACCCAAACTCATCTCCTTGGGTTGTGGTGCTGCAGAMGTCTTAGAATAGTGGGCAGGTTCTGGTGTCATCCGAGTACCTTACAAAGTTTTGTACAAAGGACATAAATGTGGGATGTGAAATTGTCGCTTTGTCACAGAACCTGAGATAAGGAGAAGGGAGATACCTTTTTGTGACTTACTTGTTTCAGTTGATTTTGCATATTTTCTTTGAAATGTTATGTAGGCTGTGATTCCTTTCTCTGAATGCTAACTTATACTTTCCTTTCCTTTCCTGAGCGCAGCTCTTGCATCTCACGATTACATATTGAAGATAGTCCCGACGGTGTATGAAGACATGAGCGGCAAGCAGCGATACTCCTACCAATATACTGTAGCAAATAAGGTAAAGAAGCAGGTAGTTCTCAGAGAAGCTCCCCATTGCAGCCCAGTGGATGCATGGAGGATCTTCAGTCATCATTCCTCCTCCCTCTTGCTCCTCTGCTCTGCAGCCATGTACATTTGTTTGTAGGTGAGCAGTAGCCTCTACTGGGAGAAGGAGGAACTGAAGCTCTTCAGACTGGGCCTTCCTGTTGCTCCTGGTGCTGGCTTTTACCAGGGTTGGGATTGGGAGGGCTTGTCAGAGCAGCTGGTGGAATTGTTTTAATTCTAGAGAAAGGTATTCTTGCTCCTGACTTTCTCATACGTCAGTTTAACTGATSTAGATTTCTATAAATTGTGTGGAAGGTTTTTACATGCGGCAGGAGCGCTTGACATTTGTGTCAAGATGCATCTGGATGGAAACTGCAATCCAACTGAACATAAAAAACAGCACTTGCACATGGTTTTATTAATAAAACAGTCTCAATTGTGATGGATATATCAGACAAATAAGTTAGCAGAGTTTTTAGCTTTTTACAAATGTTGATTTCAGATATTAAGCCACTGAACCTGCAGCAGCAAATATGTACTGGTTGACTATTTCACAGTGCCTACTTTATTATAGTGGATTATGATAGTTATTGTAACCTTATAATTCTTACATTAATTTAAATTAAATGTGAAGATATTTGTATTTTAATAATACAATGTATTGAACTTTAAAAAAAAAAAAAAAGACCCTATTTACTTTTTAAGGTAAAAAGCCTCTTTCARTTTAAAATTACTTGCCAGTCAGGTGCTAAGTGAAAGTCCAGAATCCGTTTATAATATGTAATTACTGCTAGTTTGCCATAACTGAGAATCAAGCRTGCACTCTCATGGACTAGTTCTCAGATTAACGTTCCTGTCTAGTGACTTTTGGGCTTGCTTTTACAGTGTGTCCCAATGATTTGGATGTCTCCCTCTATTCAGATTACAATGTATTTGTTCTGCTTAATGTCACAACTTTTGTTCTGATAAGACTCTTGCGATGCAGATTCTGAAAGTAATTTGGAAAACAGACAGCGGGAGCTTTTGACACTTCTGCGAGCGTGGCTGCAAATGGGGGCGTTTGGCCAAGACTGACTCATTAGGGCAGGATTGCTGGTGGGGAAAAGGGGAGAGGAAGGAAAAAATGAGGTCAGTTCTATCAAAACTGAAGTGCAGAGAAACAGTGCTGCCTCTGCGTTTTCTTCTCATTAAAAATAAAAATTCTCTTGTCAGTGCTTTAGTCCTTGACTCCCATACTAATCGGTGGGAAACAGAAATCGGAAGCTATTGGAATAGCCTGGCACAGATTGACTAGTATGAAGAGATTAATAGAATCTTAAGTCTGGACTGTCTGTCTCCTCTCCCCTTTTACCTCCTAGACCCTCTGTTTTCTCACTTCCCCAGATAGCCACTGTCCCAAGATACGCTGCAGAACTTCTGCAATAAAAGCCCTGAAAATATTATGACTAGGGATTTCAGCCACATTCTGCTTCTCTTGTCATCCATGGGAAAAAACCTAAATAGAGGGAAATTTCGGATTTATATGAGATTAGTGAAGGAGATAGATGCTGTTTCACTAGCTCCCTCTGAGCTCACGCAGAGTAAAATTATCTTTTTTGTATCACGCTCATGGGTGTTCTATTGCTTGTCCTTTCTTCATCTTTCTGAAGTATATGAGATTGTCTTTGCCTCTGCGTGAAGGAGAATGAAAACAAGAGGTCATCTGAGTTGGCAGGCATGTCATAGGGCTACAGAAGGGAAGAGGRGCTGGGGTACAGAGGCAGTGTGTGCCATGCCGCTGCTGACGGCTCTCCTTAGATTGCTGAGTCCCCAGCCTGCTTTTCTTTGCCTTTTCTTCAGTCTGCCAAGATAAATGTCCTGATCCTTGGAATTTTATATATATTTCCACTGAGAGCACAGACAAAATATTAGCGCAAAAAGATGTGACTTTTGATACTAAGTTGATGTTAGTATCTGTTCTACATTGGCATTGTGCAGTATGTCTTGTTGGGGTGTTGTCCTGTGGCTGATGGATTGCACTGTACCTGTTATTAAAGAAATGCCTTAAAGGAGGTTATCACTGGCAATCTGAAGATGTCTCTCCCGAACAAGCTTGGAATATTTTTGAACCTTTGCCAAGACTTTTCTGTATACCGTTTCATTTTGGCTTTCAGYGTGTTTTTTAAACATGGTTCAAACATGGCTCTACGTGATTCATACKGAGTGGACAAAGCATTCGCATTGTTGGTCCCAATGCGAAGGGGGCTCACAGGCGGGAGCTGCTGCTTGCAGTTCTGAGTGCATGGGCAAGAAGGGATTATCAGGTTCTTGCAAACTAAATACTGTTTGTTTGATGAATATCCCAGTGTATGATTTACATACTGACAATACAAAAACTTCACCTGCAACCACTTTGACACTGCTTGTATTTAAATAGAAGAGATCTAAGTTAGAGAAATCAATGACAGCCTTTCTRTTTTCTTCTGTAACTTTGAATGAAGGTGAGAGTAAGCACCATCACTCTCTGTTCCCAACCATATAATTATCAGACTGTAAAGAACTTATTTTTCTATTTGGTAGGGATGGGGGGTGAGCAGTCATACAGGAATTAACTGCTTCTTTCAGTTTGATCATTAGTAGATAACAGGGGAGTAAGGGCCAGATCCRCAGAATCAGTTTTATTGCAGACGCTCTATCTGGAATGAGATTGCTCACATTTTATGCCATTTTTCCCCCAATTTCTTTTCTAGGAGTATGTAGCCTACAGTCACACTGGCCGCATTATCCCAGCTATCTGGTTTCGTTACGATTTGAGTCCCATCACAGTGAAATACACAGAGAGGCGACAGCCTTTGTACAGGTTTATCACATCGGTGAGTTACTCTAAACCTCTAATTCTCCCTTCTCCTGCCTGCCTCTCATTTCTCTTCTGAGCATTTCTTGTCCAGAAGAATTGAGTTTCTGCTTCAGAGCATTGTGACATGATTGAAATAAAGCAGCACATCACCGCAGTTGTACTGAAGTGTAAGTGAGGTAACTGGTAAGCCCTTTGCTCCGACAATTTGATTTAATAGCTAGGTACAAGAAGAAAGAAAATTATCCTATTCCAGAAGTGCCAAACTCTGTCTAGGCAGGATGGGCACTATTGCAGCATGTCAGAAACTTGGAAGTAAAGCTAATGAGGAATGCAGTAAAGCATGTGGCAATAAACCGTCTCTCTAATGATGAGATCTAACTTGCAGAGAATGCAGGGCAGTTGTTTTACTCAGTGCTGCTGCTTGGCTTAATATGGGTATGCCAGTTCCAGGCATTTACTCCTGGGTAGAAGTGGAGAAGAGCTGCATTATCAAATTCCAGGTGTTTTCCTGAYGAGTTATATTTTGATCTATCCAGGTACCATCCTGCAGTACTGATCTCAGCATCTATAACAAAGCTGTACTGTCCAAACTGCTAGTTAGGCAAAGAGCTATTTAAAGATCTTCCAGAACTTTAAAAAATGTGTCCTGAGGGAGTTGGCTTAAAATTTAAGCTGCAGTCTACTRTGCCAGTGAGGCATGGTAGAATGTGAAGTAGTTGATAAATTGGCTGGAATGAAGACCTCGGATTTTKATT
The DNA here is from genome assembly GCA_030449065.1 of Oceanodroma leucorhoa. NCBI lineage: Eukaryota > Metazoa > Chordata > Aves > Procellariiformes > Oceanodroma > Oceanodroma leucorhoa. The sequence continues at coordinate 5,515,410 of JASVER010000039.1, forward strand.
TTTAAACTGTTTGAATATTTTAATTGGAAGTAACATAAACAGTGTGGCTGTGTTGCACTTAAAGATTTTGATTTTGCAGCTTCTGATAAACACCAAGTTCCCTTCACTTCAGAAATGCGTGTGATCTCTAGGATACACAAATACCAAGACAAAGGGGCTTGAAGCAAAATCTAAATGTCGTGGTTTAAGACCTTCTCTTCTTAGCACATCTGTTTGGTTTCAAAACATAGTCCTAAAAAAGGTCAAACATCAGCATTTTATGACTTGGCATCTCATACTGCCTCTACTTCTTTCCCTAACAATATGCTCTCATACGCATAGGTTTCTTATGCATCTTGTTGGGGGTGAGGGTGTGGAGTTAATGGGAAACAGTGTTYGGAAAGGATTGATGGCTGGCATTATTCTTTGTCATGTCCGTTGCTCGCATTGATTTACTGCTAATATGCCACTGTATGCATATAAATAGCATCTTTGTGGAATTTGATACCATGCTTCAGAGTTTACATAAGGAGTCCACAGGAGAGGCTTTCCTCACTGATTGCCACAATGACCTTTTGGATTTGAGATGGCCCCAGCTAGAATTTTGCCCGATCCTGTCTGTAAAGTTAGTCAGGCACGTGCTGGCTGCTAGATTACTGAATAAGAGTTTTACAATTGATTTTTGTCTACTTTGTTTGGTCTTATAAATGGCTGTAGTCTCAAGCAGCTCACTTGGGGCCRTTCCAATTGAACGTCCTTCCGATGGAGACGTGTGGCTGACACCGATATCTGCAGTGGCTGTTAGGCAGTACGTCAGGCTGGTGTGCCATACCCTTTTCAGACGTGGCTGACTTAGAGGCAGATCCTTGTTACAGATGCTATACCGTGGCTATCGGTCTGGACCATCTGGCCCCGGTACAGATGACYTGCTCTTGCTCTCATTTAGACCAGGAATATTTTACAGTAGGGCAGCCTTGGCTGTGTATGTGCTACACTTAAAGCTTTACAACGTTCAAGGTGGCATTGAAAAGGTCGGAGGGACGGAGAAGTGCTGCAGAGGATCAAAACACCTTTTGTCCTAGGTTTCCTTGCCCTGTTTTGATGATGTCATCTGTTCCGTTGTCCTTTCCACTGCTTTAGCCCCTTCCTGTATCTCCAGCGTGGCCTTTTGCATCACAGTTGCTCTGGAGACCAGTTAGTGATAATCAGCACTGGGCTGAGGTCCAGACAGAGATTGTGCTGGGGCATCTGGAGTCGTTGCCRAATGGGGCTGGCCATGGAAAGCATCAGCTTTTTCTGAGCAGCAGCTGCTTATTTTAAAAACCACAAGAGGGGCTGTAGGGTAGGGGGGGGGATCACYTGCGACTCCTTTTAGTGAGCAGATTGTTTCCTAGGGCACCCATGTGGCTTTCAGTAAATTTAAATGTGTCCCAGGGATGAGGGAAGATCCTGTGGGCTTGAGAGAGAGTTTAGCAGTTAGAGATGTAACACGGTGTGTGGCCAAGTGTGGCCGCCTGTCAGGGGAAATGGTATCAATGTTAGAGGGAAGGATACGACCCAGATGGGAGAGGGGTGCTGGCTGTTCAGCAGGGAGCTAAAGGAATCTCATTCTGCTGCTGGGAAGGTTACCTGATGCTCTTTGTTAGTAATGAGTTTTCCCCAAAAAAACTTCAGCGCCACTAAGAGCAGCATTATAGCACTGTAGCAGTGTTCCCAGGTCTTCTGTGTTCCCAACGCATCCTCTCTAACTCATGCCTGCTCCTTTGGGTTTTTGCGGTATGAAGAATTATCCTAATTTTCTGTACCATGTGAGAGGTGCTTCCTGTGCAGGACAAAAGGTATTGGTTTAGCATAGATTTTACTTTACATGTCATGCCTTGAAAAATTCAGTACTAAATAAGATTTTGTATTGCTTGTGGGTCAGTGCAGCCACTGTTGCTGTGCTGTGAATTTGCCATGGATCCTGGGGTTAACCACAGACACCTGGCACAGTGTTAAACACAGTAGTTTTTGCCTGTCAAACCGTACTGCTTAAAATCAAGGCATCTCCCCATAAAGAGAAGCCATTCATGGCCTCGTGGCTGAGGTTATGGAGCAAGGGGGAAAGTCTTACTGCTGAAAATTTATGAGTTCCTGTAAGTGGCCAAACTGAAAGAAGGTTTTATCATGCGRTCAGTCTAGGGGCTGGGAGGGRAGAGCAGGCAGAAAACAAGCCAAAGTTCTGGTGAAGCATTCAAAATCCAAAGAAAAGAATAAAATTTTTTTCCTGATAGAAGAGGACTCATCTGCCCTCTAGGTATGGAAAAAAATAAACTGGAAATAATAAGGGGAAAAAAGGTTGCAGTGAGAATTATTTCAGCGATGGGACCTGTTACTGACAGGTATCATAGACTCAGTCCYGTGGCGTTTTTAAAACCAAGACGGTGTTGTTCTACAAGATGTGCTGCAGGTCATCCAGAAATCTCTGAGTGGGATTCTGCAGCTTACCTTACTAGGAATTACCTGGGGGTCCTACTGGTCCCCTCCRTCCTTAAAAGTAATTTTCAGATTTTAGGACATCCCAGAGGTCCACACTCACGTATCTGACACTTGCCTTTCTGTCATTTTCCTTGCAGCCTTGCCTCCTCCTACATATCCACTCGTGTTTCCTTTAGACTTCAGCCTGCATCCCAGCCACTAACCTATAATCGTGTTCTGTTCAAAACCCTCGTGTACCCCGCATTGCATGGTCTCTCACTGCTGTCATTATTATTCCTTTTCCTTCCTTTTTTAATGGTTGGGCCYGAGTCAAACTGTAACTTCATGGAGCCAAACGCAGATCATTCCCGGTATAAAACTCCATTAAATGTAAATAAGTGCATGATGCCTAACTTCCTTCAGTGCTGCTAAGGATCAGTGCTCCATACGTATTAGAACTGTGATGATAAAGAAAYGCGGTGGTGCAGCTTCTGTGCTGACCTAGAGACCAACCCTGGTGCTGCCTTTTTGTTGTGACAAAAAAACAAGAGGGCTGTGTGCGTGCTGGGAGGCAGGCTCCGAGCAAATGCCAGGTGTGTGTGACTCATAAACACTCAGCAGTACAGAGCTGTGCGGATGAATATATATTTTTTTCTATTCCCCACTCCCTTGCACCGCTGCACTGAAATCAGATTTTCCTACCATATGATGCAAAATCTTAGTGTTGGACGGTTTTTCTGTTGTTTGCGGTGTAACATCTCCTGTCAGCTGAGCTGCTGTGGTCTGAAATAACCCAACTCCATTGCGGTCATTTTCCCTGAAAAGTCACCCTGCGTCATGCTCCAAGGGATAGGAAGGAGGGGGGCACAGAGGGCAGGAGCTGGACTTGTCCCCTAAAAATACTAACTTTGCCTCAGGCTGGTGCTCTGGTTTGTGAAGCCTTTATCTGCTGGAATGCCAGCTGTCCTACAAAAGCCATGTTTACYGCAGCTCCTCATTTCACCAAGCTCACTAAACGCATATATCCCGGTTATAAATATGAATGTAAATGAGTGCTTTATTTCTTGCTGCGTTCKCTCACCATTAATGAACTGTTTGTTCTGTTGCCACCACTAACTCCCTGCCGAGCCGAGCGCTGCTGCTCTTATATTAATTTTTTGTCTGTAACTTTACCCGTGGGGTGTAGTGCTGCGTGGGAGAACAGACATGGCACGGTAGGTCTAGTGTGGCACCAGTTCCCTTCTGTGTCAGTTGTATTGCATCTCCCTGATACCCTGCTACACTGGCTTACTGATTTTGGGTTCCTCTCTCTCTCTTGGCTTCTAGCTCACAGCAAAATCCCCCTTTTCCTAAGCAGGCCCTTCTTAGAAGATAAGCACTGTATCTTGTCCCCTCTTACTGACCCGGTGTCTCTTGTTCTCAGAGCCACCTAATCCTACGCAATGTAAAAGACCAAATTAAAGGAGCAACACAGTTATGAGGTCAAAAATGTGGGAGTTAGGAAATGCCAGGTCCTGTGTAATAATAACTTGGCTGTTAAATGTTATTAGGTTACATTATTGTGTATCATACTTTCCGTGTGAACCCTGCCGTGCGCAGTGTGCGGGGTGGGTGGGGTGGCACCGTGTGAGCAGCCTTTCTTCCCACCCTATGGTATTTGACTGCTGCCTTGTTACGAGCAGGTGGTTTGTATTAACCCGCTCCTGAGCACAAGTCTCATGTTTCTACAAGGACTCTGAGATGGTTCTTGTCATGGTATTGAACCCTTCAAATGTGTTTTCCTTCACAGTTTCCCTGGGAGGCAAGTTTGGCATTGTCCCCATTTCGTAGATAAGGGAATTGAAGCAATGTGTTGCAAAGTCCATAACTGGTGCCCCCTGATTTTGGGTGCTCCAAGCCAAAGTACCTTTGGTTTGACATGTCAGAATACTTTTGTGTTTTTCTAGCACTTGAGAACTGAAGTAGGCTGTTACGCTAATCAGGAGATTAATATTTTCCCTAAGTCTGTTCTTGAAAGTGATTATGTGTTTTTACTGCTGTTTAAATAATTCAACCCGAGACATCTTGCATGGAAAACTTTGGCCCACAAAGAGTTAAGTTGGCAGTGCTTTTGTAAGCAGCCCTTGTAATGGAAACTGTTAGACAGACTTGGCTGTAGGTGTCACTGCTAGCTAGGTTTCTCTGTTAGTCACTGTCCTTCACATGCTATTTAAGTGTCTTTTGCCTGTTTGCAAATACTGTGTCTTGTGAAATAGGGAAAAGACTACAAGGCCGTGGTATTTATAATAGAAAACAGTAGTAGGAAGATATGAGCAACACGGAGCTTCTAGAAAGCTTTGTTAGGTGGAGTTTAGCCCAGGAAGGAACAGCATTCATGCTGTAGGCTCCTAGGAGCTGGGATTTATGATTGGCTCAGGCTATGATGAGTTCAGGATAGCACTAAGTTATTCCACTGTAGGGAATGGTTTTCCTGAGTGATTGTCATGTAATTACGTCCCCAGTACTGTTACCCAGTTCTTATTATGCTTCCAGAAAATACGCTAGCAGTAGGCAATAATATCCTTCCGCCCAGTTTCAAGCTGCGTAAAAGTTTCCCTCATCACTGACAAACCTGTTTCCTCTCTCCGTCCATTTCAGATATGTGCCATCATTGGAGGAACATTTACTGTAGCTGGGATCCTCGACTCCTGCATTTTCACAGCATCAGAGGCCTGGAAGAAGATCCAGCTGGGGAAAATGCAGTAGCGGTGAAACTCTACCCTAGTCTCCAAGGACAGGAGCAAAGATTGAGAAATCTACCACTACCTGTTTTTGTCTTTATTTTCTATTTGATTGAATCAGTAAGTTTTTCTCTAATCAGGCTGTTCAGTGAAGACATCTTCAACAAATCAAAGAAATCTCCATGCATTTCAGAGCTTTGAGAGTGAAAAATCAATGGAATCAGGGCATGGATTTCGATTCTCTCCCCCCAGAACGAGAGGTTGAAATGCCATATGTGAAATACACCATCAGATCTAAGTAGGGATGGCAGTCTGTTCTCTGGGGGGTTCCTAAGGCAGTGTACAAACTAGGTAGTAGATTGCAAAGAGTTGAGCTGTCTGGTGGCACTTTTTGGAATTCTGTTGGATTTGCATGATTAGACAATCGACTTTTGTATAAGGCAAAATTATACATTAGGAAGAAATTCCACCCATGGTGCCAAAAAAGTGATGTATCTGTTGGAGAGGAATGGAAAGTGTTAGTCCCTGTAGCAAACTTTAGAGACAGAGGGCAGAAGTAACATCAAGAAATGTTTTGTGCTTTTATTGAAAGCTCTTTTGTTCAGATATGACCTTTCTAATGAAATGAGCAAACGAGAAGAGGAAGCCTTCCCCCAGCTACCTTTTCCTGGGTAATCTGTGACCCAGGCAGTGGAGGGCCTTTCTTCTACTCTGGATGTAAAAGTGGTTTCATTTCTTCCCAGAAACTGAATATCCAGTCTTGTGTTTACAGGTGGCATGAAGTAAAAACCAAACTGAGCAACACAGTTTTATGTGGCCTTTGCTTTGAAAGGGAATAGTTGTCTTTACAGCATTAGCTTTTATTCTTTCTTAGGTTTTTTAAACACAGACCACCCAACAGTCTGGATTCTGCACTTCTGCTTTATTATTATTATTGTTGTTGTTATTTTGAAAAGGGGTTGTATATTCTATGTGTTCAGAAAAATGGTGCAGTCTTCTGAGTGGGTGATGAGCACAGCTTACTGTCTTGCTTTGTGTGCGTGTATATTGAATACACCTGTCAAACACAGGAAGTCTGTCTTTTCAGGGTTTAAGGTGCCTCCCTCTTCCTTTAAAATTCAGTCAGGCATCTTTTCTGAGCCCTGGACTGACACTGTTCACCCACAGGTACACCAGTAGCGGGGCAGGCATTCCCGCAAGCTGGCCCCCTGCTAGGAGTTGTTTTGTTTTATTCCTTAAAATGGTACCTGAGCTTCCATGCCCATTCATTCAAGCCTTGTCTTCTGGGGCCTCCAATAAATGGAGGCGTGAGGGGAAAACTACTGCCAGGTGTGGCTTGCATGTAATGGTAGACATGAGTTCACTAAAATTAGACCAATACCCACCAGTGCATTTTCCATAGCCTCCTAAATGTTCCTTGAGTAGTAACAGTCTCTGCATGCTTTGTAAATGTCTGAGCTGAGGATACACAAATTTTAAGTGTTCCAGGATGGATAAAAATCTTTAACTCAATCGATGCTGTAAATTCTAAGACGGGTGCAGGATTTCTCTTGGATAATATCTACTGTCCACTGCCCTTTCCTGGAGGCAAAAGTATCCAAACATTTTGCTGTAATAATATGAATCTTTGAATATTCAGTGTTAATGCTAGAGTCAGATGCATTTCAAAGTATTCCTACTTGTTGAAATTGTTTCGTTGCTTTGGAAGTAGGGAAGGTAGCCAGTTTTATCCACACACCAAAAAGAAGAAGCCAACCACCCTCCCCCTGCCRTCCTCTGCCCTGTAGCGACTTCGGACAAATTACAGCATTGGAATTTTTTCCCTGTTATTATGGACTGATTGCTATTACTTTAGGTGTAAACTGGATTGTGTAACTTCCTGTATCTGTTAATGTATGGATAGATTTTATACATTTTTTTCCATTTACAAAAATCAACTTGAAAATGAGATGCTTGTCTTCATTTCGGTGCGTGCGTCCGTTTGCCCGTGAGCGGTACCCACTGGATGGCGGCGGCTGCCCGGTGGGAGCTGGGTTTTTCCATTGCAATTGCTTCTCTTGCTGACTGAAGGATTTCCTCTAATCCACTGTGACCAGCTGAAGCTTACAGCAAAAATGTCCTAGTTTTTCCTCTTTTTTTTATTGAGTCTTTGCCCGCAGCTTGTGAACCCAGTGGATTACAAGGACGTCATTTTTAGTATCTTAGCAGTGCATCCTTCTCCTGAGCTGTGCAAGAGAAGATCTTTGTAGCACGGTGGATTGTACTGTTAGTTTTCTGAAATTTCTTCCCTGGTACAATTCCTTTGACACAAACAAGCAAAGCTGGTTGCAGATTCCTTGTGTCCCCTGGTGTGTTATTTCTGCCCTCCCCATCCTCCGTCTGAATTAAACGCTGCCTTCTGTGCAGTCCGGGCCAGTTCTCTAAACCAGACCAGTGAAATTGTTTGGCTTTTTTTGGAAATAACAGATGCATACTTCAGYGTGCCTGCTTTCTCTGCCAAAATGTCCACTGCAATAACCTAATAAATCACATTTTTTTGCTAGATGTGGAAACCAAATTGTACTCAAGTTCTGGCAAAACTCTGCTGAAGAAACAGTCCGCACCTTAGTTCTCTAAACCAGCCTTTGAGTACTGCCGAGCCAAGGCTACCTTCTGGGTCTGCTGTAAGTTGTCGCAAGCTTGTCCTTCAGACGTGGCTGGCTTGGGTCACGTAATGATGCTGCACCACGTGTTTACAGAAGAATCTGCTCTTTGTCTCTCCAAATGTGAAAGCGAAGTAGCTACTGTTACAGCAGTCCTGCCCCCTGCRTACGTCTCATTAGATTTCACTTTTATTTTCAAACACTTTCTAGAGACAAAATGAGCTTAGTTGTGCTTTTAAACATCAATGCAAACAAAAATAATCTCAAGCCATAGTGGAAGGAAAACCATTGATCGTAGGTGTTCATCCGTATTCCTGACTTTTTTCTTTCAAGTCAGTATTTTGACAGAAGTATTGGTGATTTTCCAAGAAAGACATCCCTGTAGGAAGTAAAATATTTAGAACTTGTATATATTCCAGTTTAAGTAAGTCCCTCTAAAGCTACACTCCATCATACGGTGAGAACTTGTGGCGTAGGATGCTTTGCAATGGTGGAGTTAAAATTTTTAGCTCTAGGGAAGGCTGTGCTTAGGTATATTTTAGGCAGTATGTGGACTGCTGAAGATGATTTTTTAAGAAAAAAAGGAAATGGGGTAAGAAAAAAATTGGAAGACATGCATTTGTGAATGTTTGATCTGATTTATCAAATATTTGCATTCAACTACTGCTCTGYAAGAAGTGAAATCTGCAGTGTAGATGGTAATGTCTGTAGTTAATTTCTGAATATTTCTCATTTAAAGTTGTTTTTTATTTGTGTGATACACAAACTGTTCGGGCTCAAAATTACTGTGATGAGGATCTGCTTTAGAACAGTCGTTTGAAGTTTCAGATGAAATATGTCAGGAGGTATTTCTCAATAGTCCTCAGAAGAAGGGAGAGAGGGGCAGGGGAGGGAGGATGTAGTCCTGTAGTATGTTATGGTAAAGTTTAAAGCACAAGTCTATTGCATTTTTACAGTGGAGATTATTAAGGAGTTCTGGCATTTCTCTTTTAATTTGCAACCTTATGTTAATAAAATATTAGCCTCTCTAGTTCTATAATTAAAAATAAAACTCTCGTGTTTTGATTGGCTTCTTATTGCACTACTATTGCAAAATCAATCTAAAAGGGCTTTTTTCTTTTGTTTTTAATTATTATTTCAGTGAACTAAGCGTTATCACACAATGAAATCACTGTAAGCCAGGTCACTGTGTAGAAAGTTAACACGAGGCTCTTTTGTAATCGGCACTGAGTCATGTCTGGACATTCAGTGCTTGGTTTTGAACAGTACCAAGTGTCCTAACCTCCCTTTTTTTAATGAGAGGTGAGTGGACTGTGCTTGGAACTTGCTGGGTTTGGCTTTAGTCACTGTGCCACTTGGTATATAAAATAACCTGTTTCCCGCCCCCCCTCTTTAAATTCCTTTTAGTCTTGCTTCACTAGGTATTTAGAAATGTGTCTGAAGCAATTATTAAAGATTAAATAGTAAWGGGTTACAACACAGTGGATTTGGGCACTATGTATCTGCACCATATTAAGAAACCAATTCCTTTTAAGTTCTGGTATTGCTTACTTACGTTGGTGTCTGCTGTACATCATCTTTGTGAAGGAAGAGATCCTGCCYGCTTCCAGTTAACCTCCAGTACAGATTGGAACTCAGATTTCCAGAAGTGTCAGGATGGTGTTAAAGGTTCGTTACTCTGCGTAAAAGATGAGTAAAGGCGCTGGGAAAAGCGTTTGTCCAACACTCAGCCTGCTGCAACTCAACAGTCCAGAAACTTTTCTAGCCTATCTTTATAAACCAAAACCCAATCAAGGGTCTATACTGCTCTCACCCCATTCACTGGTTCATTCCTACCAACAACACGTTCTGMCGTAAATAATTTTCCTTGAGAATAAATTAATCTGTGTCCCCCMAAAAAATGTAATATCACCAAATCTACCTGAAATGCAAGCAGTTTGTGCAGGTAAGTTAGTTTATGGACGTGGGGACGCAGGTGATAGTACACACAGGCACAGGAGCAGGGTCTGGGCTGAGGAATTTGAACTTTGCAGATGCCCCAGGAAACTGGCCTCCCTTTTGGCCGAGGGACATGGGCCTTCTGAGCTGGGCTGGAGGGGGGAAGCTAGTGGGGGGTGTCTCTGTTTTCATCCACGTTCGGGGAGGGGCTGGATTTGGAGAGAACTGGCTGCTGCTAAATAGTTCTGACTTTGGGCACGGTGAAAGGAGGGGATGTGGGAACAGATTGGGGGACGCCGGGATGGGTACCGGGGGATGGTGCCCCGGTGGGTGCTGGGGGAGTGGTGATGCCCGGGTGGGTACCGGGGGAGTGATGCCCGGGTGGGTACCAGGAGGATGATGCGCGGGTGGGTACTGGGGGAGTGATGCCCGGGTGGGTACTGGGGGAGTGATGCCCGGGTGGGTACCAGGCGATGATGCCCGGGTGGGTACCAGGAGGATGATGTCCGGGTGGGTACCGGGGGGGGGTGATGCCCGGGTGGGTACCAGGCGGGCACCCGCCCCGTCCTACCCCGCCCCGATGCACCTGTGGCCTCCGGCCGCCAGGGGGCGCAGGTGGCCCCAACTCCGCGCGCAGGATCTCGCGAGATGCCCGCGGCCGCTTGGGGAAGCGGAAGCGCTTCCCGCTCCTCTTTCCGGGCGAGCGTCGCGGTGGCAGCAGCGGGGTAAGGGCGGCGCGGCCCGGCCTGTCCCCATCCGCCGCCATCCTGCGTGGCGCGGCCCTGCGCTGTCCCCCGCTGGCCGCGGCGAAGCGGGGCCCCCGCGGCGTACCCGGCGGGGCCTGCTCGGGGAAGCGGGAGGGGGGCGGGAAGGGGCTCGGTCGCCTCGGGCCCTGCTGGCGCGGCCGCGGCTCTGGCCCAGGCCCTGTTGGGGCGGGAAGGGGCTGCTCGCTGCCTGGGGAGGGGAGCGGGGTTGGCCCGGGCTCGCCGGCCCCGAGGCGGGTGTGCCCCGGGGGTGAGGGCGCTGCTGGCGTTCGTGCGGCGGGTAGGCTGGTGTGGGAGCCCGGCCCCGGTGTCTGGCGGGGCAGAACTGCCCGGAGCTGTGCTCGGGTGTGCCGTTGGGAGCTCAGACTCCAAGTAGAGCTCACGCTCTTTTSGTCTGTTGTTTGATAATGGATTATCCGGTTAATACAGCTCAGGTTGTGTTCTGAKTTGCAGCATGCCCTGAGTTGCCGTACAGCCCAGGTGAGGGTGCACAGGARGTGCAAGTGCGTAGTACTTGAAAGTTGAGCAAAAGCATCATTTAATGGACATGCCTTAGTCAGTCAGGATGAATTGTGTTATGACAGTCTTGTAGTGCAGCTGTTAGGATTTAGGGAAGGCCAAAARTATCTTGCATTTACAAATCTGTTATATGCACCAGTCTGGTGGTGTGTGCTATTGGAGATACCTAAGCAGTATGAATTCTCTCTCTGCAAGTCCTAAATATACATTTGCTATATAAATGAAGGCRGTGCAAAATTAAGACTAGTCAGTCAGGTGTCCTGACTTCTGAGAACAGCAAGCTCTGGATTAGAAAGAGTGGTCTGATGTGCATGTGTGTAGCACATCTGTCAGTCATAGGATCATTGTCAATCAGGGAAGAGGCTTAAACCTTATTTGAAGTTCAATTTGTAAGAGTATGTTAACTGGGGTTGGGATTAAAAATAGTTAAAATTGCTTTTGTAYGTCCTAGCATACTTTGTGTGGATAGATGATAAAGAGTAGTGTGTATGAGTTACAAGCATCTCTCAAACTATTGTTTTTTTTAACACAGACAAAATGAAGTTCAATCCGTTTGTGACCTCAGACCGCAGCAAGAACCGCAAACGACACTTCAATGCRCCTTCTCACATTCGAAGGAAAATAATGTCCTCCCCGCTCTCCAAGGAGTTGCGGCAGAAATACAATGTCCGCTCTATGCCCATTCGAAAGGACGATGAAGTCCAGGTAGCTGCGCTGTCTGTCTTCTGAGTTGTACYGTCACACGTGAACTTCTATCTGTGTTCTGCTTTTCATGCATAGCCTGTGCAAAAGGGAAGGGCTAGACGAATTCAGGTTGCTGATGGAGCTCTGCCATGAGTCTTGCAGAAATAATACAGGTTAAGGTAGTCATAGACTTGGCCTGTTGAGTGTTTCTTGAGATCACATCAGTGACAAGGAAAACAAAAGGAACACAAGCGTGCTGGCAACTGCACTTYAGTTACATGCATTGATTATCACGCTAGACTATTTGCTACCTGTGATACTTGAAAGATCAGTTTAGACGTGAATCCAAGTTAAGTGGCTTTTTTATATAAAATGCAGTGGTAGGTGAAAAACTGTTGATGTTGACCATTAGCCTTCTGGTTGAAAAGATACAGAGTTCCTTCATTAGGGTTTACTGCAGGGAAGATGAGGGAAAAGTACGGTTCTGGTCCATTATATTTTCCATTTTAGTGATTGCTGAAATTGTCCAGTAATTGATGTCTTTGTGGCATGTGTATACAAAGAGCAGAGTTGGGATTTCAACCTGTGCAGTTCTAGTTTTCTGTTGGCATAATTAGATAGTGTTTCTTAAGATCTGGTGATTGTTTAAGGGGTGGTTTTGAAGTATGGAACAGTGTGCTTCTTACATTCTTGTTTAGGTTGTCCGGGGACACTACAAAGGACAGCAGATCGGCAAGGTGGTCCAGGTGTACAGAAAAAAATACGTCATCTACATTGAACGTGTTCAGCGTGAGAAGGCTAATGGCACAACTGTCCACGTGGGGATCCATCCCAGCAAGGTACGGCACGTGAAGTGAGATCTGAAGTGCATGAGGAGACCTTGTTGGCAAATGAAGACACTGCTGCTGGCATGAGTAGAACTTTGTTGTGGCACATGGAATAATGGATTGTGATACTACAGCTTTGGGGGGTAATAAACAAGGAAATGTTATGGTGTCATGGTAGTAGAGAAGTGACAGCTGAAACCAAGAACCCTCGATGTTTCTAGGGCTTATTTGRTGGAGAAGCAGCTAGAGACTTTAGAGTCTTGCTAGAATACTTTTTTGAAGAGCTTGGTGTTTTTAAAGCACAAAACAGATGGTTTAGAACAATCCTTCATCTCTGCTATGTGGCATTTGCACTGGTTAAGGAGGTGTTGGAAATGTTTAGGTAGATGCTCAGATTCRTGATTTGTTCTTGTGGGCTATCGTGAACTAAGTTCTTCTGAATCTGGTTTTAGCCTGAAGTGATTTACAATGTTTAGAGTTCATGAAAACCAGGCAAAGCCTGTTTAGATCATAATAGGAAAACATTTCAAATTAAACAGAACAACTAGCCAAAACCTGGTTTGAAGCAGATGAAATCAGTCTGCTTCAACCTTGCCACGTGGGCATGCATACTGAAGTGCTGGTGGAAGAAATCCAGTTGTAACAGGTTTTCTGGTGTAAATGGTTGGTATGTTCAGCAGAGGGAGAGCAAAATTATTCCAAAACAACATAATGACTTGTGCGCAGTAATAACATTTGACGGACAAGGTGACATTGCGATGGAGCCAGTGTACATACTACTCATGTGGTAAATAGCAGTGAAAGAAATTGAGTTTTGTGCTGGTCCTTTATTTCTGTGAAAGTTTTCTCTAGTTGGGAATCAGACCTTGGTAAAGCTTTGCGTGAAGATTCTGGTTATTAATGCAAAAGGAACAGAAGAACATTTTGTTTGTTGCAAACTTGCAGTGGGGTAGGTGAACAGTTTCTGCCTCTCCTAGGTAAAGAGGTAGGAATTAATTACAATTAAGAGAAACCTGAAYGCACAATGGAACTGAGGAGGAGCGTGCAGCCCTGCTGCAGCCTGTATGGTTTTTCTAGGACTTGATTGTCAGTTGTGTTTTTAAAGTACTCCTTTCAGTAATATCAACACATTTATTTCTTTGCCAGTTTGAGGGGGCACAAAGAGCACCGAAGGCTGCTTATGGGCTGAAAATCAGAGCTTCGRTTTGCTGCTGCTTTGTTAGAAATATCATTAGGGCTGTGGCAGCAAATGGTCTGTGCAATTTACCTTTTACTTGTCCTTGTTAGTAATACTTGATAATTGCCTGGCCACTTTGCAACTGTTCAACAGCAGAYGTGTTCTTTAAAGTGTCTTTACATGAGTCTCTATGGTGCCTGAACTTTTACTGTTGCCTACAGTTTAGCCAGATGCATTGGCCATTCCAAACCCTACAGCAATGATACGATCTTGGCCAGCGGCAGCAGCATGGTTTTCCAGTGTTCCAAAATTTAGGTAACATTGTTTAAAACAGGGAGAAATTAAAATAGTGATCTATTACTTGCGTTTGTGGTGGTGGGATCGGCTATTTGCTGTGTTTCAAATGGATGTAGTACCCATCATGTTTGAGCAGCATAATGGAAATTAGATTTACTTCAAAGTAATTACTTTATTATGTAGATAAACAGAAGTGTGGCTTTTCTTCAGTTTGTGCAAATGTTTTGTCTGTGCATCGAAGCAACTGTCCATATACTCTGATCCCTGAGTGTACCTGGGAAAAATTTGAAATACGGAGGCAATTCAGTACCTCAGTTCTGCTCAGAGTAAATGAGGTAGTCCATGGAAATAACACTGGTGTGCCAGAGCTGATCTTCCTGGGCCGTGCAATGTTATCACAGTTCCGTCAGGTTGCTGTGCTTTAACACTGAAGAGACATTAAATTCTTTGTCTTTTCTCTAGGTGGTGATCACTAGGCTAAAACTGGACAAAGATCGCAAAAAGATCTTGGAGCGTAAAGCAAAATCTCGCCAGGTTGGCAAGGAGAAGGGCAAGTACAAGGAAGAAACAATCGAAAAGATGCAAGAATAGATGGTTTCCTATTTGACACCATTAAAGAACTGCTAAAATTAAAACTATTGTTGTGTCTTCTCCTTTAGAAAGTCTTGATAYGGTGTGTCTGGTTAGTGTTTAAATATTCATTGTCATGTTTTGGTGTTGGCTATGTAAAAAATACTTCCACTAAATTAAAAGCTTTTTATACCTTTTTTTACTTTCAAGAAACCTAAARACTTTTTCTCCATAAAGCAATGCTTCAACCAACGTTAGAAAGAGTAGTGCAATCCTGAAAACATGCATCCAATGACCATTGTACTTCTGTCTCTTCCACTGATCTTTTAACGCTTACTTAGGTGTGGTCATGGTTTTAAGTAAACATGTTAATTCTGTGCAYTCTATATATTTAATATTTTATCAGACATTTGAAGTAAGCTATTTCTGGCCATGAATCTCTTTCTGTAATCCTCTTAAATTACATTTTTTTCAACTGTCTTATGAACTTGACAGTAAAGGATGCTATTTTAGAGSTTCAGCAGGTGTGTTGTGGCCAAACACAGCACTGAATTTGCTGTGTGATGTCACAGGGTCTTACRTTAATGCTAGAGCTTGAGGACGGGGCGTTTACCTCACTGGTGCTCGTGAGGTAGAGCTGGCTGGTTTGAAAAGGGTAGGAATGAAGGCAGTCTCGGTGCTGTTGCTAACACTATTTTGGATGAATTTTCTGCAAGAGGAAATTAGGTTTTTAGTGCTTTATACATATATAATTGAGAGCTGCTGCAGCATGTTGAAAACAGCCCTGCAATTAAGTGAATTTACTGGCTCGGTGAATGGCCCTCTAATTGCTGATACAAAGGGAAAGAAATTCAGCTCCTGCCTGAACAACACTGCAGTCTGAACAGGGGGATGCTGAGAATCGAGGAAAATCACATTTGCGCTTTTGAAGTCCTTCATAGGCATTAATCTGAAGGCTGCTTTAGAAGGCGGGCTTYGAGCGGCGCTTCTTTTATGCGGGCTCAGAGGTTTTACCCCTCGCAGTTCGTGCATGCACCCCTGCCGCTTAATGCGGCTTTTCTTCACCTTGAGTCAGCGTGCGGAGACGGTCCTCGGCGACCGCTTTCCCTGGCTGCCAGGGGCCTGCCGAGCTGCAGCCGGAGCCGGGCACGCTCTGCTGCAGGAGCCTTCGCCAGCCTGCCAGCTCTTGGATGAACTCAAGACCGGCCCGTACCCCGAAAGGAGCTCAGCCCCTACCCCCAAAGCCTCTTTCTTGTCTCCCGCGGCGCTGGGGTCGGTTCGCTGGGGGCAGCCAGCGCGGGACCCGCCCGGCTGCCGCCTCAGGGGGCCCGGCTGCCGCCTCAGGGGACTCCCGCCGCCGGCAGCGCCGAGCACGGGGGGCGGGGCCAGGCGCTCGCGCCCGTCGCGCTGCCAGGTGCACCACCGCCCGCCGGGCTCCGGTGACGTGGCGGGCGCTGATTGGTGCACGTGGCGGGGCGGGGCGCTGCGGCCGGCCGTGAGGAAGGGGAGGGSAGGCGCGGCGCGGCGCCCGGTCGGACCGAGCAGCTTCCCTCCGCCGCCGCCCCCGCCGGCCCGGCCATGGCGTACGGTGGCCTGACGGTGCCCATTATCGTCATGAGCGTTTTCTGGGGGGTGGTCGGCGGCGTCCTGCCGTGGCTCGTACCCAAGGGGCCTAACCGCGGGTGAGTGACCGGGGGGYGGCGGGAGGCTGGGGCCGCTCTGAGGGGGGCGGCGGGCCCCTTCCCTTCTTCCTCCTCAGGCAAGGRGGCAGGGGGGAGCGTGTGAGGAGGCCGCCGGCGGGGGCGGGCCCGGTACCCCGAGGCGGCGGCGGCGGCCTGGCGGAGGCGCGCCGTGCCCTTGTGGGCCTACCGGGTAGCAGCGGCCTTGCGGCTCCGGCTCTCTCGAGTTCCCCTTTCCCCCGCCGTCGAGGCCCGGCGGCCGCCGCAGCGCCGTATCTGCCGCGCTCGCCGCTCCGCCAGGCCCGGAGCCGCCGCCTCCTGCCGCAGTAGTCCTGCGGACTCCTCGTCGCCGTACTGGCGCAGCGCGGAGGGCGGGCGGGCCTGGGGCCCAGGCGCCTGTGCCAGCCGAGATCCAGCCAGCGGCGGAAGGCCGGAGCAARCGCCTGTGAGGCTTCCTGAGCGTGGGGCGTGAGCCAGGAGCCTTGTCTCCGTGCCTTAATAATCCGTCACGGCTTTGCGTTTTCCCCTCAAGCCCTGTAAACGTCTGCATATACAGCGTCCTGTGGCAAGGAGGTCTATTGTTAAGTTAGACGGTGTTTGAGCAATAGCTTCCTTTTTCTGTTCTTACTTGACCTCTTCTAACTTACTCCACCATCCTCTAGTTTCTCGCTGGATGAGACTGAAAAAGTTGCTGTAGTAGATCTCTGTTCTGTGCTTAAATGTATGCTAGTGGCCTTGCAGCTGTGGTGGCCTGAGGACAAAAGCGGGGCGTCTAAGCAGAGACATTTTTCCTGCAGTGATCGTAGCTGCTCAGATTAAAAAGTAGACAAGTTTTTGTCTTTCTCTTTTCCCTAGGAGATAATGACTTCTTAATCTCTCTTCCTCTCTCTGACATCCCCTCTACTCCACAGGTACCAATTGTCTTTTCTCTTAGTTGTTTAGATAAACTTAGAGGAATTTTCCTCAAGTTCGATTTAGCTCTGCCATTTACTGCCTCAGTTTCAAACCTGAAGTGTGTTTTGTGCCTGAAAACTTGCCTGTCCTCAGAAATACCTTGGAAATATGTCTTCCAAGCATGTCCTTGAAGTATGTGGGAAGTATGTGGGTCACCAACAGATGTTCTGATGTTATTYGAAAATGTGATTGTTTAACAAATGAATAGAGCACTGCTGTGTTCTGATTCTGTAGCATGTCTATAGTGTAGTCTGTTAACTTCTTAAAAAAAGTAAACCAAAAAAACTCTACCCAAAGCCCGTTTCTGAATAGGATTGTTGTTCTTCTAACAAAAGAAGGCAATGCAAACTTTAACTGACCTAAGAATTCACTCCTGAACAATGACTCTGGGACTCCCTGGAAAGGAGAGGTTCCTGAAGCTTAATCCAGGCTATGTTAACTTTGTTTGGAAGTTGACAAGGTGGGTGTGTATTGATAGATGAAAAATATTGAATGTTATCTATGTCACAAAAGGGTTGGAAGTTACTGACCTAGCATGAGTGTTTGTTACTTGGTTTAGGGGGGGAAATACATAGAGGGAAATCCCTTTTTATAATTTAAAAAGAACAAAACCCCTCCACTTTGCTACTAAGTTCCATGASCTGCATAGATCACTCGCTGTTAGAAAATCTCATTTCCTTTCCTCCCATTTCAAAATCATATGTGTGTATAGCTGTAGTTTTACCATTTTCAATTTCAAGAGCTACTTAGTTCTTGCTTCCTTTCAGCTTAACTATGGTTTCTGACACAGTTTTCTTTCAGCAAGAAAGGAAAATCTTACCCTACAGATAATTTCATGTGGCTTTGAGATTTTATTTTGTATTCAACTTGCAAAACCCTCATTCATTATATAAARTAAGATATATTTTGATACTGAATTTTCTGTAAGCAGAATTTTGCAAATGGAGAAAATTTTTATTGTTTACTGTTAACATTAGAACATCCAGCTTCAGTAGTTTACTAACTTGCTGGTAGAAGTAACTATGAAATAGAGCAAGGACACTGACTGCATAAGATTTTGCTCCTCTTCAGWGTGATTTTTGTTAAATACAGCTGTATACTTGTGCTTGCCAGAGCTGTCAGTTCTTTTGCAGAGTCATAGCTGTGCCTCTGCAACTTACTCATCTGGAAGAAGTTAGAACACTCATGTTGAGTCACCTTCCATATGATCAAAGTTGAACCTGTTCTTGTTTGCTGGTTTTTTTTGGTTTTTTTTTCCGATGTATCTTGTGGTCAGTCATAACATGACACCTAATCAGCTGTTTCTCTCCCTCCTTTTTGCAGTGTTATCAACACAATGCTGGTGACATGTGCTGTTTGCTGCTACCTGTTGTAAGTATAAATAATGTCTTGCCTCTTAATCAAGGCACAGTTCTGATGTAACCAAAAGTTCCTTTTTTGTATCTTCAAGATATTTAAGAAGAAGCTTTGCAAATGTGTCACAGAGATTTAGACACGTGGTATTCTTTGACAGCTCTTAGAATTCTTAGTTCTAAAGACTTTCAGCCTGCTGAAGAAAACATTTTCCTGTTGGTGGATACTAATTAAAACAAACCTGAATTCCTCTTGTTGTCTTCTGACACGTAGCAGTTGAATAGTGCTCTGTGCTGACTTGATATTACTGCTTTCCAATTCACTGGAGTATTTGCTCGCAAGTATAATGGCAGTTTGTCAATTCTAGAATTCTAGAATCATAGAATAGTTTGGGTTGGAAGGGGCCTTTAAGGGTCATCTAGTCCAACCCTCTGCAGTGAGCAGGGACATCGTCAACTGGATCAGGGCCCCGTCCAGCCTGACCTTGAATGCTTCCAGGGATGGGGCATTTACAACTTCTCTGGGCAACCTGTGCCAGTGTTTCACCACCCTCATTGTAAAAAATTTCTTCCTTATATCTAGTCTAAATCTACCATCTTTTAGTATAAAACCATTACCCCTTGTCCTGTTGCCGCAGGCCCTGCTAAAAAGTCTGTCCCCATTTTTCTGATTCACAGTAGAGCAATGACTTTTTGTCTTTTTCATTCTGTATACMCTTACATTTATTTCTAAGGTGATACTAATTTAAACTGACTGATGARTTTTGCTTTACTTAGTTTGGYTGAATATATTCTCAAAATCTGGTAGAGCAGTGGGTGGAAACCTTRTAGATGGGGTTTTTTTGATATATGACATAATTTTTGTGACAAACTTGTGATGCTTTGATATATTARAACTGTTTCTTTTCAAATGCACGTTATATTTTGAGACTGCCTTTTTTCTGTAAGAGAATTAGTAGAAATAACAAAATGACTTGTTGAGGAAGTCCTCATATACCATGTTTGGTTTTTTTGTCGAGAGGTAAGCCAGCTGTAGCTGGAGTCTGCAAGAGAAAGCGTGATTGTTTTCTCAATCTCTCTTTTTTTTTTTCTTTTCTTTTTTTCTGTGTGTTTTTTTTCTCTTTAAGACTGTAGAGACTGATCTTGTCAAAGAAAGTGCTATGCAGAAATAACTTTGAAAGGTGTTTGGGGAGAATTTGTTATGGAGGAGTAAATTGGTAAAAGGCTGGTTGGATCTTTAGGGTTAACTGGTAMTAAAATCATTTTTCAGAGTTCCACTTGAACCTGAGTAGTATTTGTACTTTCCTGAAGTATTTAGGCATTATTTATGCTACTCTAAGGAGCTTAACATGAATATTCAGAGAAATACATGTCTAATCTCAAGACTCATTCTTAAGAACTGACAGCCAAAAGCTRTATTATCAGTGTCAGCATGTTCCAGGAGGGGCCTGTTTGGTTCCATGTTGGGTTGGCCTGTGGCACAGGCTTATGCAGGTTTGATCTAGTTTAATAATGTGATACTSAGGTTTTATACAGGTGAGGCCTATTTATTTTTTTTTTTATTCAGAGTATTTGACACGTGAAGTCTTAAGAAATCATTCTTCTGGATAATTGTAAAATTGCAGCAAACTTGGTTCTGTGTTTTGTATCTATGACAGTTTTTTAAATTAAAGTTTTGCTGAGCAGATGTAGAAACTTGAGAAGAGCTTTGTAGTGCCAGCAACTTGAATTTGGGATTGAAATTTGGKGATTTCAGTGCTATGAAAGCTTCCTTGCCTGCACATAAAGTATGTAGCAGCCCAATCTCGTGGTGGGTCCCAAATGCTTGGCTAGGAAAGGGCAACTGGATGCTCACTTTTACTAGGTTAYAGTAAGTTGGGGGGGGTAGTGGTGCRTGGGCRTGGTGTTTTGKGWTTTGTTTTRGGTTTGTTTAAGTTTAAAGTTCTCACTTAAGTTCTTCCTACTCTGTATCTGAAGAGAAATAATGTMCTACTCTTCTAAAATCCTTGAAGCTTAGGGTTTGTTTTCTTTATTGTTTGAAGAAGGACAGTTTCCTTGAGGTCGAGGCCACGTGGCATCTGCAGAATCCTCTGGATTATGATGTGGAATGTATTTGTTGTAGAATTTCTTAACTTTGACTGAATGCTGTGARCTCTTCAAATGTACAGTGGTATTTCACTTGTAAGTTTAGTGATTTTTTTTTTTTTTTAACCAAAACAGACCTGTTACAAATCTAGTGTCATTAACGTGATTTTATAATCTGTTCTTGCATGTYCAGTGAGGGAGTTCTTTCGTAATCTTGTGGGCTCTAACTTGTTTTCTGTATTACCTTTGGTTTCTCCAATTACATCTTGAAAAAAGAGAAGCAGCGAAATCTTACTATGTTTTAAACCATCAGTAATTATACCCAACCACATATATTACATATATAGTGTCTGCTTGCCAGAATACAACAAAAAGCAGATTTTTCTCCTCATGTTCCAAGATAGAACTTGCCTCATCACACAGTCTTTTCCTTTTTTTTTTTTTTTTTTCCCCCCACCATGAATTCTGTATAGAATCATAGAAGAGCCCTGGTTGGAAAGGACTTCAAAAGATCATCTGGTCCAACCTTTCTTTCCTCTGTTTAATTCAAACATATGTAAGTTTGTTCTTGCCATATCCTTCTCCTTTTTTGGGGGAGGTATTGAAAAAATTTCAGACCTTAATTTCACTGACTAAGGAAAGAGACTCATTTTTCATATCTTGAAGGAAGCACGAAAGAATGGTTTCTGAGGATTCTTCATTGGATATGTTAGGGTTAAAATAACTTGTTGTGTTGTCCCAGGTGTGGTCTTCTGTATTTGTGTGTCCTTAGTAGGTGGCTGGTGCTGTTATCTACTTGTTTTTAGAGTTGTTTAGAACTCTGCTAGACTTACTTTCATACTCTTTGAGTTACCTTTCCAGTTGAAAATTGGGAAAAAAMCAATTTCCTGTCTTCATTAAACACCACTTGATTGACAAATTGATTTACAGCAAACTGAATTTGTGGTAACTAAATTTAAAGTCAATCACATTTSTACTTAAAGCTGTTTCTTCTGTGTTTAGATTTAACAGTGATCATTTTGAATAGCCATGTTGATCACATGGTTTTAATTTGGTTGTTCTATGGAAAATTTTTGCATGGGTAAGTGCGTAATTTGTGTATAGAAATTGTACCCAGAAGCCTTTTGAAGGAGAATACACGAGCCTCAGGAATATGCCTGGTAAAATATAATGCAAAGTAGAAGGAGTCATTGCTGCAGAAATTATAGGTTACACCATGTTGTAGGGTACTGTCAAAGTCAAAATCTATTTTGCTGTTTACAAAGCAGTTCCTGAAACAGTACCATGATATTCTACTAACAGAGGACAGGATCCTTGAAAAATGGTGGTATTTGCTACTGGTTCTAAAAGKATTAAAATATGGTTGCTCAAATTGACATTTAAACAGAGCTAGCAGGACCTTAATTTGTAATGTGTAGCATAGACAGATGGCAGTTATGGTAGAAAGACCTTTTAAAAAATCTTTCTGGTAGAACATAAGGGACTTTAATTTCCTTGTCTGAGCTGAGTAATTAACACTAACTGTTCTAAGTGGTATCTGGTAGAATTTAAGGACCTGTGGGTGGCTTGAATGCTATACTTGATTTTAGCAACTCCAGAACATTACACATCGGATACAGAGGCTTGCTTTGTTTTACTTTGAATGCCGCGTTTTGTTTTGCGTTGTCATGATAGATTATTATATAAAGCAGCATTGCTTAAGCAAAACGTGGGAAAAGCTTTTTCATGACTTGTCTTGAATGCAGGGGAGTCGTAGAGTTCAGTGCCTAACTACTGCTTTAAATTATTAGGCCCTAGCAGAGCAGGGAGGAGGAGTGTGCTATTGACCTGTAATGGCACTATGGCTCGGAGCTTGGGTATCCAGCGTGGTCCTAACAAATAGCTTTTGAAAACTGCACAGTGCTTGCCTAAAGCATGGTTATACAGCTGGGACACGTCAATATTTTGAATGTGCTTCCAGCTCATTTAGTTCACAGCCATGCTGGGTCTGAACTCAAGAAGCATAGAGAGGTGAGATATTTGTGCATGGAGTTCCTTCCTTCTGTACAGTGAGAAAGAGAATAATGTGCTTTGACAGGCTTTTAGTGTTCCTACCCTCCTCCCACTTCTCTTAGTTCAGGATGCTGAAGGCAGATGGTACAGTGCTCTGGCACCCCTTCTATCTGTCTTTTGTATCTGAAAATTAACCCTTGCAAAATAAATTCCATGGTATTTTTAAGAGCTAATTTGCTTTTCCCTTAAGTAAATGTAACATAATGATTAACATGGTTTCAAAATACATTGTTGTCAGCGCTTTGGATAGCAAAGTAGAAACATGTCAAGCTAAAGGTTATTGGCTCTTCTTGGTGGTGTCTTGCTGGTGTTTTAATTGCTTTGTAGAGCCTGCTACATTATTTCAAGGCTTGCATGACTGATAGACTGCTGCAGGCTCAGCATGTCGTTTTAACTAGAGACCTACTTTGTGCAAAACTGAAAGCGGCATTGAAAATAAATATTTGTAAATTTTAGGAGTATTGATGTGTTTTCTTTAAGTCTGGCCTACATCTTTTGCCCCTGGCTGTTCTAGCCATTTTACAGCAGACCTGCACTTAATTTGCTGGTCAAAGCATCAAGGTTTGTGTGGAATTTTCCATGACTGCCTAAGCACTCTGATGCATTTGTGGCGGCTCCCATTACAAAGCTGCTCTGCTTTTTCTCCTCCTTACAAAGCATTCTAGAAATAGCAGACAGATGAGCCAGTGTGTTCACTAAATGTGTTTATATAGTTAGTATTTAACATAGATTTAAATCTATGGAAGCATCCATTGCCTTTTCTGAATCTTGTAATATTTACGAAGCAAATATATCTTTTAACAGTGGAATATTTATTTCTGTTTAGCTTTCCTGGATATTTTCCACAAACTATGTTCCTCTTGTTTTCGGTTCTGGCTATGGCTTCTGCAGTGTTAGTTTGTGAACTGCTCTGATGACAAGGCTGCTGTTGCTGATGATCTGGGGTCTGTTGTCATATTAGTTTTGTTGTTGTGGGGATTTTAATTTTGTGTGTGTGTGTGTTCCTGTACCCTTTTGCTTCAGGTCCCTGTTTTGTGACCTCCATGTGAGGTTTAAATTAACTTTTGTTCAATCTCGGATGAAAAAACTGTACCGTGCCTACAAGGGTAGGTTGTCATACTCTGAGAATAAGAGCAAATGAGAGAGAGTGTGTTTCTCAGAGGTTTTTGTTTAAAGGATGCTTCAAAGGCACTGAGGAAAGGTCTGTCTGACTTAACGTTTCTATCTTCTGAGCCCACAAATACCTGAGTTTCATGTGTCTCAAAACATGTTCCTGTCAAAGGAAAAGTATGGGAGAAATGCTGTCAGGTGTTTTTGCGTTACTTGGAACAGGACAATGTATTATTTCAGTTGTGGAGTGATTTGGTACCAGATCTTCATTGCTGGTCTCTGGTCTTTGTGTATGAGCTCGAGTAAAATTTTGATTTGATACTAGACCTTCTTGAAAATCGTCTTTTCTTCTCTGGTAGTACTTGTGCTTTGGACAAGCCTTTCCATTATCATAAGCTTTGTAATTTGGCTGACGTTCTCTCTTTTGGGTTGGGGGGGTTGTCTTGCAGTTGGCTGATTGCGATTCTGGCTCAACTCAACCCTCTCTTTGGGCCGCAGTTAAGCAATGAAACAATCTGGTACCTTAAATCTCACTGGCCTTAAGGATGTCTGTCGTCTGCTGCAATTTATTGACTAGGTGAGTATGATCAGATTTATTAATATATTTGGTATGCTAAAGCTTCAGGAGAGGTTGAACAGTAGTGTAATCAGTGTGTTCAGAATTGCTAGCTGTTTTGCAGGAGAAATCTATCTTTCTATAGGCTGCAACAAAACATCTTTTGGATGTTAATCTTGACTGGATAACGTGAAAAGCTTGGACTGAATTCTTGTACAGTTATTTTTCTCTGCTATCGTGTCATATGGTGCTGTGTTCAGTAAGCCTGGGTTTGTAAGGAGAACAGTACATTTCTTCTTCCTAAAAAAAAATAATCGGGCTGGGATTTTAAAGGTAGCATAAGTGGATTTCCTAATCTTTGACAACTGTTAAACCTCTCTTCAAGCCTGCTGCCATTTCATCCAAGACCTATCCTGATTTCCAAGGCAATGTACAGTTGCCCTCATTCATCTGGGAAGTCAGAGTGAGAACTGCAATTAGAATGGTTCTCTATCTCCTGTCAATGTATAGCACTAACACTGAGCTTACAGATGAACATTTTATTTTTTTTAAATGATAGCCTGTGTGCAACTTTGATCATAGRTGAGCCTGTGGTTGCTATCTGGGTAGTTCTATTGGAATGCTGTTGTTGCAGTTCTTGGGCATGCTTTCTGACACGACCAGCAAAAATAGAAATCTTGTACTAAAAGTACCGTGATGACTTCAGGTTTCTCTAGAATGGCAGCATTTGGAGTTGAAGGTTCAAATAAAGGATAGCTGTGGAAAGAAGTACCCATGATTTTAGGTTTTATGCTGGTAACTGAATAATTAGACACACTTAGTTTTTTACCTGTTTTGTGTTTGTTTGGGGATTTTTTTGTCCTTTTAGGTTTAACTGCCTACCCCCTTGCTGTTATTACTTTAGCTTCTGTTTACAGAAGTCCAATAGCAGCAGACAGATGACAGTTGATGTTATAGCTCAGTTAAATGCTGTCTGGAAAGCATCCTGAACATTTACCCTGAAGCAAAGCTCCGCTGCTTCAAAGTAGGCTTCATCTGAACTGTGGTGTTGTCACACTGTGGCATGTGTATGTGTCTGTAGCTTCTCTTTTAAGCAGTAAGCAGAAGCTAAAGGTAGACTTGGCCCTGCTTCAAGTAGAGGCCTGTAATTAGCTAAGTCAGTCAAGCTGAATTGCCTAGGTGTATTTTCACTGCTCGTGTGTTAACACATAATTAGGTAGCTAAAACAGAGACCAGTGTATTCTGGTAATGGGCATACAGATCCCTGAATCCCATAGGATAAATTGGTTGCCTGGGATCTGAAATTGAAATGTAGCTACCTGGACAAGTGGATGCCTTGGATATAAAAATTGGGCTTCCTTCTGACTGATAAAAATGGTCTGTGTGTTGCAACCAGCAAGGACAAACTGGAGATGAGCTACAACGCTTGGACTGTAGGCGCCTGCTGAAAGAATCGGGGCTTTCCCCCTCCCTTTCAGTGAGGGATTTTCCAGACAACTGAAGGTAAATTTTTACCAAGGAAGAGAGGGAACTAACGTGTTCTAGGATGGCCAGAAAGTTTGTGAGGAGCTGTCATTTTTTTAAACTTACTAATGGAGAATTTGAGACACATATAGTGCACGCTGTTGTGTTATATGAAGCAGTTTGTTTTAACCTTGATGTATCTGATCTCATTGGCTTAATTCTGGAATAAAATGAAGGTTCTTGTCTTTGTGAAAAAGAATGCTTTAAAAAAGTAAAAGCCTATAATAATCCTCAAATACCATAGTTCAATATTATGTTCTTTCTTGCTAGAAAYGTGCTATTACAGGACATACTATTCTCCATGATCTTGTTTGAATTACTCTTGTAGTGTTGAGTGAGCTGAGCGGCAAGGAGATGGCTACCTTGATCAGGCTGCAGTGTCTTTTGCTGTTGTGTGTCTCTGCATTCAGAGCCTCCTGTTGAGTTTCTCACTAGGCAGGAGCTGCGAATTGGATCCCATTTGAAGGAGTTGGGATATGTCTCTCTGACACTGCACAGAATCCCATAAATATAGCTACTACTTCTTGTTTGACCAGTTATTTTTGGCTTTTATGATGGGCTTTTCCAGCACTCAAGGAGCATGTACTATACTTTTTTCTGCCTCCCATTTCTCTTTCAGTTGAGGTTTGGATGGATTAGTATGGACAATGCAAAGAGAATGAAATACTGACTCMCAGAGTGGAGAGATCTTCTTTAAAAATGAGGATAGCCTAAGCAAACCCATTTTACTTGACCAACRGAGCAGGCTGAAAATGCACGTAGAAGGCTACTGCATTCTAGTGAGGAGTTTCTACAGATGGTGATTTGATTGATCTATGCCAAATTACAGAAGTTTGATCTTTCTTTTTGGTCAGTATCCCTGCAATTCAAGTGATGATGATGTATCAGATGACTTGTCTATATAATCAAGTTAATGGCTTGGATGCCAGTATGTAAGAACATGCTAACTTCTGTAGCTGTGGTAAATATGGGCTGTAGCCTCTTTTAAGCAATGTGATCTAATGCTGCCTTTTCTCCTTAACTTTGTCAATTTACAGTCTATGTTCTCAGACCAGGAACTTTCTTCATGCAAGTGTAAGAAGGGCTAGCATCCAGATGACTGGGTGCTGTTACAGCATTGAAAACTTTTTAGTAAAATAGTTGTTCTACCAGCTTATAATGTAACTAAAACTACTTGCAGTAACTTCAGAAATGGAACTGCTAAGAAAGCAAGAAAGCAGAGATTATTCTCGAAGCTCCATATAGATGGATTATCTACAGTTCTTGACCATTTCTCACTGCATTTGTGGAATGGAAATAGTTGTGGTTAACAACCAGGCCTTCAATTAGTGAATTGTCTCCATGGAAAGGAATAATTAAGTTGCCTCTTGCTTTGCAGGTAAAGAAGAGATTTCCTCCAGATGAAAAACTCCACTGACCCAAAGATGCCCTTAACATAGCTGGTTGGATACCAAGCCTGCATTAATGCCTTAACCTTTCTATTGTGCTTCAAATGGCTTGTTCAAAGCCCTGTATTTTTTCCTACTATACTGTTTAACAGTGTGCCTAATGCAATTTATACTCCTCTTCCGTACGGTAAATTTTTGTCTGTTAACTGCAGATGTGATGAAAACTAGCTCTAAAGTTTTTATGGGTCATAGAGCCAGCTTTCCTGTTCGTTTTACTCACTCTGTAGGAACACTGTATATATCTTACAGGTCTTAGGTTGTCTGTTGCTGTGCTGTTCACCCCTGTTGTGTTTGACTGCACTTGAAAAAAGAAGTGTGCAATGAAACTGTATGAGGAGAGGAGAAACAGTGGTGCCACATGTTGATGGCATTTATTTTTTAAAATTAGTTGTATTCTTGGGAAATTTGGTCTTAAATTTCTCATGCTTGGAAATAAAACTAATCCTCTGCTTTATACAAAATGTTCTTGTGCCATGTTTAACTGTTATGATRTGCTTTTCTGTGGTTTTAATCGGATGATAGCTAGCCAGAGTTGAGCTGAGGAAACTTGGATGATGTGGATAAACTGTAATAAAGTCATACAGTGTGATGAGGTGAGCGTGCTTGCTGCTTGTATCAAGACCTCTTGGGTAGTTCTAAAATAGGACTAAGTTTGCAATCTAAAGTTGCTGAAAGGTCTGCAGGAAGAAGTGAATGCCTAGCTCGAGAGCCTCTTCTCCATGAACTTCTCATTGTCTGATACTAGGGGACTCGGTAGCAGAGATAACATGGCTAGTTTGAATGAAGCGTAAATAGTAATTTTAATAGGAGATTTATTTACTTCCTGGCCTTTTTGGAGGATACATATAGTAACAAGCAATTTGAATTGAGCAGAAAACATAGCAATTGTTTTATACTGACTTGACACTTGCACGTGGAGTTGCAGATCTGATAAAGCACATGACAACGTAGGCCAGAGGTGAAAGATTGCTGAGGCTCCTCAGTGTCGGCAGAGTCYGTGGGGTTGGGAATGAATCGAGTAAGTCATTTGCTAAGGAATAGCTTCAAAGGATATAAATACTGCTGCACACACAGGAGTCTTCATGTATACTCTCTTACCTCCTTACATCACATCCAGATAAATTGCAATTATTCCTTACTGTGTTTTATTGTCAYGCACAAGGACATAACAGAGCGAATCATTTTTTTCCTTTTGGATAGCGCTGTTAACTTGTTCAGTGGGATAGTACTCATTACTATACAGGAAATTCTGAGATCCTGACGAAATACTGTAACTTGCGGTGATCGAAAACTGGACAGCGTGAATTGCAAAAGAAATAAGAATTATTATTACAAATAAGCGTAGCGACTGTTGGGACTGAAATAGTGGATTTTTTTCAAGTTACCTACCACTGAGAGCTGTATCTTAACATGCGAGAAATTGTACACCGTAATGCTATATAGTCTAGCAAATAATTCCTAAAAAAATTGGAAGCTGAATGATCTTATAAAAGCTTAGGTTGTTGTTTGGTTGGGGGGTTTTTAAAGTGTGTGGAGGATAATATATGTTGACATTGTATGGAGAGGGGAGGAGAAATGCTTCAAGACATCGTTGACAATTTTGAATATGTAACAGTTTTTAAAATATATTGATCTACTTGTCATATTTACCCTAAAGTGAAACATCAAAAAAGAAAACATCCAGTGACACACAGTGGTATTAGTATATTGGTATTATCACTTTATTTAACAAACTTTCTATTTTAGGTTCTAAGCTATCACTCAATGTAGAAGATACAGGAAAAGTAAAACAGAGTTCACATGGCGTGTTTCATTGTTGGAGAATTTAATATAAAGAACTATTCAAAGCCTGGATGAACAAGCCATAGTTCGATTTTTACTTAGGTGCTTTCCAGATAAAGAAATTTCCCTTTATGCAAATGGCTAATATTTTCTCTGAAACAGATACCAGGTAGTAGCATGATTGAAGAAGTTGAAAAAATAATGTTTTGTTTCTGTTCTGCTGAATGTTGTGTGACCTACTGTCTGCATCGTAATTAYGGAATGGTCTGCTCCAGGAATGTGTGCCAGGAATTAACACTGCTTCAGATAATTTTTTTTTTTGCATGACTGCAGGAAATCAGAGCAGACAGATTCAGCCACTGGCATTTAACAAACAGTGCAGGTATCAAAGCCTTTAACAGCTTCCTCTTGCTTCGTGACAACAGAAGAGAATGCCAAATGGTAAAGTATATATGGAGGAAGCTTGCTAGTGCTTGGAATAGATAGAAAGCCTGGGTCTGCAGAGAAACAGTCTGATCCTGTGTGTGTATTGGTATTTTGGGGAAAGGTAAAAAGTGAGGAAGATTAAGGAAACTGACTCCATAGTCAAGTCCTGAAGACTTTAAGTCATAAACATTGGCAGTGTGTAGAGCAAGTGTTTAGGTCAGGGTCATTTCAAGTGCTTTTAACTTCTTTTGTTCATATTGTTTAGGAAATTCAAGTACCTGCATGTGTGCCCTTCACAGGAAATTGTTCTGAAGAGTTTATGGAAGTTTGCTTTTCCTCTACTGGAAACCATGGGAGCATTTTACCCATGTGAAGGGCTTTAAGTTAGTTGTTAGAGGAGGGTGGCTGGTCCCTTGTTTCCAGAATCACCTGTTAYGAAGTCCCTGGGGCAAAAAAATGGTTGTGTGGTTTTTTTCTTTGTATTGTCAGGCATGATGGGTTTTAGGTACAGTGGAAAGAAGTTTTGTTACTGCAGAGGAGTGAAATGCAAAAAGTCGTCTAAACAAAAGAATAAATATTCTTTACAAATAGCAAGATAAGAATGGCTGGTTCTCTTTTTTTTTTTTTTTTTTTGGTAGTAATTTCTCCAGTGATGGAGGCCAACCACCTGTCACTCTGAAAGGGAGCTCTCTGTGTGGCTATAGACAGTACCAAAAGCGCAAAGCTGCAGGTAGAAGAGGAATGGATGAACACTGCACTGCAGCTGACACCCTCGCCGTGCTGCCGCCCCACCGCGCACTGCCCGCGGCCACCCGCCACCCTGCCTTAAATACCGCCCGCGAGCCTCGCCGCCGTCACGTGACGGGGGAGGCCCCGCCGGGGCGGCGCCCCATTGGCCGGCGGGGCGGCGACCGGCGATTGGCTGGCGCCGCCTTCCCCCCCCCTCCCCTCCCGCCCGCCCTCCCCACGTGAGGGGGGCGAGTCACGCGATTTCCGGGAACCCGTCAGGAAGGGACATAAACAAAACAAACCCCGAAGCCGCATGGAGGGTCCGGGCCGGAGCGCGCGGGGCGGCGCCCCCTGCTGAGCCCCGGCCGCCCGGTGAGTGCGGGCCGCGGGGGGCGGCGGCGGCCGGGCCTGGCAGCGGCCCCGGCCGGCGGCTGCGCCCCGGGGAGGCGGGAGGGCAGCGCGGGGGGCTGCGGAGGGGCGGTGGCGGGCGGAGGGCGTCCCGGCGGGGAGGAGGCGGTGTTCGTGTGTGCGCGCCGGGCAGGGGTGTGTCTGCCCGGAGAAGAGGACGGGGACGGTGCCCAGCGGAGCGGCGGGAGCCCGCCGCCCCCTCCGCTGCCCTCGCTCCGCTGGGGGGTGTGGCTGTCGGTGCTGCGGGAGAGCCGCCGTGCGAGGGGGGCGTCCGGCTCCCGCCGGCTGCCAGAGCTGAGGCTTCGGGCCCGATGGCTGGGGGGGCAGCACCCATGTGGCTTGAGGGCGCGGCGAGAGGGGCTGCGGAGGGGACGGAGCGCGGGCTTAGCAGCGAGTTGTCAGCGTCCCTTCCAGSCTCCATCCGTCAGGGGCGGCCCCTGCCTTTACAAGGAAAGCGAGTCTCGCAGCGAGCGCCAGGGAAGCGAAAGCGCCGTCCTGMCGGGGGAGACCGGTCCTGCTGGTTGTGCGGGTGGAGGGGCTGCCCGGGTACGCGGCGCCGGTGCGAGGCGCGGGTGCAGAAGGGCTCGGCAGCTCCCGCGCTCTGTTGCTTTTCAGGCTCGCGGTCGCCTCCTTCGCTTTCGACCTGTTTGAATGCTCGGGACGGCCAGGGGGGAGACCCGTGGGTGTGGGGGGTTTCTCTGCCGGAGGCGGYTCCGGTCCGGAGGGAAGGCTGCGGGGCCGGAGGAGGCGGAGAAGGGGTCCCGGGCCGGCGGGCGGTCTGCGAGTGGCGGGACAGACTGTCCCCGCTCTGGCACGGCGTTTTATGTAACTGACTGGGGCGGGGGGGTATGGGACCGGCGAACGGTGAGCGGCAGCCCCGGCCGCTTGGGAAGGGGCTTGCCCCCGGCAGCGGGGGCTGCGCTCCGGGGGAGGCCGCGCCGGCCGCCCCCAGCCCTCGCGGGGACCGTAGGGCGGGGGCTGCTTCCCGCGGGGCAGGGGAGCCCTCCGCGCCGTTTCAGCCACGCAGGGGCCGGGGGGCGGGCCGGCGTGGGCGGACGCGTCTCGGCGGCACCCTGGGGGGCCCGGGGCCGCGGTCGGTCCCCTCCGGAGCGGCGGAAGGGGGTTTGTTTACATGTCGCCTCACCCTAGCTTGAAAGGACCGCTGGGCGGGTGAGCGGCGTGGGCGGCGGCGAATGGGAGCGCGCGTGGCTGAGGAGCGAGCCATTGAGCGGGCGAGGAGGGCGGGGCGGGGAGGTGGTGGCCGGGCTAGGCTGCGCTCCGCGCTGGCTGGCGGGGCGGCCATGTTGGCTGGGAGGTGTGTTAGTGGGTCAGGGGCGGGGGCGCGGTGTGGGCCGGGGCCGCCCGGGCCGGGCGAGAGCAGCTCTGCCGAGAGCTCCCTGCCGCTGCCCGCCGSAGGGACGGCGGCCGGAGCGGTGCCGCTGGCTGCGGGGGGTGCCCGCGGGCCCCGTCCCTCCAGAGCGCTTTGCCTCAGGGCGTCTCTCGCTTCTGGGGTCGGGCCATCGGGGTCCGCGGGCGCGGCCGAGGCCGGYGGTGCCCGGCCCGAGGCGGGGCAGGCGGTGCCCGTGCACAGGTGGTCCGGTTCCCCCCGCGGAGGGGAGGCGCGTTCCCGCCTCCTGCTGCGAGCCAGTTCCCACAGACTTGACTTACAAAACACCGGTAACTTCCCCGGGGCGCCTCAGCGGCTGCCTCCGGGCGTGTCTCTGGCTTTCAGCGTCTCCCCGCACGGGTCTTCGACACCTCTCCGGGTCTGGATTAAGTTCACGCAGGGTTTGAGTCGGGGGCGGGTTGCCGAAAGCCCCTCGTGTCACCAAGGACCGAAGCCCGAGCTTTTATTTCCCCTCCGTCCTGAAGGTCCACAGCTTGGGCGTTATTTTATGTAACGATGCCCGCGGTATTACTGGTATGCCCTAATCTCAGCCCTGCGAGTTGGCAGTGGTTTAACGCAACCGCGCAGCATGGCGAGACCAGCCCACAGTGTTTCTCAGGGCATCATCTGATGTAACTGATCAGATATCAAAGATAATTTAATGACCAGAATTCACTGTGTCACGCTCCGGTATAAAACACATGCTCTTTTTCAGGCTTCTCTAAGCAACAGGCTGAACAGTTTCAATCATTCAGCTGTGCCAGCTGAAATGTTAACTTCTCGTTTAAAGTAAGCGTAATCTTTATGTTGTTGCCACTTGAGAGTAACTTGTCGAAATCATGCAATACATAACCTGCAAAACAGAATCAGATTCYGATATTATCTTTCAAACACTTTAAAATGTTTTAAAGATGGTGATAAAAGGTTGGTTAGCCTTTGGCCTAAGATCGCTTAACCAAGTGGCTTCTAAGCATCCTTGTGGGGAAGGTTAATTATTATTATTACACATACGTTTTCATAGCAAGAATTATAGAGGGGCAGACACAGGTGTTTTAGAAACCTGGTTGATTTTTATTGTTGGCAACTTAAATGAGAAGTCAGAATTTCTATAGGAAATATATTGGGTGATTGTTTTAGCAGGAAAGCTTTCCTGTAGAAATATCAATGCTCAATGACAGTACTTTTTAGAGGCRTGAATAATAACTCAGAGACCTCATACAGTGCTTTGTAGCCAGTAGTTTACCTGAGCAAAGAAAGAATTGTTCTGTGTTTGATGAAGAGAAATCTGCAGCAGAGGCATCAAGGATTGAACATCCTTGCCATGTTTTTTTTTTAAATAATCAGAGTGGCAAAAGAGCTTTTTGAAGGACAAAGGTTTGAAGTCTCTTCAGCGTTAGCTGAATAATTAGGAATTAATTGGGAAAAAATAGAAGCTTCTGTCTGACTAACAGACTGATGGTGTGGTATAAATAAGGGAATGCACTGGTTTAGATTACCATGACTTGCATGTCCATGCTGTGTGGTTTGTGAAGTCTAATTAAATGATGTTTTAAAAGAAAAGTTTGATAAGAATATTAGGCACTTCATAAGAAGTGCTTGAAAGTTGGCATTGGCTTCAAAGTCAAGCCAAAAGTTTTCTGAAAATCATAGATTTTAAGGTTTCGACTTTGCTGTGGTAATTTCCCTGATTATATTATTATATTAAAAAATATCCACTTGCTGGTTTTGAACTCTTACGCTGTTTTTTTTACTTTTTGGACTATTTTGACTGATGCGTTTTTCTGATTTGTTGCTGGCTTTGAAGTGTGCTGTACTGATAACCCATTTCTAACAAAAGTATAACAAAACATAATTTTACAGTATGAAGAGTAGACTAGATTGTACCATTCCCTTCATCATAAGAGGTTTTTTCCTGGGAACTATAGAATTAATTTTTTTCTTACCCGGAAAGTCTTTGCACTGTCAGAAAAAAAATATCGAAACAACCATCGTGTAGGGATGTAGAATATTGCTGGAGATTGTAAGCTAAATTGTTGTCTAGTTTTGCTTTTGTTTTCTGTCTTTGCTTTGGCCGCACTCTGCTTCAGGGGAAATCTCTGGCTCAAAAAGAAATGTGAATGTTAGTCTTACTGCTAATTCTCTTGTGCAAACAACTCTCCTAACTCTACAGTGGTATTTTAATAAAGGTTTATGCAATTCATATTTTAACTATAAAAAGTTTTTTAAATGAATTGAAGTGTATTAATATAGTTCTAGTAAGTTTAACATGCTGCACATCCCACTCTTGGCACTGAAATAATAAAACCTCAGTCTTTGTTCCAGAATGTACAGAAAAGCTAGCGCTTCTAGTAGGAATATATTATTCTGGGCATAGTTGTTATAAAATACGTAGATGCAATATGTTGTTTGTTGGTTTAAAAAAAAATCACTTTTTTTCTTCTGCCTCTTACATTATGATCAGTTATTGGCATCTGCCTGTTTGCTTATGCAGTCATGCTGAAGTGGAATACCCCCTYGAAAGCTGGGTAGCTGGCACTGATGTGTAGGGGTATTAATTCAAACAAGGAACGTAGTGCTGTATTCTTTTTGGTAATTCATCAGCTCTTTTACCTGAGGTGTTGCATGCRTGATGGAGACCAGAGCTTCTGTTTAGTGGTATCACTTCCAGATCTTGAAGTCTGTCTGCAAGTAGGATTAGAAAAATAATATTGGGGGAAGGGAAGGTCAGCAGAGGAAAAGGAACAAAGACAGTGAAGTAGCAGTTTCCCTCTCCTGAAGGGAAGAGGCTTAAAAGAAGTGAAACAGTCTTCCTATCTTTAGTTCTTTCAAATGGCAACGCTCCATCAAACTTAGGATCTGGGTGTCTTAAGCAGCTGTTGTTTGCTCTCCAGGATAGAGAAAGCAAAGGGCATAATGTCTTAGGTGCTTATGTTGGCATTTTAATACAAATACATTACTGAGAAGGTAGAGGGACCTGGCTGCTTTGGATAAGCAGGTGAATAAGGCTACGGTGGATGGAAGCAGAGGAAGACCTTTTGCAAGAGTATCTGCTCACTTGCTACAAAAGAAAACCCTCAAAAAAAACCAACCTCAAAAAAAAAACCCACAAAAGAAAACTTAGTGTCTTTGTGGTGGGGGAGAAAAGTAAAAGCATTTTTTTAAGTCTGGCTAATAATTGAAGAATCATGTAGAAAGAAGGAAAAAAAACCCCAAGAACATTACACTTAGAAACAAACTAAGAAAAATATGTTCTGCGCGTGAAGACCACACTGAGCAGAGCATATTCTGTAATAGGAAACAAATTGGCACAAACTGTAGAAGGAAAAAAATTTTAAGAGAAGCGTAGGAGAACTTCTTGCGTCTCTAACTGTAGTACTTCATAAAATGTCCAGATACAGCAAACACTGTGTAGTACATAATGGTTCTTAAAATACGTGGCATAGTTTTTGCACATTCTCCGAAATTCAAAGTTTGGCATTTTGAACGTGTTAGCCTGAGTTTGTAGGTTTAGTATTGACAGGCTCTCGTGACGTGCTATTTTTTTATCTTCATCAAAAATGTAACTTTAACAAACTGTGCTGTATGATGCACAGTCACCATCGTTAAAAGTGTAATTGTTCATGTAATGTATTTATAACAGGCATTTAGCTGCTGTGATAATAAGCACTGTACAATCAACAAAATGGTATGGTGATGCTCTGTGTGCTTTTCAAATTGTACAAAATACACATCTGAATTGAGACAGAAATAGCAACTTTAGTTATAGCTACGGTCGGTACAAATGATTCATACAGGTGACTGAGGAAGACTTTCAGAGTTGTCAAGCTGAAAGCTGGCAGTTTAGGTTTTTCTCTTAAGGGACTCTTTGGAGATAACGTATTGTTGCAGAAGGGTGTTTTAACAGTCTAGGGAAATGGAACGTGCATGGTAACTGCCATGTGTCTCCTTAATGCTGCATGTTTTGAGTTTAGGTTCTGCTATCTGCCAATTTAAGTGTGCTGCTGCATCAGTAACGTCATGTAATAAGCCTGCCATTAGATTGTTTGAAGTTCAGTCTTCCCGGGTGTCTTGGGACCACTATTAAACTATTTTAAATGCGTGTTTTCAAAAAGTAAATACAAATGCAGAGGATTTTTATTAGGATTTGTCATTAGATTAATGAATTATAACTCTCTAGAACAGTTTTTGGTTCCTTATTGATGACTGATGGGGATTTTAACCAATGTATATATGCATGCCTCCATCAGTATCCCAAATTCATAAATGTTAGATGAACATAGCAGTTCCTGAGATGTCTTGCCCTTCCTCGCGCCCAAGTGAACGAGCGAGCCTTCTCGCAGGAGCAGGGGCGCAGCTCTGCACTGATGTGACTCAAGAATCTGCAGACACAGAACCAACCCAGGGACTGGTTCCTTAATCACCTTAATCTGATTTAACTGCAGGCTGCTGCCAAAAGGAGTGGCGGCACCCTGCCCGGTGCCTCGGGCTGTGTTTTCCACCTGCGGTTCAGTTGCTGTGAAGCAACTACAGGATTTCACCTCTCTATCTCTGCATTTGGGAAGGGCTGATGTAAGGCATTAATGAAAATTGTCCTGAAGTAGAAATTCCTGCTATATTTATCTTCAGTAATGCTTATACTGCTGTTCTTAAGCTCTGCCACAGATCTTTCAGTTCATTCAAATCTGTATTCATTATAGATAAAGTTAACAACTGTACTGTTCTGTTCTAACTCAGTCTTGAGCTGAGAGTGCCAATAATGATAAATTCTGTAAAAATGGGACTTCAGCTGTGGTCTACAAAGTTACTTTCCTTCACAGCGAGTTCAGATTTTACATCTGTGCTTCCATATGTGTCGTTGACTTCTCCTATACATCTTAATTTACCAGTTCGTGAAAAAATACTGGTAGTTAAGTGTGAACACTGGGAGTCTTTTAATGAAGATCTTGATGATTCTGGGAAATTTAGAAAGCAGTTGGAAGTAGGTGCTTTGTTGGGAGCATGAAGCATGCCTAGATTGTGCAGCTCCCTGAGGCAGTGTCTGGTTTTTTTATGGTCTCACCATGTTTCTTCCCTCCGAAGAGCTAGCAAGAAAAATCTTATGTTGTAGAATACTTGAATAGATCCTAATGGGATTCAAATCACATTTAAATATTAATATTATAAAATGTCAAGAATGAAATATAAAGAGAATTAGGGGAACAATCAGATTAGCTGATATACTGCTTTGACCTGGGAGGACATACGCTGTCATTCTTAAATTGTGCTATAAGTTTATAGCTAAAAGATTACTCCAGTCTTTGAGGTGGTAAAAGTATTTTGAACGTTTAATGTCTGTTTTGAGGATTTGTAAAAGGTCCAAAAGCTCCCTGGTCCTGACACTTGGAAGCGTTGGTGGGTTGTTACTGAAATCAGTGTCAGTACAGATAAAGTTTCACCCCCCTTTCCTAGTTGTGTGTGAAAGACAGTGGAATGGCTTGAGGTATGTATTCTAACAAAAACATAGCAAACAATAACTGGTAACGAAGCAGCAAACATCTTTCTTTCCCCTTTATATCTTGCAGTGGCAGAACTTTGACAGTCTCCCCTGTGAATGCAGATGGTGGTGGTGGTGTTCTGGTGTTGACGTCAAAGTATTAACCTGATGTTATGTTGAAAAAGACATCAATGTCTGCCACTCTGTATGGAAAGTAAGAAAGATGCTACTCAGGTGTAGATTGGTATTAAAGATTATATCCTTCTCGCCTCTTTCTTTTTGTATGAGAACATGGTTTATTTGTTTTAAACAACGGGCCCTTTCTCCTAGATCAGGCTAGACTGAAAAGTGAGTTGGTCGTTCGTGCCACTTTAACAGCACAGGCAGGACTAGTCCTGCTGCGGTGTGGTCTTTGCCAGGTGAAGGGAGATGGGGGTTGTTGAGGCGTCTTGCTCTGGGACACAACTTTAAATGTCACTTTAAGATAAGTAAAAAGAGTTCCCTGGAAGGTTTAGAGCAGAAAGAAAATTTTCTCAGAAGGAACTGGC
The DNA here is from genome assembly GCA_030449065.1 of Oceanodroma leucorhoa. Classification (NCBI taxonomy): domain Eukaryota; kingdom Metazoa; phylum Chordata; class Aves; order Procellariiformes; genus Oceanodroma; species Oceanodroma leucorhoa. The sequence goes on from JASVER010000039.1 coordinate 5,553,497, forward strand.
TCTTATTTGACACAGGGCCCTACAAGGAATGGCTTTGGCAGTGGTAGCATGGTTTTACTGAGGACTTGTGCATAACTGGACTTGTAATTGTTGTTCTTTATATTCTAGCCGCTATTTGAAAAGCAGTATGTTTTGATGAGTAAGGACTTTTTTGCATAGTGTCTGTTTTTACTACAGTCTGATGGTATATATGCTGAATATAACAAAATAGCTGAGATCCTATCTGAAAGTAGGAATAATCACGGGGATGCTGTCATGTGCTGCTGGGAGGAGGGTTCTGAGCGTAGCTCCACTATAGGAGAACACTTTTACTTTACTATTTGTTTTTCAAAACAATAGAATAAACATAGCCTGAGCAGATTGCACCGARGTCTGACTTAGGAGCAATGCTGACTGAAGAATTCTGCTCAAAGAAACAAATATATTTTAACCGATAATGCTGAAAAACTGTACGAGTATGATCGTTCAGTTTTTTGATTATGCTCCTCTATGCTGCTTTTTTGTTAGAGAGACTTTTTATATAAAGGTAGGAATCTTGCAGGCAAGCAAGACAGTAAGAAAGCAGCATCCTTGAAGACAATGTAGTTACATTAGATACTAAGGTTTGATACCTTGGATGATTTTTTTATTATGGTTTTTGATATAACGTTGTTCTTTTTTACTTCCTGTTACTTTATGAATCTKTTGTCATACATTTAGTGTTGATATAGTTACTGATGTTTGTGCTAAGGTGCTTGCTTTTCTACAGTTCAGTTTTTCCTTACGTTGTTAAAAAATGCAGGATTAAGCAGGATATGAGGCTCGGAAAAGTCTTTAGATATACATCTGAAATAGCAGCAGGTCTATAGAAGCTACTAAACTGGTAAAATTACTGATAGATAAATTGGACCAATTTCAAAATGCGCCTTACTTGAAATTAATAGAGAATATATTTTATTAGGCAACTCTGAATTTGGCACAATTTTTAATTTGTTCTGTTGGGGAAATTTGTCTCTTCCCTTCCTCTGCTGCTGGACGGTGAGCATGCTTGCTGCAATCCCTCTACCACTAGATGTTGCTATATGAGTGATTGATATAATCTTATCTCATGCTGGATGGATTAATCTCATAAAAAAAGGAGGAGGTATCACAGAAACAGTATTACTGCCTATTCTGAAATTAGTATTTTGAGACGTTTGCCTGAGACATTTTTAGAATTTATTGGCTCTGTTACATTAGTCATAAGGATTGTTTCTCTCTTGTATACCCAGCAGTATGCTAGGCATTAYTTCCAATTAGGCAGGCTTTTCTTTTCATATGTCTATAGAGCTCGTGGTCTCGGTAGTGAGGAAAAAAAGGCAACAAAATGTAACTCAGCCAAAAAGGTGTTTGCAGGAACTCTGTTCTGTAGCATCTGTGGCTTTTCATTCGTTGAAAGATGGCAGGGGAAGAAAATTGCTATACATACCAGCATGAGGAATAATCACTTTTCAGGGGAAATTTTTGTCTTTACTTCACTTTGGCTGCCTTTTAAGCACTACTTTTTTGGTGAAGGATTACTTACCTCCTTGGGGGTTTGCTGTGTTTATTCTACACAGAAGCCTACAAATAGAAGAGCTCCATCAGGGTGAACCGAAGTTATCCTAAGGAAAAATTTCATTGCATGGATTGTGTAAACTCACTGAGACTGAAGTAAAGCTGGAAAGGAATCTACAAGTGAATAAAACAAGAAGTTTGGAATTGGATTTGGGGAATCTGGGCTTGGAAATGCCTCAGGTAAGTCTGTTATGATTTTATTTGCTTCTGTAAATAATTTTGCTTCCTTATTTAAAAAAAAAAAAAAAAAGAAAGTTTAAGAGCAAATTTGACTGGCATTAGCAAGGAGAATTTATAAGAGATTAAATGGTATATATTTTTTAGGGTCCCAGTAGTGTCTATGGTAGAAGCTATGTTGCTGCTCTCGGTACAGTATTTGTTCACACAGCAAGATTCAGCAAAGTTATCGTCTTGATGAGGGTGGATGCCTGGAGAGCAGCCTTTTATTACTGCAGTGATTCACACATCAGCACACTGAATGACTTTCAGCAGTACAGTGTTTCTCCCTTCCCAGCCCTCAGGGCAAGTGTGTCTAGAAGAGAAATAGAGGTTTGGAATTAAATGTAGCAGAATGCCTTGCTGCCCATTCCCTGCATGCCCAGTCATCCTGCATAATGTTKTTTTGCAAAGTTCCACTTCGTTCTCGAGAGATACAACACTCTCGATTTAGTTGTAATAAATTTTGCTTTTGTTACAATCTCAGGTGGAAGTTTTATGAGTTCTAATGGTTCTAAAACCAGTCAACACTGCTTTAGTGCAAAATGGTTTGTATTAGGGTGAAGGCCCTGCAATCGTGTAGTGCCTATTGATACTCACAGATCTTGCCAGTACTCACTCTCCTCTTCTACAAATGCTAACATATCCCTAAACTTGGCAAACGCATGAGAATTTCAAACCAACAAAAAAGAATGAATGAGCAATGCTCTTGCAGCTATATGATGAATACAAATGTGTCCTTTGATTAAGGAGCTGCATGTTGTTAGCAGCTCTTAAAGCATTCTCCCGCTCTGAGAAATGACATGCTTATCTGTATAGGTAAAAACCTTCCAGATGCAAGTATAGCACAAGTTCAGAGACTTGGATGAAATGGCAATACTTTTTATGTTTTGTTGAAGAAAAGCATATGCTTTTTTATAGCATGCTTCGAATGTCAGTATCAATTTTGTTGTAGCCCAGTGTGAGTGGAATGGACCCTCCTTTTGGGGACGCCTTTCGGAGCCATGTGTTTTCAGAGCAGACTCTGATGAGCACGGATCTCTTGGCAAGCAGTTCAGATCCAGACTTCATGTATGAACTGGTAGGTCATCTTTACGTGTGTGTACATAACTTCCTCTCCTTGACTAATACCCTGAGTTCRTGTAGTAATAAAGGGGTATTTGTTCAAGAATGCTAGAAGATTATTCATTACTGCTAACTACTGATTAGGGAAGAGCCTAACTGCTTGTCCAGCAAATGTGATGCTTCCTCGATAGACGCTTGTTAAAGCTGGCCATCAGGAGAGGCTTGATATACAAGTCTCAAATAGAGCTGTGTTGACATTATGTAATGGTGCTTGAGACTCTTTGTTACAATCTTTTCTGCAAGAGCAGCTATATGCTACTTCACCCAAGCTGTGAATGCAGGGGAAGCAAAATAAGTTGACTTATGAGCTACTTATACTAGCATTCTTTTTTTTTTTTTCCCTGCATCAAAGGAGAAAGGTAGCTCATAGTCGTTAATTGATCATGTTAGAATGAGTTTTCCAGGTAAACTTGAGCATATTCTATTAAGCACACAGCAAAGATTGACCTAGGTTAATAGAGACTAGAACAGCTTGCCTGTGGTGTCTTTCATGTTTTAAATACATGGATATTGGTACTAGTCTAGTTCCTGATGACCAGATGAATTTGCAATAGCAGAAAAAGAATCCAGCGGCATTTGACTTGTATCTTTAGCAATCTCTTCAGAAGGATCTGCTGCTGAAGCACGGAAGGTGGACTTCATTCTGACCCTCAAAAGAAGCTTTTAGTTGGAAGTTGAGGTATCTTCATATGTTATCACTCTCTTGCACTTCACTGGAGTTAAGCTCACCATACTAGGTGAAGTAGAGGACAGAGATGATTGATACTTTTCTTGTATTAATTTTTAACTTGTCTTCTTATGCACAGGACAGAGAAATGGACTATCAGCAAAGCTCCAGAGACAACTTACTTTCAATGGAGGACTGCAAAGACCTTGAGAACTTGGAGTCTTTTACGGACATCCTGGACAAAGAAGCTGCGCTCACCTCAAAGTGGGAGCAGTGGGACACCTACTGTGAAGACTTAACTAAGTACACTAAATTAACCAGCTGTGACATCTGGGGAACAAAAGAGGTGGACTACCTGGGCCTTGATGACTTTTCAAGCCCATACCAAGATGAAGAGGTGATAAGCAAAACACCGACACTGGCTCAGCTTAACAGTGAGGACTCCCAACCTGTTTCTGATTCACTCTATTACCCTGATTTGCTCTTTAGTGTAAAACAAAACCCTTTAAATTCTTTGTTACCTGGTAAAAAAATTGCAACCAGAGCAGCAGCCCCAGTCTGTTCCTCCAAGAACGTTCAGGCTGAGGCACCTTTGTCGGACTGTGTTCAGAAGGCAAGCAAACCTGCAACTCAGCCTGCTTCCAGTACACAAATCATGGTGAAGACCAATGTGTACAATAATGAAAAGGTGAACATTCATGTTGAATGTAAAGACTATGTTAAAAAGGCAAAAGTAAAGATCAATCCTTTACCACAGAGCAGACCAGTGCTGAGCCAGACACATGCTGATGCAGCAAAGGAAAACACCTGCTATTGTGGTGCTGTAGCAAAGAGACAAGAAAGAAAAGGAATAGAGTCCCCGCATAGTCACAGTACGCCTCCTGTTTTGCCTTTTAAAGAGACTCAAGAACTGCTTCTCAGTCCACCCCAGGAAACCCCAGGGCTTATTGTGGGGGAGAGCAGTCTTTCTGCCAGCACATCAGTGTCAGATTCTTCACAGAAGAAAGAAGAGCACAACTATTCTCTTTTTGTAACAGACAGTTTGGGTGAACAGTCAGCCAAAGGAGACCCTGAGGAAGATGAGGATGATGAGGACGATGCTGAAGATGAGGACCATGATGAAGGATTCGGCAGTGAGCATGAGCTGTCTGAAAACGATGATGAGGAAGAAGATTATGAGGATGATAAAGATGACGACATCAGCGATACTTTCTCAGAACCAGGTACCAGCAATGTTGGGCTTTGTTAAGATGGAGGTTAATGGATTTGCCTGCCAAGTGGGAAAGAATGCTTTTGAGTGCTTTATAGTTACAGATGAGCAACACTGATCTTAAATTATGATCTTTCATCCCAGATTTTCTAAATGTTTTGCAAAATGTAATTAATGAAAGCTATACAAGATTTCTATTGCCCTGTTTTGAGAAAAACTGCATAAACGGTGGTCATGCAACAAAAATAATAATAGAGAATACAGGAAACCTAGCTTGTACCGTAAGGTCGTAAAGCAACTACCTGCAATTGTTGTCTTCTTTTTTCATGGTTTGATGATAGGATGTGCAGAGCTTTCTAGTCCTTCAGTAGGTTGCTGCTTTGAATTTATCCAGAGTTGTATCTCTTGATAGCTGGTATGAAATCATAGCCTGAGTGAAATAATTTCATAATTACTTAAGTCCTACTGTAGGTACAGTTTTCCAAAGAATACCTACCACTGAAACTAACAGAACCATTTCTTGGTGGTTTTCAGCAGTAACACTTAGTGGGTCTTCAAAGGATACTGAATTCCTCTCTTCTGCATGTAGAAATGGAGCCTTAACAACAGAAATTAGAACTAACCTTCACCTAGAAGGTAACAAAGTGGTAACGTTGTGTAAAAATAAAATCTGAAAGGAAAGGGACAGGCCTGTAACCAAGTATTAGTTTCATTATAGAAAGTATTATAATATTCACATTTTATAAATGCTTTGTTAGTAGAGTATAAGAATTAAGGTATTCAGACATTTGGCAATATGTAACTTCGGGGGGGGGAAAGCAGCTGAAATTTTGCCTTTTTAAAAACAGCAACTTCCCTAAAGCTTGTCAGTGTTTGTCATAATGAACTCTCAGATTAAATTATTTTCTAAGTAGACTTCCTGAGTTGGCATTAAACTTGTTAAGCATTATGCCCTTTATGTTACTTTTACATGTACATAATGCATTTTTTATTAGCATTTTAAAACCTCTTCCTCCCTTCTTCTGAATTGAACTGCCTCTACTTTCTGGGGCTTTGAGTAGCTATTACAGCTCTGTAATGATTGCTGTATGCACAGTGCTTTGCAGCCCACGGGGGCATGTTGCACAGAAAGCCTGGTAACCCTGAAGAAGAGATGTCGTATTAAAATGCTGGGATTTCAGTTGGTGGAATTACATTAACTATTTGTCGTTTGTTCAAATTTTACTGACAAGCAATAGCTGTCACCTTCTAAATACAACTACATCGTGCAGTACAGTAGCTGAGGAACTTGGCTTATACAAGCTTGCTAGAACTTCAAGTGAATGAAGCCATTCACCTCGTGTATGGTGATATGAAAAGTTTCACCATATGTTTTGATTATATTAGAAGGTAATGTCTCCAGGTATTTTAATTATGTCACTCTTGTACTTTGTATTGCTTTTTTACCTCTAGAGGAAAGGTAAATACTGTGGATAAAGTTGCTAAAGATAGGTGTGGCACAGGAAGATTTAACCTTCCGTAGTACTGAAACCAAAATCAGTTGATAAATTTAGAGTGAAGATGTAATTTACTGAAAGGACAGAAACTTACTAGTTATTGCTGACCCTCTTATGTATTTTATACACAGTTTGCTTTTGTTTATTCTTCTTCATGTATGTTTTTGGAGTGCATGAAATGCTTTCTTAAAGCATTAGTGTTGTCTGAGGAAATACTTAGATATCGTGAACTTCAGGAACTTGGAGAAATAACTAAGAATGTGACTGGCTGTCAGGCAAGTTTGGGCAACAGTGTTTTTATTATCACCATGATACAGATCTAGCAATTTTGGTCACCTGCAAAGGTAATTTATTATGGGAATTATCAGCCCAGGCCTTTTCTAGCACTTCAACTTTTTTTGCCATTACTAGTATATTTTACCTATCTCATTTAATAGAAATATTTGTAAATGACTGCTTCTCCCATCAAGTAGTCAAGAAATTCCAGAAATGGGAGATGCAACAACTGATTCAGTTTTCAGTAGCACTGGAGAAGAAATAGCTGAAAGGGAAGAGTGCTTGTAGAGACATGGAGATTGTTTGAAGAAGTTGCATTGCATCTGTTCTGAGCACCTGGACCATCAGCCGGGGGAAAAAAAGACTCATAAATGGTTTGACAGAAGTCAGTATGATTAAATGGTAGAGAAGGGGTTTTCTGGTTTTGTTTTGGTGGGTCTATTTTTGCTTTTAATCTGGTAAGATGCAGAAGTCATGTCTATCCTGTTCTCTGTTATACTTCGTTTAACCCTGGTGAATTTAAACCTAAAATCATAGTAAGGGATGTGAACAAAGATTTTTGGGAGGGACTTGCAAAGGGCTTGAAAGGTAAATACAAGAACCCTTTCAGATTTCTTAGAAGCCCGCCAAAGAAAGTGAGAATGCTATATGATCTTTGCTAAGAGGAGAATTCAAGGAAGATGAATGCAGTGCAGAAAAGCTAAACAGATTTGTTGCACTCCTGTATGTTATGGACTAGGTTAGGACATTGCGCACTAGATTATTCTATGTAACTTTAAAATGATAGCAGGTCAATGTTAGAGTTGCAAGGCAGGATGCATTAAGTCAACATAATTTAAGTTGCTAACTTAATTACAGTTTAAATAAGCAAACAGGAAGTCTTGATTTTAACCTTGTACATTTGTACACATCAGCTCTAAAAGAGATTTGTTTTCATCGGTTGGCTTAATTCTGTGTTAACATGAAGATGGGGTAAATTTATACATATCTATATAATAAGTTACATAGCTTGACATGTTTTTTCAAGTGGAAAGTAAGTGGGTTTTTTAAGAGTATTTTGATACTTAGTATAAGGACTGTTGTGGTTTAACCCCAGCCAGCAACTAAACACCACAGAGCTGCTCGCTCACCCCCCCTCTCCGGTAGGATGGGGGAGAGGATCGGGAGGGCACACGGAGGAAAACTCATGGGTTGAGATAAAAACAGTTTAATAATGGAAATAAAACAAAGTAGAACAGTGATAATAACAATGATAACAACAATAACAGAATATACAAGACAGGCAATACACAATGCAACTGCTCACCCACCGCGCGTCGCAGAAGAACCACGCGTGACGACCCCCCTCCCCATTTTATACTGAACATGATGTCACATGGTCTAGAACACCCCATTGGCCAGCTGGGTCAACCGCCCCGGCTGTGCTCCCCCCCCAGCTCCCCCTGCACCTGGCAGAGCATGGGAGGCTGAAAAGTCCTGGTGCAAGCACCACCCAGCAACAACCAAAGCATCAATGGGCCATCAATGTTCCTTCCATTACCAAACCCTAAACACAGCACCCCCTCCAGCTGCTGGGAAGAGAGTTAACTCTGTCCCAGCCAAAACCAGGACATTATGTCAAACAGCATTTGGGTAAAATGGAAGTACAGTTAAAAATATTTATGGTATTTGAAACTATAATTAATGTAAATTGTCATAATCATTTTGACTATACAAGAAAAAATGTTTTATAAAGCATGTTTCATTGTTTGATTTGCCTTTAAAATTCTGTCTTTTTAATAAACTAGAGAATCAAAGTAAATGAGTTGATGAAATTATTAGAAACAGAACTTTAGAACTGATTTCATCCTTCTGCCCACCTAACGTTTATTCATACTTTGGATTATGAGTGAGAGTCAGATCAAAGCAAGAAAGTTTGTTTTTCCTCTTTCGACTGGTTTTTCGAGTGCAAACAGACTAATTGAATGGACTGTTTTAAAAAGAAGAAAGTGTTCTTTGTGCTACTGTTAAAAGATGAAGCAGAGCTCAAGCATATGGGGTCAAGGCTTGTTAAGCTTACAGTCCGTTCAGTGGTTGGCTTTTCTTTAAGCTTCAACAGTGTATATGATGTTTCGAAATGCATTCTTTTTTTAAATAATTGTAAACTATTATATAGCATTTTAGTACAAAAGGCAATGCAGTGGTTTGGGTTTTTTTAACCTTAGTATAGGTTGTCTTTATTTTCTAAAGCATATGTAGGATTTTAAAAACTGTGGTTTGTGTTTACATGATTATGGTATAAATATTTATGCAGTRTGGATAGTGGCATTACAGTTTCAATGTACTTCACGAACAGTTCATCATATCAAGTGCATCATAATATACCTCTAAAATATTGTGTAGCTTTACTGTGGATCATTTCTCTTCATCCCACTAAAGAGATGAGGAAGAGATTGAACAGCTTGTGTCCAGATCCCTTCAATTTAGATGGTCTTTTCTTACGGGCTTTAGGTCATTGTCCTGATAACAGAGCCCCCTTCCTCTAGTCTAGAGATGGGTGGYTTGATTTATTTCCCAAAGGTTTTCAAACTCAAGGAAGAGCAGGAGTTGGACTCGATGATCCTAATGGGTCCCTTCCAACTCAGAATATTCTATGATTGAATAATTTTGCTTTTTTTATTAGTGTTTTGCTAATCCATCTTTATTATCTGCTTCTCTTCCCATGCTTTTTGATTGGAGATTAATTAAAATGTGGAGGCGAGTTAGGATTATGTTCCTGCAAATTCATGGAGGAAATTGTAAGGATGGAAGAACACTCTCCAACAGCTGTTGTCTGTACTCTACAGTGGTGGGATTGTCAGGGAGAAGAGCAGTAGAGGTTAAGGGGTCGGAGAACATAAAGGGGCTTTCAATGTGTAAATAATTTGTCTCTTTTCAACTAGTGAAGCAGCATCAGTGGCTCAATGTCTGTCCCTGGATTTGAGGCAAGTACCCAGTAGTAGTTGACGCTGAAAACCAAGTCTATTAAATAATGTAAAACAGGCCTCGTCTGTGGTTTTGTTCTTAACTTGAATACTCAGTCCACCGTTAAAGGGCTAGAAACAGTTTTGTCAACATTATATAACCAATGCAATGCATCCTTTTAGGGTATGAAAATGATTCTGTGGAGGATCTAAAAGAAATGACTGCAATATCCTCTCGGAAAAGAGGCAAACGAAGATACTTCTGGGAGTACAGCGAGCAACTAACACCATCGCAACAAGAAAGAATGTTGAGGCCATCCGAGTGGAATCGAGATACATTACCAAGTAACATGTATCAGAAGAATGGTCTCCATCATGGTAAGAATAGAGTCTTAGTTACAAGTGAATGTCTTTCGTTCTGACACTTTCAGTAGCCAAACTCCCATACTTGCAAGTGATGAGAAGTTGTGGTTTGGCCATGAAAATAAATGATTAAAACACTGCAAGTCTGTTGCTCAATTAGCAGAGTTCTGCAGAGTGTCCAGGGAAGGCACAGTGAACATACAGTAGTAACTTTCAGTGTGGTTTCTTCCAGAGGAAGGTGGATGAATTGAGAATTGTAACTTCCAAGGGCTTTCAGTGGAAACCCCGAGAGTTCGAAATTTTCTCAGTGCAATACTGTAAACGTATTGGGTGGGTCGCCTGACTGATATTTGCTCCTCGTAGCTATTAGTTTCACTCTTGCTTGTGTTAGAAGTAAGCTGGAAGTGATCTGAGATATGAAGTTCACGTTAACTGCATTATGAACTAAAGGACAAGCAATAAGGCGTAACTGTCTCTTTTTGCTCCTCCCTACTTGTTTCTCCCACCTGTGTGAATGCAGCACAGTGAAGCAGTTACTCTTCTGTGAATAAACTATTTCTTTAAAATACCCTCTTAGAAACTTAAACCAGTTGGTCTAATAACTGTGTGTTATTCCCGTAACTTTTTGAGTAGCAATTTGCTGTACCGCAGACATGACTAACATGACCCAGAACAAACCATTCTTAGGACTAATGTTTGTTTTCTTGTCACAGGACCTCTTTGGTAGGCTGCTCCATTTGGTTTTGGCTTTGAAGGGGAAAATGAAACCAGCTTCCCTGGTTGTAATGTTAACGTTCCCTTACAGTTGAAAATTACTATCTTTAACATGGCAGTTTACCTTCTGTTAAATGAAAAGATTTTTTTGTTGTTGTTACTTGTAGATTTATTCAGAGAAGAAAACATTYTTTTTTCATCTTCTTAGTTTTTATATGCTTATTTATCTTGAAGTGAAATATCAGTACCTAAAGTCCCTATCACTGGTCCTTCTTATGAAGGCTTATATTCATACTTGTTATTAAACAACAAATAACCAAATATGCCTTGAGGACTCAGTCCCACCAGACACTTGGAGGAGCAAGTGACCTTTAAGTCAGGTGCGTATGCAAGGGATTTGTAGGATCAAACACTACTTAACATCCAGAAGCTACAGAATGTAACACATGCAGGATTTTTTTTATTTTCACATACAGACATGTACCAAGGTCATCTAATACCTCAGATAAATCATGCTAAATTATCAGCTCTCGAATAAATATTTCTGGAGCAGGTTTTATTAACATTTGCATGCAAGTGTCTGTAACAACTGGCATTTTTAATAGAAATCTAGAAAAAGACGCATAGCAGTGGCAGAGAATCTTAAGGAATAAAGATTTTGTCTTGAATATGTGTATTTCCTCAGGAAAACCAGACCTTAAATAGCTTCAAATACCTATAAAAGGGCTTGACTAGCCTTTATGTGGATCATTTAAGCTCAATATCACTGAAGATCATTTCAGTACCAGGCCTGGGACACTCTTTCTTAATACAGAACTTTAGCAATAAGATTATTTAGGAATTTTATCAGCTTGAGTGTGCAGCAGGATATATTGGCTGAACACATGAGTTAGCAAATTACATTTGGGGCAAAACAACTGGGTTCGAACTTGTGACATACATTTTTCAGCACAGTTGTGTGTATACTGTCTATCACATCCAGTAGCCTGGCCAGCAGTATTTGGTCTTATCTGATCTGGATATAATATGAATTGTACAAAGCAGTTTGTCTGGAAATGCTCTTTCTATTGTGAAAGGCCATAGGGATCACATGATTCCAGTCCATTCTCTTGTAGCAAACAAAGGAACTGAAACTGCACCCAAAAAAATACTTATGTTTAAGAGTTTTTTTGCAGGTTTGTGTACGTATTGTGTCACTTCCCAACCCAATTTTCTGCATATTTAAAACAGGAAAATATGCAGCAAAGAAGTCACGGAGGACTGATGTAGAAGACCTGACTCCCAACCCCAGAAAACTTCTACAGATTGGTAATGAACTGAGGAAGCTGAATAAGGTGATCAGTGACCTGACGCCAGTCAGTGAACTTCCCTTAACTGCCAGACCGAGGTCAAGAAAAGAAAAGAACAAGCTGGCTTCCAGGTACATATTAGATAACACTATATGGATGAGTAAATTTGGATTACYACAACTGTACGATTAAGATCTCACTAATTTTTGTCTCAAGAGATCCTGCTTCTGCAATGGGCTAGTTACCGGTTTATCAAAAAGCAGGGCAACTGGCACTTTGGAGATGTACTTTGCCTGTTCCCTAGATAAGGATGTATTTCCACTGGAAGCTGGCTTGCTTAGCTGCAGGGCAAATGATTGATACGGTGATAAAATCCGTAAGTGTGAAATGTAAGCAAATATAGGTAGCAGAGTGCTTTCAGCAAAGGTGAGTGACTAGATGGATGATTTTGTACGTCACAGCTCTGGGAGTATTGGTTGATTAAGTTCGTGTGGCAAACAAACAGATGCTCTTAGTATTCTGGAATTTTTGTTAGTGTTCTAATTCTTCCCCTCTTCTTACTATAGGGCTTGTAGACTAAAAAAGAAAGCCCAGTATGAAGCCAATAAAGTAAAACTCTGGGGTCTCAACACGGAATATGGTAAATACAACTCTTCACATCTTAATTTTTCTTTTGTTCAGACAAGTCTGTGTTTTGCACCATCATGTAACCTGGGTCATACCTGGCAGTTTATAGAGAAAACAGGGTTGGTACAAACCCAACGATTTTGTTGGTACAAAACCAGTCCACTCCATAAAGTGTATGTAAATTGGGTYACCTGCAGTGTTGAGCTACTTTACAGATGTAAATTATGTAAATGTATGCATGTAGTGTAAATATTTTTKAAAATATGTTTGCAGATGTAAACTATTACATCTTAATTTTACAGTAAGTGTGATGTGACACCTTTGACACTTACAGATAACAGTGTGTGGACAACTGTGGATCTCTCTTGCTCCAGAGGGAATGTGCTGTAAATCTAATCTAGGTTTTTTTCTTTGCAGATAATTTGCTGTTTGTGATCAACTCCATTAAACAAGAAATAGTTAATCGAGTGCAGGTACCTAAAGATGATAGAGGAGTCAACATGGAACAAAAGTTGAACGTACTTATTAAAGACACTCTTGGTAAGCAGTAAACAATGTATTTGCATGTATGTGAAGAGACATATAATCTATGATACGTTAGATTGCAAACAATTTCTGGAATAGAGAAAAGAAAGAAGCGCTTCCTAATTTCAGTTGTCTATGCCTTTTGGTTGGTTACTAACCAAAGTGTTYGTTGGCTTTGTATTACTTGAAGGAATGTACAAATACCTGCAACGAATAGTAACCTTACAGCACGTTTTCTTACCCTCCCTTTTTAGGACTACCTGTAGCTGGACAGACATCAGAATTTGTGAATCAAGTTTTAGAGAAGACTGCAGAAGGAGACCCCACTGGTGGCCTTGTAGGGCTACGAATACCAATGTCAAAAATTTAAAACGTGACTTCAGCTGTTCTCATGGGTCAGACGCTACCTGTGTTGTCACGTACTTCATTGTAAATTGCATTCTGGTCTGCATGGCAGTTTAGCGTTATGTAAACACTTACAATTAGGTTCCATTGTTTTTCAGTAACAATGTAGTAAAACAAATCAAAGCATGATATAAAATGCTTAATAGCATTTTTGGAGCATAAACCAGGTAGTTTCAAAGCTGCTTTAAGCTTAAATACAGAGAGGAGGATTCTTTCTGAAATCAAGTTACCTAGGACCAGAATATCACACTTCTGTTTTAGAAGCAAAAACATGGTTTTGCTAGTAAAAATTTTTAGCATATGCCAGACATTGTGACAGGTTTATGCTCCAAGTAAAATAAGAGGAAGCATTTTTTTGGTAAAGCTGTCAATTTAGGGAATTTTTTGTTCCTTTTTTTTTTTTAAATAATTGGATTTTCTTTTGTTGTTCTTAAAAAACAGTAAGCTTTCTTTGCAACCATTAACTTGTACATAGCACACGTGGCAGTAGAGCTAGTGTGCCACATAAGACTTTAATTTTCTGAGCTTAATATAGTATTTAAATGTCTGTGCAAGCAAGAGAAAAAAAGTATATTCTTTGTGCCTTGTATTTCGGGGGGAGAGCTATCAGTATAAGCTGGTAAAGTTTTGTACGAAGAAAACCCTGAGGGGAAAAACCAAGATGTATAGATGGTAAGGCTATGGGTTTTAATGTATTTGTTCCAGCTCTTAAGATTTTTGAATGTATATAGGAATATGTTGAAAATGTAGATATATGCCACAGAGTCTATGTATTGTATAAAAGATGGCTCTAGAAAACTCAATTTCGGTACTTTGGCCGGAAGAAAACAAATACTTGCACATTAATGCGATTGTTTATTTTTGTACCAAAGACAAATGCAACTGATATGGCGAACTGCCAGTCTAAGTAAAGTTTTGCACAGCTTATATGATACTGTACTGAATGTAAAAACAAATGAAAAAAGAAAAAAAATTAAAGGTCAGGGTTAGGGATCTTACTGAACTGTGAATTTTTTTGTTTGGGTCCAATTATCTACAGAAGGAGCATTCATACATAACAATATTATTTTGCTGTTCTTGTAGTTCGCTTCCATGGTAGATAAGTTGGTGGCCGTCTCGGAGTCTTTAAATCTTTTTTCTCTGCACTTACTGTAGGAGATTTTAATATATTTGGATTTTAGTAAGCTATTGGTAAAATAGTTTTCAACTTTGAGAATTTAAAAAAAATATTTAGTTTGTTGTAGTATACTTCCACCAAACAACCAAAATAAAATTATTTTTATTGTAATGTGTATATATGTAAAGAGAAAAAAGAGCTACAAATATCTAATTCCTTAGTTGCCACTTTTCCAGTTGATGTATTATTATGCATGTGATGTTTCCAAGGATCAACACAGGCTTCAAACAAAACAAAAAAAAAAATTTATAGACTTTTATATTTTTGTACAGGTATTTCGAAACTAGCTTCTTCAAACTTATATGTGACTTATTCTTGTTAATTGAGTAGTTTCTATGATTGAGGAATATTAACACACATTCTTATTTGCTCTTCTGCTAATAAGAGTTGGCTTTGTAGTCAGTGTTAACGTACAGATTAAAAGCTTTAGCCTTTGATGAGAAAGTCCTTTATCTCAAGGCAAGATCATTCTCTGGTTTCATGGACCCCCCCCTTTTCCTCCCTGTTCTTTCTCTCCCTATTTAAAGATGACAAAACACTGTTTACTGAAAATAGAAATACCAAATATTTTCAAATGTAGCTGCTGAAAAAAAATGCAAAAGTCCATGAAGGCTTTCTCCCCACTCCCTTTGGGGAATTTCTCCACTTCTAGTTTGTCTAAGTTTGTTTGTACTGTGATTCCTTTTTGTTTATAAGTAGATTATTTTTATATCCAAGCTTGTACTATAAAAAAAAGTCTGAATCGGTAATAGTGCAGTAAGAGTGGCCGATGAAGGTGGCATTCCTGCCACATACTTGTGAGTGTGCACACAGCTTACTTTGTATCTAAATATTTTGGAAGACTCAAAAGGGAGGAGGAGGCCAAAATACCACTACTGAGCTGTACAGAAAGTCTTTCCTACAAGAGACTGAACAAATACCCAGGGCAATTTAGGCAGAACTTTGTAAATCCACTTAAGACTTGCAAAATCTGAGTGGAATGTGGGTGTTTTTGTTTCAGGTGKTGTTGTTGTTGTTGTTAGGGTGAGGTGAGAGTTGGCTGCTGCTTTACACAGTGGGTCAGATGTATTCCTATTGTAATTATTGCCGATGTTGCAGTTATTCCGGAGATGCATACGGCCCATAAAACCCCGACAAAGAATGTCTCTTGTGAAGTAAAGGCCATGTCTGTACCAACATTTGAATACTGTTGTTCCTTTCTGATGAATGGTGTTAACGCACTGCTCAGATACGAGAGGTCCTTATGCTCTATCCAAACTGTGTAGACAAGGCAGCATTTCTAAACGTTGAGAGAGCAGTTTTGCAATCAGGTAAAAACTTCTGTGACAAACTGACAAGGTATTAAAAAGCCCCTTTTTCACTGCTCGGAAATACTGGGCAAATACAACTTTATAGCTTTTTATTTTTGTCTGAAAACCAGAATATGATTTTGGTCTAGCATTTCAACGTAGACTTTGAATCTTTAGTGAATTCCATACCCTTGCATTTCAGTGTTTTCTATGTATTATTTTAAGTTAAAGCTTTTAAATAGTTGAGCTTTTTAATGTTGACACTTTATTTTGTACCTATTTATATGTATGTATATCTTAGAAAAGCACTTTGTTTAAAAAAAAAAAAAAAGAAACTGCGTTTTATATGATTCCTGCCACTTGCTGCTAACTCTGGGCTGGTCAGAATGCTGCAGCGATACTTGATATAAATAAAACCTGGCAGTAAAATGTAGAGTAAAGATAAGACCTTTTGCTGGTTTAACTTTATCATAAAGGTGACATAGGCAAGCTGTGCAGCTTTACATTTTAACCAGGGGACTCTGTGGCATTTAAACCGTCTAGAAATGGTTGTACTTTAATGCCAGTAACAATCTGCTTCCTCTAGTGTCATTAAAATATATACATTTAGTGTATACTTATCACAAACAAAAATCTTATAAGGGTATAAAAACCAACAAATGTACATGTTCTGTTTTTTGGCAATTGTGGCATGCATTTTTGGATGATCTTTAGAAAAGACCATTTTCTAAAGATTTTCAGTGTTCATACATGGTATGTGGATCTTAATGAAGTCCTGGATTTTTTTTGTTTGTTTTTGAGTGTAGGCTTTGTGAATATTCACTTTTAATCCTATATCCAAAAACAATTATACATTTTTGATTTAATACAAACAAAAGCTCTTCCTTTTTCTGATACACTGGATTCTCTAGAATTTGTTTCCATGTTAAAAGCATGCTGTCATAACTGCTCTTGTTGAGATCTCGTCAGTCTGAACTTAGGTGCCACACTTTGAATTGATGGACTGCTTGTTCTACTGTACCATGTATGATTCGTGTCCTTTCCTACTTCCTTCATGACAGATGATGATGTGGCTTTATATTGTGCCTTACTTGTACATCTAGAACTAAATGTTTTTCATTCCCTCTGAACTCTTCAAACCTAACCCTTCTGAAATTGAATCAGAACTGATAAAAGCATCCTGAGGAAAGTCTGGATAGATCTGATTTCAGTTTCTCTCAATAGTAGTCCTTTTGTATTTATATGGAAGACCAGTTTTTGAATGGCCTTGCAAAATGTGGGGGTGCTCATGAAGGGTGTTTTTTAGCCCTAAACCCCTTTTGCTAACGCTTCCTTTTATGGTTTATTGAACACATTTACTGATACTTGGTGAGTACTTCTTTTTGGATGAGAGAGACTTACTACTAAAGCTATGTTTAGTGTGGATGGGCTGGATTTTCTTATCATACTCGTTGAAATCATTGTGATTTAATGAAGTTGCATTGCTGTAAAGCTGATGTGAGAGTCAGGCTCAGCTGTGTTCAGTTCCTAATTACCTATAGACAGACTTTTTTCCATACTAAGAGGGCCAGGAAAAAAGATTTTTTTATAAAAAAACAACCAAACAAACAAACAAAAAAAACCCTAAAATGGATGAAGGGTCTTTTAACTAACCTAAAAGCAACCAGACACTTCTGAAATACAGTGGTGTCAGTTTTGATTTTATTTTAAAAAGATCCCCCCCTAATATTTATCTGATATTTGCCTTCATTAATAAAACAGTTAGCTTWTTCACAAAACACAAAGACTGGATGTGCTTTTCTTTTCCATAAATCATTTAAACATAGCTGTTTTTTAAAGCTCTAAAAGGCTTTATCAGGAGAATTTCAAAGGGTTGTATACAAGTTGCCTTCAGCAGAAATAGCAAATGCAATTCTGTTCCTCAAACGTGCTTGCTAGTCTTCCTGAAATTCTGTTGAGGCATAACCCAATTATGTACCGTGAATGTTAGGATCTGTATTTGGCCTTGAGACCTGAATTTCAAGAATGCATCTAATCATGATTTTATTTTCTCTTTGAGTTGGAGGCTTCAGTTGGAATCATCTAGTTAAGTGTGCTGCTAGATGTGGTCTTGGCTTATTGACACAGCCTTGCACACAGCTGAGGTTTATTTTGTTTACCCCAGGGATCGTGTGAAGTACATTTCAAACAGTTACTGCTTCAGTGACTGATTCTGCTTGTAACTGTATTAAGGGCATTAGTATGTTGAGAAAACACCACTCTTGAATATATCCCAGTATAAATTGGGATTCTTAAATGTCATTAATGAAAGATGGCACTTTTAGGTTCTATCTTCTTTGCAGCATACAAAAATGTCTCTATCTTTCTACAATTTACATTTCACAATATGCCATGTTTTTCCCCCAGTGCTTGTAGCATGATAAGAAGGTGTGTGTGCGCACTGAATTACAATCCTCAGCCTCTTAGACATTCATGAACTTCCACAAGAGCAAATACTGACTATGCATTTATTGTCTTTCTAATGAGCTGTGGAGCTACAAGTGGAGCCATAGCTATTTTAAGCCACACTTCTTTTTTTTCCATTACAAAAATAAAACTCCAAACTTTTTAGATAACATCAGTGTTCAGAGTTTTTCTTGAGTTAAGAATATTTTATAGTCGGCTATCTGTGTAAGTCAAATTTGGGTGAGTTAACTAGCTATTGTAAGGAAAACTTCTGGATTGGATTTSGTATTGGCAAAAGCACACTCCGCCCTGTCAAAATCTTCTGATTAAGAACCAGAACCTAGTAGTAGCACTTAATTTTRTTATTCTTTCTGATAATGATGGATATTCATTCATTCTGATTTGAATCATCTATCCCTCCCAGAATATTACGTCCAAGTAAAACTTACTGCTCGGTATTTGTGGTTGGGTGAACTCTTAAGGCTGATGGCACATGCGGACATAGGTGGTTGACAGACAAAAAAGAAGAAGGCATTTTAAACAAAACATGGCATTCTGTTCTGCCTATGCTTGGGGTCATGATTGTAATGCTGTCCTTGATACTCTATMATCAACTTCCAACTGGAGCTCAGAAAAACTTACTGAAAGTCTTGTCTCTGTTAGAGAATAAATTTACCTTGTTAAAAGCATGATCTGTTAAGAGTTGCAATGTTTAATGTTGGTTAATAGTTGTGCAGTTTTTATTTTTTTGAAAAGAGGCACAATTAAACTATTGACTTTGTTTACTCTGTCACCCTTGATCCCTAGCACTTCTATTCAGATACAAATTCATCAATGTATGCAACATCCTTTGTAATTTAAAATAAAAATTGTGGAGGAAATATCGTCTCGAATCATTGTATGTGTGGAGTGTTAGTGAATGGCATGTGCYCCCTTGAAGTAAATGCCCTCGGTCTCCTGGTATTGTCAGCAACTTTCCTTTGGAAGGGATCATAGCTAGGTAAGGAAGTAACTTGTTTCCTTCCCCCCGGTCAGCGCTCATGCTAACAGCTGCCCCGCAAGGCTGCTGGCTCAGCATGGTGGGACCATCAGGAGAACCTGGACTGCAGCCCACCASGTCCTTTGACTGGCTTTCTGCAATGGCCGTGAAAATTATCTCCAACACCTGCTAGCTTTGTCCAAACCTGGTTTGTCACACAGCCTGGTCTGAGGGCAGGAGGGGGAAGACACGGCACCAGGGGAGGAGCAGCTTGTGGAAGAAGCAAAAGGGCCCTTGCGTTGCCTCCCCTGTCCTCCTTTCAGGGGTACAGGAGGTACCTCATGCTGTTCCCCCAGCCTCCTCACACTGACACCCRCCATCCTCCCTGCTGCTGAGGGTCGAAGACCTTACCGGCCTAGGCCTGTCCGCCCAGAAACGGCGGGAGGTCTGTTGGGAATGAAACTGCAGCTTCTGAGGCCAGCGCAGCCCTGGTGTTATCATTGCTTCCCCCGGAGTCACGGCGGGTGCTGCTCTGGGCCCTTTTTTTAGCTCATGAGGGCTAAGGGAGACACATTAGCCCACTTCAGCTAATAAACCGCCTTTTCATGCTTTTATACAGTGCATGAAGGAACGTTTCACTACCCGGGGAACTATAAAACCTAATACCGGCAGCACTAAGGGAACGCGACACRCGTTACTCAGCACAGGACCGCCACTGTTGAACAGAACAGCCGCTCGCCGCTCGCCACACCGCGGAGGTTCGGCGCGCCCGGGCCCCCCTCAGCTGAGCCCCCTCGGTGGTTCTCCGGAGCGGGCGGGAGAAGGCCCGGGGCGGCGGCCGAGGCCCTGACCGCAGCGGCGGCTGCCGCCTGTCCGCTCCTCGGCGCCGGCAGGGGGGGCCCGCGGGAGGGGCGGCGCCGCGCCGCCCTCCCCCTCCCCGCCCAAGATGGCGGCGGCCGCCTGCGTGCCGGTGCGGGTCTGCCACCAGGAGATCGTCAAGTTCGACCTGGAGATCAAGGCGGCCGTGCAGGTACCGCCGCCCGCCCCCGCGGCGGCTCCCCCTGCCAGGGTTGCGGGGCGGCCGCCGCCTTGCGCGGGGAGCCCCGGTCGGGCCGGGCGATGCCCGCCGCGGGCCGCGCTGACCGGGCCGTTGTCTTCCAGGACATCCGGGACTGCCCGGGGCCGCTCAGCGCCCTCACGGAGCTCAACGCCGCCGTGAAGGAGAAGTTCCGCCACCTCCGCGGCCGCATCCAGGTGAGGCTCCCGGCCGGGSGCCGCTCCGCTGACCGGCCTTTGCCGCAGGCCCGCACCCTGCGGCCTGCCCTCGGGCTGCCTGGGGGCGGCTGGCGGGAGGCGGGGGCGGTGGGGAGCCCCGGCCGAGGGGTGTTAGTTTCTCGGATCGATCTGCGGTTAATTCGCTCCCAGTTTCTCGGATCGATCTGCGGTTAATTCGCTCCCTGGCCGCGGGTGGGGTGTGCGAGTTGCAGGTGGCAGCAGTTGTTGATGAGATTTTCGTGTTTCTGCTTTCCGCCAAAGGAACTCGAACAGATGGCGAAGGAGCAAGATAAAGAGTCGGAGAAACAAGCCTTGCTGCGGGAAGTGGAAAACCATAAGAAACAAATGCTCAGGTGGGTCGGGCAGCTGGTGCTGTTTGCAGGTCTSCTGTAACCAGACGTAATCTGACTTCTGTACAGCGTCTTTCGGATCCTGTTTTGCAGATACGGTTGCTGACATGATGCTGTTTTGCCCGAGACTAAGAGAGGGTCAGGGATGGAAAGGGTAGGACTCCCTTCTCCTTTCCTCTCTCCTGTCTCCTCTCCCTAACCCAAAGGTCTATCCCTTTGAGCAGTTGAGCATGTAAGTAGGTGGCTTGAGGGTCTCATTTGACAGCTGGCACAGTTTTCTTCTTCCCTTGCTCCATAAACGGTACACTTAGGAGAAGAAATGACAGGAYAGGATATTGTTATTCTGTGGTGTARTATAGAGAAAGTCCATGCACGTATCTGAGGTGCTCAGTTACAGTGGTGATTGCTTTGTGAAAATTGTTTTTGCGTGCAAGGTGTTACCATCATGTTACAACATTGCACTCTTGTGATTTCAGCAATCAGGCAGCTTGGAGAAAGGCAAATCTAGCTTGCAAAATTGCTATTGACAACTCTGAGAAAGATCAACTGCTGCAGGGAAGAGGCTCCTTAACACAAAGGTATTATACCGTCCCACTGTACGATCGGAGATTTAAACAGTGTATGCTATATTCACTAGTTTTATATGGAAGTGATGTAATGTTTTTAAGTTACTTAATTGTATCTGGAACATAGCCTTTCTTTTATGAGTGCATTTACCTTTTGTGGAGATTTAAACTGTTAAGGATTGTGATAATTTCAGGTTTTCTTGGCATTGGCACGTCTAAGCGGAAAAGGGGATAAGTTAGCCTTCACAGTTTTTCTGACTGTCTTTTACATTAATTCCAATCAGGGTTTTAAACAAGTAATGGATCATTATGCAAGCTGTTTTCATGTGCAAAACTGGATGTAAGCTTATAAGCTTTTCTGTATTGAAAAGTTGGTGTATTTAGTATCATGAAGCAACAAATGGGATACCCAGGATGATAAAGTGGTAGTTTGTATCAGTGCTTCCATACCAGCTCATGAAGTTGTACATTCATGGATGAGTAAGTGGTAAAATATGGGCCCCCATGAGATTCTGAGCCACTAGCAGTTGTTTTGGCTCATCACTTCAATATTTTGTGATTTTATTTTGATTGTTTAGTTAAGATAATCTGAATTTCTCATGTAGTAAAAACTAGTTGTGTCTTTTGTACGTTGGCAGAGATGTTTGGTGCCAAGCTCTGTTCTGAGCTCCCTGGCAGCAGCATTTTCCCTGCAGTACCCAAAGACATAGTTTTATCCCTTCCTGCTTTACTTTTTCCMTTTTTCAGGAAGACTACAAAGGAGAGTCTGGCAGAGAGTGCAAGTAACATCACGGAGAGTCTGATGGGCATTAGCAGGATGATGTCACAGCAGGTCCAGCAGAGTGAGGAGACCGTGCAAACCCTAGGTATAGATGTTATTTGGGTGTTTGGGTATGGATTGGGTGATTGAAGCACCCTTCTCCAGTTCTGTTAGGGTGGGGAGAGGCAAACTGACATGGTGTGGAGCACAGTGGAAACCTGCTTTGCTGTAGGAGAACGTACCACAATGATAATTAAAGAACTGTCCAGCAGAACTCCTTTAACAGTTGGACATAAACAGAAAATAATAATGTACGTTGTGTGGAGCCGTTTGTTGGAGTTTCTGTTTCATGATTATGAAAAGGAAAAGAGGGCAGGAAAAGGAAGCAGGATGAGGAGCTTTTGTTTTAGTTTCACGTAAAAGCAATGGTAAAAGCGATGGGAGTTCACGTGCTAAGAGCGTGTTTGGTGTCTGTGCTACTGTACTGGCATGCATTTGGTAACAGCAGAGACAATAAAAGCGTAGGTACAAGTCCATACACGGAGGAAACTTAGTATGGCTGGAGGACTGTTTTCACCCAGTCTCCAGCTGGGATGACTAAGAGMCGAGGAGATCAAGTGACTTGAACCGGAGGTCACTTGCTCTGTCAGCAGTGCATCAGGGACTGTGAAACCAAGATTTCACCCAGTTCTTTGGCTTAGGCTCCTAAGACAATAAATCAAGTGACCTGTCAGAACTGGTGATTCATGAAGCATTTAGAAGTTGGATCTGTGTTGCCTGGGCCTATTACTAGCTGCGCTTTTGAGCAGAAGAGAGAACAGTTTAAAGACGAGGATAAATAACACAACTTTTGCCCTCCTTGTTTTCTGCCCCCATCTGAGGATGGCAGCTGGGCACAGTTTGTTCATGCAAAAGTAGCATGTTTCTTCTCCCATTAAAAAGRCAGTTTGGCAGACACTTTTTCACCCTGTTTCTGACTGAACAGCACTTGGAGTTCATCAAGGGAAGAACTATCAAAGGTCATTTACAAAACCCAGCTGCAAATTCTGAATCAGTAGTTAGAATTTCCTTTTTTCTGAGCAAGTCCTTTCCTAGTATGCGGTGAATATATGCGGCTGTGAAGCAGGAAAGCTCTGCTTTGTCATTGACGTGGGAAACAAGTTTTCTATTTTCACTTGGATCAAAATGGCTCTTTAAGGTGGGATGTAATGGTTTGTAAAATATTATAGACGTGTTCCTATTACGCTTGTTTTTGTGAACCAGACAAAATGCTTGGAGTTTGACCTTCCTTTAATCAATCAGTTCAGTATAGAGTGATACACCAGCATTCACTGTTGTACAGGGTATGCATTCTGTAATGTAAGAAAAAGGGGACTCCTGGGCTTTTGCTTTCATTTACTAATTTGAAAGGAGGAAGGCTGAGGAATTCGGGGTGTTTTTTTGCTTTTTTGCTTGTTTGTTTTCTCACAGGGAAAGAGAAGTTGAAAGGGACCAGTGTTCCACCTTACTGTTTYGGCATATTCTCAAATTCTGTCTTTAGTGGAGACCGATCAACACAGTTTTCCTCTTGTTGATTTCTCTTTTTTTATTAGGAAAAAAACCCCAAAAGAATTATGTTTGTCAAAAATAACTATTAAAAACCGTTGAAATTGTTTGAATTGAATAATTAAGGATCTCTTACTGCTGCATGCTGCTTTTTCACTTTCTGCAACCCCATCTGAATCACACTGATTTACTGCTCTGGCTTGGGGGAACAGTTTCAGTTGTGCAATTAATAAGTTCAAATACTGACCTGTCCTGCTGCTGCTAGAACTGATGCTGATAGTGATTTTCTCTCTCTTGGTGGTTCTAGCACCATTCTTACTTTACTCTGCTTTCAGCGAGCTCTCAGGTAGCACTGACTTTGTTCATAAAAAATGTGAACTAGATTTGATTTGGTAACCTAAAAATCAAAAATTCAGGAACAGGACGTAAGGCCTTTAAGCCATTCAGTACCTTTATTTTGCTTTGCATTTTTCCTTAGCACATCAGTTGAGTTGTGAAAGCTTCTGCAAGGACACAGTCTGCATTTGTCTTACCCATAAATCAGTCTGACCCAGGAGGATCTCACAGACACTATCTGTATTGCCAAACATTGCATGCTTATATCCTTTGTCATGTATTCTTGAAGCGCAACCAGCTGAATTATTTTTTTTCCCTTAATTTCAGCCAATTCTTCACGAACCATCCTGGAAGCAAATGAAGAATTTAAGTCCATGTCTGGGACAATTCAGCTGGGGCGAAAGCTAATAACAAAGTACAATCGCAGGGAACTGACGGACAAGCTGCTAATCTTTCTCGCCCTTGCCTTATTCCTGGCCACGGTGCTCTATATTTTGAAAAAAAGACTCTTTCCATTTTTGTAAAATTCCAAAGCTAAACTCTGAACCATTATGAAAGATCAGAAAGAGATGGCATAATAACGGTAGGGCTTTTAAATAAAATAATGAAGGGATATTGCAATAGCTGAAAGAGCGTTAGAGCAGGCATGACTTTATGCTGTCCCCATGGAGCGTGCGACCTGCCTAAGAAGCGCTTAAATGAGCATGAGTCGGGAAGAAGCAGGTAGATCAAGGTTTGGAAAGAAGAAACGCCCATTTGCCTGTAGGTTTGGGGAACCAGACAAACACTTGAGGAACTAGGCACTCAAAGGTGCCAGTCTTAACTTTCAACCTCTCTTCGTTTTGCCTTGAAATTAACTTTTGTCCTTGGCTTGGACTGGAAGCTGCTTTGACATCTGTGTATAAGGTGCTGAGAGTAAGAGGAAGGATGGAAGAGAGAAACTCGCACACATTCCGTTAATAAACTATTTATTGTATCCATGTAAACTGAGTTTTGTTTAAAAAGCAAAGTCTGATGGATTGCAAGAGCCTGAATAACTTCCAGTGTAAAAATTCTGCTTAATACTTAACAGCAGTGGTTGCTTGTGRATTGTTTTTTCTGGGAGCATAGCACACATGCAGTCTGGCTCTGTTCCTCTGGCCTTGGGAGGGCTCTGGCCAAAGCAAAAATGGGAGCCCCATTTGTTACTATTAATTCACGCAATATATTTGAGAATTACATTGCCAATCTGTTGAAATCAAAAGCCTTTTTGCTGCTTTTCTTTATAAAATTCCACTTAATACTTTATATTTGCAAAATACTGCCAAGTTGTAAGTTTGGAAGTTTTTCTCATGCAGTTGATTTTTTCTCAGTTAGTAAAATCTTTTACAATTATTACCTTCCCTGTCTCTTGTGCTTTAGTAGTGGAAGTTGATTTGCTTTAGAAACATAAATACCAACCTGCCACACTCCACGTAGTACCTTGAAGTACCAAAAACTGCACTGCARTGTTCTTAAAACTGATGTTGCCTTCCCCTCTGGAAATTGTTTCATTGCTTCTTCAGAGCTGACTGGTAAAGTTGACATTCTGTTTAGGAAATTCTCACAGAATGGTTAAATACTGCCTTAATTTAGTAGTTAGAAGTAAACTTTTTTAACAGGCAGTGCTRCATATATCCTAAGAAATACGACGTCAAGCAAATTGCAGTATTTAAGTTTATGTGAAATTTGAGGCTAGGTTACCTTTGTAGTTAGTTCTCAAGAGTATGTTTTAGAGAGAAGAGGTGACCAGTCGATTACCTTGTCATTGTAATATTCGTTTACTAGATCTTACCAGTATTCACAATTTACCTTTTTGCTGGCAGCTGCTACAAGCTTGGTTAAATACCGAAGTGGCAGTAGGTTGTAGTTTATCCAAACCGGAGTACGGGACAGTTGAAGCGGTGATTGCGTGGCTATGTGCATAAACAAGAAAAGTCGGAATTGATAATTGAGTTCAAAACCGAGGGCTCTGCCTGGCGAGTTGATACCCAAGCCTTTCTTCCCGGGGTGGTGACAGGGATGTGGGAGCCTCCGCACRGGGGTTGGAACGTCCCGCAGAGGGCACTACTGCATGGGAGTCGAGAGCGCTTTCTTGCCATGGCAGCCCCCTCGTACGCAGGCTAGAGAGAATGGACGTGGCTTTTTCTGTTGTGTCTTTTCGTCGTATTTCAGTGCAGCCTTCCTAACAGCCTTTACTGGGATACGGAATTACACGAAGATTGAAATAAATTGACAATGTGYGTGTTCTGGTTTTGAGTAAGAGAGAAATTACTCGGCTTAAAAAACATACGTCGCACAAAGTCAACACGTGTGCTTTTTAATAATAATAAAAACCTTCCTTTGGAAGAAGTCTTCTGATGAGCAGACTGCTAACYGAGGAGGGCGTTGTGTAGTCTGCACGTTGGGGCCACAATGGAGCAAGTTCCATCCAGCTCAGTGATACCGGCTGTTGGGTTTCACACGGATCATCTCTAGCATCAGGCTCCTGCCCTCTCTGGAGCCCGCTCGTCCCCGTGCCCCTCTGCACAGATGTGTATGAACATACAAAGGGTGATAAGAGTGTGCCCACCTGTCCCCCAGTCTTAGAAAATAYGGCTTTACATACAAATAATATTTAAGACATGAAAACTGTTTAGATTATAAATACATTTCACATGAATTACTGTGCAGCAGCTCTCATTTTCCAAATGAACAGTGCAGTGCCATTTTATGCAACTTCAGAGCTGTCAATGAAATTCTCTTTTTATGGACCACTTACTGCTCCTAGGCCAGCTGTAGCAGTGCAGCTTTATTTTTTTCAGCCAGCTTGAAAACAGCCTCGTCTTTCTGAAACACGGTACCTGCAGGTGGTCAAACACTAGCTGCCTCAGTATTTCCTCCCTCGTGTGGACACAAGATAAAAATAGGTTGTTGCTAATCTCTGAGATACTGGGACGCTAAGCAGAGGAGAGAGCTCTGCTGTAAGCCGTGATGCAGCGCGACTGTCTGCAGGAAGTTTCACTGTGTTTATCTTTGCGACGTGCTCCCGTCAGAACGTAGATCAACCTTAAAAAAAGCAGCAGCTTTCTCACAGTGCTGAGAATTTCAGTAAAGCTTGTTTTGAAGGGGTGATCTTTTTGGATGGAGATTGTAATGTAGCAGTTTGGGGGAAAATAAAAGGTTTGTTGCTGAATGTCTTGGGTTTTGYTCTGTTCTCATCTTGTTACTGAAATTTTAGCTTTCAGACCTTGACCTGCTGGAACACACTGAGGGCAAAAAATAACTCTTAAGGACTTCCCTTATGACATTTGCTTTCTGTTGCATCCGGATTTCATTAAAAAAAAAATAACCTAGTCCTTTTGTAAACATACCTACCTGCTCTGTATAAACTGACTGTTAATTTACAGTCCTTAGAGAAAAGGGAAACAAGTTAAAAAAGATCAAGGACAACTGGACCTTTTGGGAGAGGGGAAGAGTAGAAATCCTCCCCGGGATGCAACAGGTCAATCTACAGCACTTGGTACGTGAACTGTTTCCTTCCATAGGCAGCCAGAAAGCATCCAGGCTCCTGATGGGCCACAGACCTGAAAAGAAACAATCAGTGGAGACAGCGAGATAAATGTGATTTCCTCTTTGGGGTAAGAAGGGTGATTTGGTGAAGCACCACCTCTAACATGTGGGGCCAAGCACCCCAAGTGGTGCCCTGGCTTGGTGGTTGGGTGCTGGAGCAGAGCCAGAGCTGGTGGTCGGTGCCTTGGATCCCTCCTGGGCAGGGTGGGATGCCTCAATCAGCCCGTATGGCCCACAGCTGGGGATGGCTGAGGGGGTGTGCTCAAACATCATCCCTCCAAGCTGCAGCATGGTGTCTGGCTTGTTCCTCACCTACAGACCTTGTTCCTGGCTTGAAGGTAGGTCTCTATATCTGATCTTTTGAATAAGCGAGCAGGAGCAGTACCATGGGAAGAGGAGGTGGTCGTGCCCGGCTTTTTGTCGGCTGATACTCACAATGTTTATGGAGGGAGTGTGCAAAGTTGGGCCTGTGCAGTTCTTCTGTGTCTACAGGGGGATTTATATTTGCATCTTCTGCCTTCTAGGCAGCCCACTGGTCTCCGTGGCCACCTCTGAATATGAAGATGGGGTTTGAATCATGCAGGATGGTGTGCCTCAGGGTCTTGCTTTTGCTGCATCCCCAAAGTTGTGTTGTAAAGGGCAAAAACTGGCATCACACCRATTTATTTGAAAGAGAGTAGCATTTTCTTAGGTGCTTCACGCTTCAGGTTTGCCCTGACAAGTACAGCAGAGCTATCAGGGATGGTGAGAAGAGGATGGCCTCTGCTCCCTCTGCACTTTTGGGCTCAGGCGTGACTTGGGGGCCAAGGGTTGGAGTCCTCCTGAGATCAGGAGCTCCAGGACTGCAGAAGGTGTTTGGGGAGCTTTAGAGGAAGAAAGAAAGAGGGCTCTGGAGAAGTGTTTGAGGCTGTGCTGGAGGGTTCATACACGAGTGAAAGCAAACAGGAGTGCTCCTGTTGCTACCTGGATCGTTCCTCCCCCCCGGGCAGCAGGTATCAGAYGTGGTCACTGCAAGCTGATAGTGGGATTCACTGTTGCAAACAGTTGCAGTGAAAATCTTTTTTCTTCAAGGAATAACACTCCTTTAAAACAAAGAGCTGGGAACTACTGTGAGCTTAAAAAGGGCCTRAAATCTCCTTGCCCTGGAGTTCAGGGGCTGAGACAGGCAGCTGGTAGCAATCAAGCAGCT
The DNA here is from genome assembly GCA_030449065.1 of Oceanodroma leucorhoa. Lineage (NCBI taxonomy): Eukaryota > Metazoa > Chordata > Aves > Procellariiformes > Oceanodroma > Oceanodroma leucorhoa. Next base: position 5,582,408 of record JASVER010000039.1, read on the forward strand.
GTGGGTTAATGAACTCCTGCTCATCAGCTGAGTGGTGGTTAACTACCTGTGTCCTCCCAGCAAAGGGGGCTGAAGCCATTTAAAGGACTGTGGGTGTTTTGCTGCGCAGCTGGAGCCACTTAGGGATGAGGACGGGGCGGTTCTGATGCCTCAGTGGATTTAGAGATTTTGAGCTTGCTGGTTTCTGAGAGTCCATGTCAGGTCCTGCCTATGGAGTCCAACCTACTGAGATSAGTTTGCTTTCTCTGAACACCTGTGGAAAAGGGGAAAATGCCTGGAAGTTGACCCTTGGTGTGTCAGGAGCCAGACAGCGCTGTCGGAAACTTAGCTGTGTTGCCAGCACGTGGTTAGCGGGCTGTGGATGCGGATGTGATCCTGGTCTCCACTCTTACATGGCCATGGCGGAAAGCCCGTGGGCAGGAGCAGGCACCTGCCAGGGATCCGTGTTGCCGTAGCTGGGGCTSTGGGCATCTCCCCAGTACATCCCTGAAGTGTGCGGCACGGAGGTCACTTCGTAAGCATTTAGTTAGATGTGTCTTCAAGGAAAGTCACCTTTTAGTGAGTGCAATAAAACGTGGACCTGAGGGAAAGAATTGGAAATAGTTTTGAGATATGGTGTAACTGTGCTGAAAAGACTGATTTGATTTGACTTGTAATTATTTTGTTATTGGTTATAGTGTCACCAAATACGGAAATATTACAGGATAACTCTCTGGGGGAAAATAAATGAAGAGTGTAATATTATTTTTCCCCCCCCTCTAAGAATTGAGGGGAAATTAAGTCTGTATTTGAAGTTCTGCTTTTGAAATGCTTTCCACATAACTGGCTTTACCAAAATGGAAGGGTGAATTCATAGCTTGGAAGTTTCTAAAAATGTCTCTGCCAAATGTGCGCGGCTGCTATCACATGCCAAGTGGTCCAGAGCAAGCCAGGCAAGTCAGGCTGGAATCTTTGGGGGCTGAGAATATCCAGGGGGCATGTGCATACTTGTCCGCAAATGTGTGGGGCTCTTCTCTGGAAGGGGGGCAGGAAGTCAGCTTACCATTGCTTCGCCTYCCTATTTGTAATGGTGTGATTCCACCAGAAGAGAAATCTTAAGCAAATATTTTAGCAAGATGTGTCCAGATGACTTCTGAATATCTCCAAGGATTGAGACTGCACAACCTCCCTGGGCAGCCTGCCCCAGTGCTGGGTCACCCTCACAGTAACAGCGTGTTTCTTGATGTTCAGAAGGAACCTCCTCTGTTTCAGTTTGTCTCCATTGCCTCTGGTCCTGTCACTGGGCACTGCTGGAAAGAGCCTGGCTCCCTCCTTTCCGCACCCTCCCTTCGGGTATTTATAYAGATGGGTAAGATCCCCTTCCCCTTGATAAGAAGCCTTCTCTTCTCTGGGCTGAACAGCCCCACCTCTCTCGGCCCCCATTCAGTCCTTATTTGGACTTTTAAGTATAGTACTTTTACATTAGTGGAGAAATAATTTAACTTAAAAGAGGTGGAAAGAGCTTGTATTCATACTTTAAATTTTAGTACAACATTTGGTTCTCTCTTCTAATGCAGCAGTTGGTGATATCATTGAATATTTTTCAATCATGTACATCTTAAGGTATACTTGTTAGGGAATACTGGGACCAGTTGATGATGATGTAATCTTTCCACGATTTGATGTTACTTATCTATAAAGAAATAAGAAGATTAATTGAACCTAAAACATTCACAGATGGAGAAGTCAGACTTCTCATCTTTCTCTGCTGTGTACTGCATTGCTCAAAGCTTGGTAGAAAAAAAAATTAAAATGCCAGTGCTTCCTGAAAACAGATCTCAAATCACATCGTTTAAATTCATGCTGTGTAAGTAGTATAACTAGCTACTGTGGTATCTGGAGCAGTATCATCTTTAGCTTTCCAGTTGCCCAGTGCACTGTGAATGTCCATGCTCACATCAAATATTCACTGAATAAACACTTCACAAGCTGCCGGTCAAGCAGGGATGACCCATTCCTGAAAACTGATGTTCTCCTGTTGCACACTGTGCTGGGGTCTTTGACTCATGGACTAATTGCAACTGGGAGTCACACAACCAGTTATTACTCCATCTGCTATCTCTGCATCTGTCCCATTGTGCCGGCGGGTTTTCAGCTGTATAGAATGCATCCAGGGGCTCTTGCATCATCCTACCGCTTTCTAAAGCGGTTTGTGGACTGGCTTAATGCAGGTGTCTGTCCCTGGAGCTGGCTGTGGATTTGTTCAGGCTGAGACTGTTACACTGAATAAACTAAACTCTATTATTATCTGCTTGCTTATATAAAATGGTACAAAAAGGGGTCTGGGCTGCTCTGTGCAACAAGGCAAATGACAGTCACACTGAGCTGAGGTTTTAGTTTTCTCACAGGAACACGCGATGGAACAGTTTGTGCCAATTTCTTCGGGTGATGCATCAAGAGAGATGCTCTGGATGTGCTGGTGCACTGTAACTGTGCCTTGAAGATTTGGTCCTCTTCCACATAAAGAGAGTGCTACAGCCTGAGGAAGGGACTGGGAATCTTTATTGACTTAATTGGGTTTAGGGCCTGGCCCTTCATGTGGTGTACACTGAGATCTCCACTCAAGTTAGCAGAAACACAGCACATGTGGTTAATGTTAAAATCCTTTACTGACTATAATTATTCACACTTCTGCAAAGTCACTGGAAAATGTTACCTAGTTGTTTCTGTGTGTCTCCATGTAAATGCACTTGGTTAAGGCTAAAGTCCCTCCTCTGTGCTGTGGGCTGGGGCTGCTGGTCCCACCAGCATGAGCAGTGTGTGGAATAAACTCCCACCTTCTGGCACCATGTCATCATGAAAAGTATCAAATTCTACACAAGCAGATATATGGTCTTCACAGTAGCAAACAAACACATTGGATGTGAACCCTATGGAACACCTCATAAAAAAGCAGCTCTTAATTTTATTTGCCTCTGGTTTGGATTTTGCTTTTAATGTMATGATTTTAAGCCTATCATGTAAGTGTTGAGTGCCTAAATCAAAACCTTGGAGCATTTKCAATTGCCAGTTTCTCCTCGCCTAGCTACATCCTCAGCCGCTGGCTATTCCCACGTACTCCACGTGCGCAGGAAGGGCCCAGCCTGGGCTTGTGTGGTGTTGAGGAAAATGGCACGGTTCCAGCACGGACCTTGGGTACTGCTGTAAAGCAAGAGCTGCGGTAATCACGGCCGTGCGTCTGCCTCAAAGCGATGTCTTGGGTGCTAAAATGCCGGATGAATCATGAGGCTCATGCAGCGTCATTAAAAATAATTYGGTAGGAGTTGTGAGAAGCATATCTGGTGAAGGTCTCTCCTTGGGGTGCTGTGACATCTCACCATACCTTAGACCACCACAATCTCTCACTTCCACTTGGGCTTCCTTTTATTTTTAACCTCGCAATGTGAGACTGATCAGATGTTATCGCTCCTGACCTTTGTCTCCTGCTGCAACATCAGAGCTGACTGGCGTATCCCACTTATCTCCCGCTCTCAGAGGCTGCCAGGCGGGGCGGTGGGCTGCGCCGCGGAGCGCTTTGCCCTGCGCTTGGTGTCGGTGGCTGCATGAAAGGAAAATGCCACTCGGCTGCTCTGAGCCTGGCCTGGTGATAATGCTGCGTGCGTCCCTCTGGTCCCGCGATAAGCGCCCAAAGGGCAGGCAGGGAGAACGTCTCCTCGGGGATCAACGCACACCAGGCCCTATAGATAGAACCACATATATATAGAACAACATGAAAGCTTTTTGCTTTCTTCTTTTCAACAGCACGATGGCTACGTATCACATCCAGGGACGCTTTCGGACCTGACCCCTCCAGGGGTCTGGTCTCGTTGTACCCACAAGTTCTTCCGTTTGCATCGTCCCAACAGGAATGGAGATTTGAAACCAAAACCCACACGGGTTGCAAAGCGTTATTTCATAGTCCCGATAAATGCACAAAGACCGGGGAGGGATGAGTTGGTTTCYCTTTATCTTCAAAATGGACAGCGGGACAAAATTTTTCTGTTTGGGTTATTGGCTTTTCATAGGAGTCACCCAACTACCAAACGGTCATTGCTGCTGCTGCTGGGAGATAACTCTGTCAGTGGCATCTAGGTGCTGACACTGTGGCTAACTARTCTGAAATGGAGATAAGATTTTTCTATATTGAGTAAGTCTATTGATCCAGTTGGCCTCCTGTYCTTTGTCTGATAATAGCAAATACTTGATGTTTCCAAGAGAAGTGAGCCTTCCCCTGTTCTGTATATTGTTATATATTTTGCGTGTATATAGATATATATAAATCATCTATTATATGTATATCAGTGCTGTGTATTTTGGATTAAACAATGAAGAATTCCTTTCTGAGACGTGTTCTTAAAAGCATGCTGCTTTTGCTTCTTTTCATTTGGATATAAAATTGCAAATGCTGCTGAGGATCATAATGTTATTCCCATTTGTTTAAATGTCAGAGATGATATTTGAAAATAGCTGAAGCAAAAATGCAAGTAGCTTAATGCCAGCGACTCCCGGCTTTCACTGACTGGTTTGTGCCAGTAATCTGTCTGCTTATCCAAAACCAACCAGACAGAAAAAGGGGGGGGAGAAAAACCCCACAATTCTCTTTATCTTCAGATATATTTAAAATAGTTTTGTCTTTGCACCAGTATCTTTGGTAATTGCAGACTTTGACCCAAACTTAGTTCCTGATCTTTCACAGACTTAATGGTAAATAACTTTTAGACAATAGGGTAATATTCATGCTGAAAGACAGCAAGTGGGAATTTACATTCTCAATACTACAAGTTAATTAATTTCTATAAAGATGTGGGTGGATGTGTAGGTTTGCAGATTTCAATGAGAGCTTCTGGTCTTATCACCTTGTCAAAAAGACATTATATTACGTGTCTGTTAGAGGATTCCAGAAAAGATAGTGAGCTTTGGGAGAGAAAGTGCCAGTTAGGAAAGCGTAACGCCTGGAACAACAAGCAGTAGATATAGAATACTCCTTTCCAAAAGAAAAAACTTTTATGTTCAGTACTAAACTCTAGATGAAGACTTTGTTTCTGCYTCTGCAAGCGGGGAGTGGCAGCAGAGCTATTTTTGTGGATTAAAGCCAAAAGATATTAGCAGTCCTTTCTGCACTCACCCACAATGCCTAGGGCACTGGATTTAGTGTCGTTATAGTAATAATCACACATGTATTGTTAATTAACATATCTGAATCTTATTCCTGTGAGGTACCTTGTCTGTGACCCCGTGGGAGTCCCTCGTACGGCCCAGGCTCAGCTCAGAGGTGCTGCAGCTTCTCTAGAAACGTGTTCATCAGCCCCAGACGCTGCTGGTGACAAATGACATTTTCTTTGACTTTGTACACTAGGGCGTAAGATGTGACGTTTACATTCAAGATCAATTATTTTTAACTGAAGACTGATAGCCCTGCGTCTAAATTATCTCGGGGCTTAATTCACATCAGTTAAACCTTTTCAAAGGCTTATTAAAATTCCTTAAGTGTGTCCCACTTATCAGCAGTTGAGTGTCAATGGCATTATACAAATGTTGCTATTGGAAATAACTGTTAAGTATTGTTTGACTATATTATTCTCATATATATATATTACGCCTGTGACTATTAATACTACTTAGTACTTACATGACTCCTTTCATCTGATGATCATAAGGCATTGCCCAAGGAAGCAAGTACCGTTCTCCCCTTTCTAAATATGGGAAAACTGTCACGTCCAGCRGCTGTGTCTCATACTTGGGTTTAACATCTTCCACTGAATCCTGCCAGGCTTGGCTCTCAGGCTACCCTGYCGATTTTTAACAGGACTTCATTTATTTGTGTTGCTGAAGCACCTAAACCTTGCACTCCGGCACCCGGGCAGTGCTGCCTTCTGTGTGGGCAAACACAGGGCAGCAGCGATGCTGGAAAATGGATAGATCGACATATAGATCAATATAGACGGAYGGATGCGAGGCAGGGAGGAGGTGATACTGGGCTGGGCAGAAGACAGTGGCAGCAGTTGCTGAACTGTTGCRGAGCAAAGGAAAGTTTGAGAGGAGCGAGGAGGGGTTTTTGGAGGGGAGAAGGCTTTGTGGCTCTTTCTGGTGAGTGTCCTCATGCTGGCAGGAAATCTGGGAAAATGTGATCGCAGAGTCTGGCATTAACATCTTGATGCTGTGAGAGAGGATGAAAAGGGGAGGGACAGCCTCCCTCCTGTGACTGCCACTAGCTCCGTGTTTCTGTGCTAATCCCCRGCAGTGGTGAGGGAGGAAAAATCCTGGTTGTCGAATAAAGGTGCTGCCTGTCCTGGCATCTGATACAGCTGCGGGAGGTTGGGTTGGGGTTGTTGATGTGTGTGTGTGTATGGATATCCAGTCGGAAACACTCGGGATTAGTTCGCAAGTGTTCTTCTGCATTTTTTTTCCTTCTTTTTTTTTTCCTGCAGTGTAAATATATAGTTCCTACCCTTCTCAGGCAGTGGTGGAGGTTTAGATTTTATACACATTTCTATTTACTTCACATCGAAGTTCTGTACAGCGAGTGCATTTTGATTGATCGTTTATTGCAGAAACCACTAGGTAGCACTGTGAAATAAAGTTCTGCCGAGCCCCGCACCATTTCACGCTTCCCTACCCAGCTGGCCTCAGCRGAACAAAGACAATGCAAATTCCGGGATGTTCAGTATGAGTAAAGATAGCAAGGGCGGGTTTAAAACTTTCACTAGTGTTGTGTCCACAGTTGCGYGTGGGAGAAACCAGCTGTGATACCAATATTACTATATATGCTCTTAAATGTTTTAGGTGCTATTCAGCAAAATACTCCAGCGTGTACCTACCTTAGGCATGCGAGCTGCCTGCTTGTGCTGATGAAGCAGACCAGAGGCTCACACAGATGAAAGCCCCAGTTTGGAAGCAGCAATATGTGTTATGCTTTTTTCTGCCTGTAAGTGACTGTTAACACCGAAACTCTGCAACACAGATGCTACAAACATTTCCAAAACGATTAATCTTTGCGCTTTGACGCCGACAGCTGCATGTTACAGCCGAGTTGTACTGTACTTAGATTTATTGCACATTATTCTTATAAYAAGCATTTTGCTCTCATAAAAAAGTCTCTTTACTGGAATATAATTTTCTAATTTTTATAGAGAAATTATKAATGGAGTCTAATATATTAATTTGCAGTTTGATACTCAAAATTATTAAACTCTGAGTTTCTTATATCTCAATGAGATTTATTAATTCCTATGAGATCCATTATATTTCTAATTTTCATTGGAATATACCACAAAGGAAAATGTGTTGTCTTGATTTATTGTGGTAAGGATTATTCTTCCAAAGGAATGGAGTCAGGTAAAAATTGGGTTTTGATTATTAACTTGTTTTTATTAAAATCACTTTAGTTATATCAGAGAAATACTTTGGATTATTAATCCCCAAATTATTCTAAAACTAAAGTTGGCAAGTCATCTATTTTAACTTTTGAGCTTCAACAAATTAGTAAGTTAACTTTCTGCAACTTGACTCAGTATATTCAGCTGCATACTAGCCTAACTGTAGAACAGCTTATGCACATTTATTATATTTAAATACGCAGCAGCTAACTCTAACGTGTGTGACTGCAACAGCACCATATACCTGCTCTTTAAAATTAGACCTCGCTCCGGCTGCCACAAGGAGAAGGGACGTGATAGAGGGATTGAGCATCATGCTCTGCAATAACTGCTGGGCTTAAATGCTGGAGTTACGGAAGCTCTGCCCCSCCACCGCTGCTGGAAAGGTCCGCGTGGTCCCTGGCTTCAGGGCTCACGGTGTGCACGCTGGTCGCTGTCAAAGGCTTTGGAGAGCTTCAGCACCAGTGTTAGCTGAGGAGCTGGAAATTAGGACAAAAAGATTCTTTTTTGTATCTGCTATGCCCGTACCTAATGTAGCGGGTTTTCTATCTGCAAAATAATTACGTTCACAAAAGCGTTTTTCAAGTTGGGCGTAATCCACGACTGTCAGGGAAATGCATGGAAAGGGCTGACCAAAAAGGGCAAAGTGTTTATACTAAAGGCTGTCTTTCATCTTGTGCAAGCCAAAGATGCCCCAGTTTAAGCTGAAATAAAATGTCCTTATTTTTCCCTGACAAGGGCCTGAATTGCTTGATGTTCTCACCTTTTTATAGGTTTGGCCACCCTGGCTTACAGCAAAATAACATTGTGGCATCACCTGTTGCTCTAGTGGTGTCTGTTAACGCTTGCTGGGCGGTTGCTTTACCTTATCTGGTTACTTCTGCAACATCTGCAAGCAAGTTTTGTGGTATTTTCATCCCCCCTGAGGATTTATGGTGACCTCTCGGGGACCTTAATCATTGGATCAATACGTTTCTGACACCTGTAGATCAACATAAACTTGACCCTTGGTCTTGACAAATCTATCACCACAATGCCCTTTTTTTAAAGCATCCCCATCGAGGGGAGCGGAGGGGGTTTGGGCTGGACGGAAGCAGTGATGGTGGCAGGGCAGAGCCCCATCCGTCTCAAGGTCAAAAGTCAAAATGATAAAGGAAGCGCCTGCCTGCGGTACCCGGGCGGGGCGCTGGGATAATGGGGGAGTGGCTTGGGGAAAGGTCCCTCCAGGCTTTTGGGGTACAGCCAGGTCCCCAGCAGGACCGGCAGCTCGCCGAGATGCTGGCCCTGGGGGTGATCCCGATGTCTGGGGGAAGAGCTCTGTAAAACACCGTATTCGGTGAAAGACCTGCTCCCCTCCTCAGGGACTTCTGATAAGATGAGATCCGCTGCTTTAAAAAGCTGCTGGTTGCGCGCATCCTATCTTTAGCTCAGGTCATCAGAAAGCGTTTTCTCTTTTGAATAGTAAGTTCCTCCCTGTGCAAAGGCTTTCCTGCACTCACCCCCCACCCCATCCATTTTTCCATCCAAGCACTCCGAAGCAGGGATTTCTGTCGGTGTCTCTGCAGCCTGCCCGCATTCAGCGGGCGATGGAGGACCCTTGTTCCTCGCCTGAGCTCTCTGCCTCTGTAATGCAACACATGAGGTTAAATGACCGTCTCGAGATTCTGCATCAAATGAATGTCAGAGTTACAATTAAAAAATAGGGTCTTCCCAGTTTCAAGATCTCACCAACTCKGAGTTTACTGAAAAAAAGCAAAGCAACAAGCAGTGCATGCTGCAGCAATAACAGGCATAGGTAAAGAGCACTCTGCAGAATAGTAATTACAGCAAGACTGTATTTTCACAGAGTGATTTTTATTATTTTTTYCCCAAAAAGTTTTCCACAAAATGACAGTGACTCAAAAATTCCCAAYTCATCAGTTCTGTTTTTAAGAAAAGAAAAAARTACAGAATGAAGTCTTGTGGCTCACATTGTTTTTCTCAACTGATTTTGAACCTCCTCTAAATATTTTCATTTTCCCCCAGAAGGTGGGTGGGATGCTGCTRTCTTGGTTCATAAAACAGGAATGGTCTCAAAGGAGACTTTTGATTTGAAAGCATCTGGCTAACGCATTTTGAAGAGGATGATGCTCTTCAACTGGTACACACCAAAATCTGCAAAATTTGTGTGATGTTATTTCACCTAAAAAAAAAAAACCCACACACCACAACAAGATGGTGTAAGTGGGAACTAATTACTTGAATGGCCTCTCCAGTCCCAGACACCTGTACCTCAGTCTAAACTTGACTCCTGTCATTTACGCTCCCTGAGCATGTCACGTTGACTCTGGATGAAAGGACTGAGTAGAGCTAATGAGTCCCAATGTCTTGATTTCAGCAGCAGTTAGGAACAGCTTCGTGAAGGGAAGGAACCTGCCTGGAAAATGAAAGGAGTAGCCATCTGGGAGGCAGGGGGAGGAGGTGAAAATAGTCAGGAGATGTTTTCTTCTGCTCTGCAGTTAATCAGGGTCTCTGTCTTTCAAGACAAATCTTGGAGGGCCAACTTGGCTTTCCTGGAGAAGAATCTTTACACCAATTAATTTTGCACTTGTAGTAAGGATGCATTTTACTACTGGGAGCAAATAAGTGTCTGACTTTGGCAAAATACCCTCTTTATTCTGTTTTGGTTATACACTGAGGTTTGAATGGATCTGTCTCCAAAATACGTTTTTACACAAGACAAGTTGAGCATAGCGGTATTGACTTTCACSAGAAGAGCATCCTATGTCACCAGAACTGAGCTCATGGCTTCTCTTTGCTATAAAGGGCCTTGAACTCAAGTTTGGGTCTGAATTACGTGACATTTAGAAGMATATTTGTATCCAGTCTTTGCTTTGGGAGTCCACTTGCTCCATCTAAAGGTTTTTAAGGCCAGAAAAGACAAATAAGACCGTCTAGCCTGGTATCTTCTATGATACAGTCCAAAGTGTCTTCCTCCTTATGATTTCTTACCCCTTCTCTGTTTGAGTAGATAAAATAGCAGTATGGCACCTACTATCCAATATAGCTATTCTTGCAACGAACCTTGTGTAACTCTTGCCGTGACCACGAAGTTAGCAAGTCAAATCCACTGGAGGAGAAACCTTCTGTATCATGGTAATTATGGGTGTGTGCATTTGCGAAGTGTAAGCAGATGGAGTCAGGGTAAAACTGAAGTTCCTGTACACCAGGGGTCCAAAGCAGTGAATTGTCATCTTCTAGGGAAAAATAAGGTAAGCTCTGGGTGTGTAAAAGGAAAACCATTTCCATTTCCCCAGTGATTTTTATGGGATTTAAAATAAGGTTGGCATCTGAAATGGATCCTTTTATTCAGGGCTCAGCCGTCGGTGCAGGAACTTTGATGTGAAACTTTGGGATATCACCTCTAACACTCCCTGATCTTCTAAGTAACTTGAGCTAAATCCCTGTTTCTGGATGTATCATTTCATCAACGTGTAAAATGGTGGTCCCAGTGGCATGTAGGGATGGTGGTGCTCAGATAAGTAACACTTGTGTGTGTGGTGCTTTGAAATGCTAATTTGAAAGAACTGAAGAAGCGTAGTTGACTATTATTTTCTAATAGGACCTAAAATAGGTATTTGGTGGTTGTGGCCATCAGGTGTTGCGCATGCCCCGCCGATCCCCCAGCGCGGGAGGGGTTACTGCCGCACAGGTTGATTTCAGCATGTGTAATCTGGCCATGGACTGCCAAAAGCCATCCGTCATCTCCTGTGGTGACCTTGTACCACCTGTCTGTCCCATGCAAGGCCAGCAATTAAAATGTAAGGTAATGAAGACAGCAAGACATGAAAGGGCTTTTCACTAGCTGATCAAAGGGGCAGAGCACAGTGTTTTCACAACCAGAATATTGAGACCAATAGGACTGGAAATGTGGTTAGGAAAGAAAGAAAAGTGGAGAGGGTATTTGGAAATTAACCTACAACTGTCCCTGTCGTGCCAGTGTGTTGCACTAGGGGTGATTCTCTCATGTGCTCATATTTTTTTTTTGGTGGGGAAAAATACCAAGTATTTACTTTCGTCTTGTTACATGGGAAATAATCTTTGTGTGTATAAAAATGAAATGCTATAGATAGTGTTACCGCCGAGGACTGAATAGGGAAATTTGGTTTCCAGTTCTAATGCCTCATTGTGTAAGAAGTCATTTAGGCTTAAATTTTCAAGGTGAAATACTGGTGGGCTCTAAGGTGGTGTCTAACCAGACAAATGTAGTCACCTCACTGATTTTTTTTTTTTTTTGTGTGCATCTAAAAGGAGAAATTAGCCCGAGGTCCCAGACGGGCACGCTGGATGCCTGTGAGTGTTGGATGAGAGATATGGCAGAACGTCTCTTTTTATAGCAGCAATTCCGCTTTCATGTCTTCAGAACTAGGGTTAAGTAAAGCAATTTTTTTTGGCATTGCTTTTGGCATTCCAGTGAGGAACCTGCATTCTGAGCATGGCTGTATGCGTGGCATCTCTGTATGTTTAGTGGCTATAGGATTGGGACTCTTGCAATACCCGTTGAAGTACAGGGTATGGATTGCTCTCTGGGCATGTAATTGGAAAGAAAAACTCAGATATACTCCTTAACCCAGAGCAAGTATAAAAACTCCTCTAACCCTCATAACCAGAAATAAATAGCAGAAGGATACTGGAGCCTCAGCATGGGAGGATGCCAGAAATGTAGCTGGGTGTCAGCATGTCCGTCTACTTCCACTCTGAGCCCTCGTACGCTGTCCGTGTCGGTATGAGAATCTTCAGTGGGATTAACCATGTCCGTAAAGTGAAGTGTGTGTAATTGCGGGGTGGATCTGGACCTGTCTCTGTGGGTATGCGGCGGAGAGGGAAGCAGCAGCTGACACTGCACAATGCATAAAGCGGTACATGAAACCTCAAGTCAACCAAGATTTATATTTTCCTTCCCTGAAATAGCATAAATCATCTCATTGATATCATTAGAACTGACTTGCTGAAGCCAGGCAGTAGGACTTTGTTCTAATTTTTTTGYACTTAAAAATACAAGAAACTTTCTTATTTGACTAAAATGGGTTTGGATTTTTTTTTTGTGACCTGTTTTTTAACGGCTTCTCTTGATGACAGTCAGCCAGCACTATGCACATGTCTGTACGCTGCAGCTCCACCGACTGCAGCGACTGCTCTGAAAGCAGCTTTTATTTTTCACAGATAGTAAGGAGTAAAAAAAAATCCTGTCCAGGAAGATGGGATTTGGGGGCAATTTCTAGGAGCCAGTACTGTGACTTATTCAAAGCTTATGCTGGAGGACAACGCAATCTATTTAGGAAATGTCTGCTGTGCTAAAATAAACTATGGTATATTCTTGCGGCAAGAGAGCGCACCAAATCCTATTCCCAGTATGCAGAACACCAAGAAAATGTTTCTGAGAGTAGGTGTTTTTAACTGTGGAAGTTAATCATATGCTAAACAAGCAGATTTGTTGGCTCTAGGACCAAAACTCTAAAATGCCTTTGTAAGTTATGTTTGTTATGTTTCTTACTAAGTAGTAGTTAAAGCAGCTCACAGAATTTGAAATACTTGACAAACTTGCTTTTCTTTTCTTATTTGAGCCTGTTCACTCCTGACCTTGCCCACTGTACAGTAGTATCATTCATGCTTGTTTCTCCTTCAGCCTTCCCATCTCTACAAATAGTAATTTAGCTCCAGGATGTCTCCACAAGACCAATTRATTTTATTCCCTAAGAAATAAAATTATTTTGGCCACTAAGAGATTCTACCCCTTTGCAAGTTAGTTTTTGTTTTGTACAATTTATTTTCCAGCACATCAAACTAAGCAAGTATTGAGTGATCTCTGCAAATCATATTGGTGAACGCCTGCACTTGCACAGCCCCTGCTTCCAGCTGTGTAGGAGTGAGGGTCTGCCTATGCTGACCCAATTGCAGACATGATGCCCCTCTCTAATGGAGCTGGGAAAAGTGCCCAGATCTCCTGACTTACAGACCTGTGGTTTAGCCATTCGCCCATGCTGCTTTGTTGACACCGAAAAAATGTTATTTTAAGCAGAGGTGACTTAACAGACCTGTTATGGTCTTGGTGGAGTCAGTGCATCAATTGCTCATCACACAGAGCTGGTTTAAAAATGCCCTGCTTTGCTTTTCTGAATTTTCATCTCTTTTCCTGCGCTTCTGTCAGCTTTTCTTCTTGCTCAGTTTCCAGGAAACATTTTATCTTCTGTCTTATTCTGCCTTTTAGCGTATTCATCCAGAGTCCATTGACATGGCTTGTATGTGATTTGCAGTTCCAGTAACTCCTTTACGCAAAGACAGAGAAACTCACCTATTTTTACTCACTCAGCCAGCCCGTCGGCTCTAGTAGCCATTTCAAGCAACAGTCTGGGGCAAGTCTGTGCAGTACTATGATGGGAATGGTGGAGGTGCTTTAAAACTGCTCGATTAGCTAAGGCACAGCAGTACAACCTTCACTGTAGCTAGAAGCAGCAGCAATAATCTAGTTCAGCTGGTGCTTTTGCTCTGTGTTTTCTGAGGACTGCAGTGGGAAGTGAGAAAAGGTGAGTGTGAGATCCTTGAAGATTCCTTGTTGGTACCCAGAAGGAAAAATCTGCGTGGATCAGTGCACTACCCATGGAAGGAAGCAGTAAGGATGAAACCTCTGTAGAGGCTGGATTGGAGTTTGTACTAAAATAATAAAGCAAGCTGTTTTGAGAGATGAAAAGCTGGTGGGGAAAAAAAAAACACTGGAATTCCCTTTGGTGTGGAAGTGAACTAGGGAGAGATTAGGAAAGGCCTTTGGCTGATGGACTGGTCTGAGTATGATCTTGTCGAGAAATGGGGCTTTCTTACTGAATGATGCTCTGGAGTGGCAGGGTTTAAAATGACTACAGGAGACAAGTAGTGATTTTCAAGTAACTTATTCCATGTCACTTTGCTAAACCTTGATTGATTAACTTTCACAAATGTATTGCCAGTGCTTGATCTTCTGTTAGGAGAAATCTCCACTTCCCTCTCTTTCCGCATCAAAATGTAGCATTAAGTTCGTGTGGTAGTAAATAACTAACCATCCAGGAATGAAAAATCAGACTTTAGGCTGAAAGCCTATCCCATTCTCACTCTGGAGACAACGTGGGCATTTTAAAGGTGTTGATTCTTCTTAATAATCCCCATTAACAAGAAATCACTTACTGCTGATACCGATCTAAACTGTTGTCAGTGAGATGAATTAGGAGCAGGGGGCTAGGGAGAGAGGGTTGTTGATCCGTTGTTTTCCTGCTGGGCTTCTCAGGAACATTGAAACATTTAGCTAGTTCCTGCCAGGACCATATCTCCTTGTTTTCTGACTCCAGAGAGTAACTTTCTATGTGAAAACTCCTTGAACTTAAGAAATAAAATTCTGGCCACAGATGCACTTTAGGAACTGCAGGGGTGTTATTTGGGAAAAACAATTACTTCAGTTTCTACAAAACTGCTAAAGGCGAGGGATTTGGTATCAGTCCCTTACAGCTGACAACTTGTTCCTGTACAAATTGTGTGAATTCCAAATAGTTTGTATAAACCTGCCATATGCAGTTTGTCTGAAGAAGACAAGTGGTGCTGAGCTGCACTTGCTCCTGTTACCTTCAGGTGGAGTTGGGGCACTGAATTCTTCTAAAAAAGCTGGTCTAGAACAGAGAAATGAATGCCAGTGCCAGSCTGTGCAATCCAAAAAAAGTTGAGGAAAGGACAGTGAGATCAAATCCAAGTGCAAATCTTATTAAAACCTCCTTCCTACACTGCTTAGCGTGCCCCCAAACACTGAGAGGATCTCTGATTTCAGGTTCCCTGGGGAAACACCAGTATCCTGTACTTTCCTTTGGAATAATGTTTTCTAAGTACCGTTTTTTCATAGTGCTCTATAGATGTGGAACACTTCAGGCTCAGGCAGAGAAACACGTCAAGTTTGATGCATTCAGTTTTTCTAAGCATTTGAGAGGGTTGGGCTTGGGAGAGCACATCACCATGCTGTGGTGTGTGTGGACAGCCTTGGTGCCTTTGGAAGTCCCGGGGAGACCTTTTACCGCTGCCTGACCCTGTTTGGCTGTACTGGCTGCGGAGGCTGTTCTTGCCGTGGAGCTGCAGCCGGAGGTGAGGCAGACCTGGAAGAGCAGGACTAGCAGCAACGGGGTGTCTCTGCATGTGAAGGCCGTGAGCCCCCCTTGGCCAAAATCAGTGTGCTGGGGGTTAATTCCTACTATATMTCTCTCTTGCACTTCCCCGTAATCCAGCTAGTGAAAGGTCTTTAACTGTGCCCTGCTCTGGGGCTGCTGGTGCCTCTGCCAGAGGCTGTGTCCAGCCTCTGGCAGAGCCAGCTGCGGCTGTGTCCTCTGCCTAAATCGCTTTCTGAACTGGCTCCAAGGCTCCGGCTGCTGTTCCAAGCCCCTGTCTTATCCTGCCCTGCATCTGCTCATGATGCAATTCCCGTAGGAATGGGGAAGCATGGGGAGGAGGGGAGCGTGTGAGCAGCGGTGTGGGCAGGGGCTGTAGTACATCCATCCCTACTGAGAATGAGCACAGGGCAGTCCTGGAAATCAGACCCAAAGCTGGTGCCCAGAACAGCCTCTGCAGAGCAACAGCAGGCTAAATCTCACTGGACAGTCGGATTCCTTGATAGCTGTAGCTCTGAGGTATTACCAGAGGAAAATAAACAGATTTGAAGAAATTAAGGGATCTGAGGAAGGGAAARGATGTTCGGAGCATGTGGAGAGGGGTGCTGTGTTGATGTGTGGAGTTACTTTTTCCTGGAGTCTCACTGCAGTCCATCTTGGTAGACCACTTAATAAAGGGCCCTACTCAGGGTCAGCTTCTGAAAGCAGTGGTTCAAGTTTTAGCTAATCTTAATGCTTTCCCTCACGTTAACTCAGGACTTGTCCTGTCTCCTGAGGGCTGCCTGTGAGCTCTGATCCTGGCCAAGCTCTGCAGTGGCAGGATCCAACTGCCAGTGACATCAGCGTCATGGAGTGGATGGCAGCATTGTGCCCTTTTTACAGATCAGGCAAACTGAGGCACCAAATTGCGACTCCCCCCCAGCATCCAACAGTGGCAGAGTTTAAACCCGGCTTTCCCTTGCCCCCTCCCATGCTCTTTGTCTGGGGCTCTCAGGAAGGTAGACATCCTTGGCCCTCTTAGAGCCATTTTCTGGCTAACCTGCTGCCTCTCTAACATCTGCTGAAGTCTGTGTGTCCTTCCAATGCAAAGCCTGTGTGGGAAGAAGGCAGAAGTCATCATGCAGGCAGTGATACCAGGATTGGAGAGGTTTCAAACGAGGGGGAGAAGTAACCTTTGCTTCTTCCCAGGCTGCACAGCTGTGGGGCTGGCCCCAGCTCCTGTGCACTTAGGGGCAGGCAGCCCTGTGTCCCTGCTTCGGGCTGGCAGGCTCTGGTCCCTTTTGTTGTAACAGACCCAATACCCCTCTGCCTCTCTGGGCTAAGTGCCCCCGAGGCAGACTCTCCTTGGGGGGTGGCAGAAGGCCACCCTTTGCCCAGCACTGAAGCCCCAGGCAGGTGTCTATGCTCCACGCTGCATTAGGGACTTTGTGAGCAGCACCCAGGGCTCCTCTTCCATTTGCAGAGATAGGAAGGAGGTCGGAGCTCCTTATCTGTGCAATCCTACCTTCGGGGGGTGTGTGAGGTTGGTCCCCTTGGGAAGGAGGGATAGAGGCTGCAGGCAGCTTCCATTCACCGGCAGCCTTTCATCCTATGTCCCAGGGCCACAGCCACCCTGTCTCCATCCCTGTTTACTGATGGGGCCGATATGGCCAAGGCAGGAGAGGTTGCAGGTTCCTCTAATCGCCTTATCACCGGGCCGGACAATCTCAGACGCTCAGAGGATGTTTTGACTGCGCTGAATTACAATGTTTGTTGTTTCTCACTCCCAATAATTGACATTCGATAGCGACTACTGTAAAAGCGGCCGAGGGGCTGGGGCTGAGGCAGACGAGAGGCAGGGAGCCGGGCGGTGGGGAGCCCCGCTCGCTGCCCCTGAGCAGTTTGGGGGCAGGCGGGGGGGTCCTTTGCCCCACTCCCCCATGAGGACAGGGTGTGGAGGGGCTGCCGAAACCTCCCGCGGATGCGCTGGGGGCAGCTGCCCTCCTGCAGAGCCCGATCCCCTTGGTTTATGGCTTGGGCTGGTTGTACCCCCCCTGCACTGCTTTTCTGTCCAAAGGAAGAAACCAGCCGCTCGCCCCCCGCTCCCAGAGACTCGGAGCGACGGGGTCACCGACGAGGGGGAACGGGGCCGGCCCGGAGGGGGAACGGGACATGGCCGGTGCATAGCGRTCCTGCCCGGGCTGTGGGCTCAAAAAGCAGCATTTAAATTATTTTTGAAAGACGTTAAAATGCAAACACCGTTTGCACGCTTCAAAAMGGGAATTGCTGAAATTACGGGAGGGCTACACAAAGCGGGGGGCGGGAGACGTGCAGTGAAAGGCTCCCGGGAGCGGAGGAGGCGGCTGCGTCCTGCCGGTGAGGGCCCCCGGGGCGGGCGGCTCCGCACCCCGCCGCCCCCGCGGCCCGGGCCGCGCAAGGAACGCCAGGGACGCGCAAGGTTAAGCCACTCACTTTAATGACAACTCGCTGATCTCCATCAACTTGTACAGCAAAGGGRAACACGGACGAACGGGCGGCGGGGCGAGGGGCGGACAGTGCATTTCAATACTAACTCACGTTTTAGTGCATAACCCTACGGGGACCTGGCGGGTCGGAGTGTCTGTATTCCTCGGTCGGGGTGGGGTGGGGGGTCCTGTCCCCATCCGTGCGCTGGCGAGAGCCGCCGCCGGGCCCGCTCCCGGCCCGGCCSCGGGCGTCTGCGGCGCGCAGCCGAGGCCGACGTTAGCAGCCTCGCAAGGGGAGGCTTGGGGGCTGACGAGATGCTTAACGGGCCGGACAGAGGGAACCGTACGGGAAATGCAAAAATTAAATGTGGATCTCAATAATAATTAGTATAGAGTAAAAAAAAAAAAAAAAAAAAAAAAAAGAAGAAGAGTTGCAGGCCTTGGCTAGCTGTTTTTGGGATCAAGTCAAGCAAAATGACCGGCTGCTTTGTAGGAAGGAAGGAGGGGAATTACCGGGGCGAAGACCCCGGTGGAAGAGGGAGCGAGAGGGGCCGTAGCTGGGCGCACGGAGGGTGAGCTGCGGGCAGCGCCGAGCCTCCCTGCGCCGTGCCCGCCTGGCCCCGCACGGAGCGCGGCCATCGCACCTCGTACTGAAGACCTCCCCGCTGGAAATGGCCGCCACGCTAGTGAACTCCGCCGGGATGCTACATTGAACTATCCTCATCCCCCTGCAGCCTGGAAATGTCCGGAGACCGGCTCGCAGGCGCGGCCGAAGCCCCTCCATCCCCGGCCCCGGGGTCTCGCCGGTGGCCGTGGTCCACGGAGGGGGAGCGGGCTGGGTGCGGGGGCGGCTCTACCAGGCTCGGATCCCGTGCAACGTGGAAATCCCCGCGTTCCCCTGCGGGATCGGCGTCTGCACTGAATTCAAGTCCCCTACGCTGAAGTTCATGAAGTTGTTGCCRGCCGCCGAGGGCTGCATGGGCTGCATGGACGGGTAGCTGCAGTTGTAGTTGGCGTTGCAGGCGGGGCTGTTGTAGTTAGTGTACGCGGGGTAGGCGTTATAGCTATAGGGGTTAATGCTGACATTGTATGGCGAACTGTAGGGAGAAGACTCCCCCAGGCAGGGCTTCCCATCGCGCACCAGCACCGGCACCGCTATCCGCCGGGGGGGTGGGATGCCCACCATTTCCAGGGTCTGATCCTGTCTCTGCCTTTTGCATTTATACCTTCGATTCTGGAACCAAATTTTCACCTGGGTGGAGGTGAGCTTTAGGACGTTCGCTAGATGGTCCCTCTCGGGAGCCGAGAGGTATTTCTGCTGCTTGAACCTTCTCTCCAGTTCGTAGACTTGGGCTTGAGAAAAGAGGACGCGAGGTTTCCTCCTTTTCCTCTGTCTGGGGCGCTCGGGATCTTCCAGCTCTCTTTTCTCCTGCTCCAGGCTCTTGTGCAGGGAACACAGTTCTGCAGCAAAATAAACGGGCAAAGGAAAAAGGGGGAGGAAAAAAAAAATGTGCAAAAAAATAAAGCAATGTTCAATAAACCGCGGGCAATCTGAGCGAGCCCCGTGCCCCCGGCCCTTCCCCGGCCCCCCTGTGCCTTGGCCCTGCAGGCCGCCGCGGCGATCCGCTCCTGCGGCAGCGGAGCCGGCCCTGCCCCGCTTTTTAAGTACCTCTTTTGCAATTTTCCGTCGGTCTTTTTTTGTTTGTTTGTTTGAAAACAAGGATACTCCGTGCACTGATTTGAGTCGCGACCGCCTGTGTCCCAGCCTGGATTTAGCGCATGTGGCCTTTGTACTGCATCCCACCCCGACCCCATGGGCGTACACTCAGCCGAGCGAATTAGAAATTAGATTTGTCGCCTAATTTCTGGACAAGCTCGAGGCCTCGCCTATCGTCCTGCAGCTYTGCCCGTCCCGTGGGGCAGCCAGCGGGGCCGCGGCCCCAGCCCCGCTCGGGGGAGCCGCGGGGGTCTCCCGGGCCGGGGTCGCTGGACGCGTCCCGYGGTGGGTCTGTCCCGCCCCTGCACCGCGGGGCCTGGGAGGGGATGAAGATGCTCTTCCTCCCCGGGCCCCGAGGCCGGGCGGCAGGCGGGAGCCGAGGCCGGGCGCGGTGCCGCCCGCCCGCCCGCAGCCCCGCACTGTCCCCTCTTCCCCCGCCGCYCCTGGGCAGCCCAAGCCGCCCTCGGCCGAGCACCCAGCCCCGGGCTGGGGGTCGCCTTCCCCCTGCCCTCCCTTTTCCTCAGCTCGGAGACCACCGGCGAGCCCCGGCCAGCACCACCGTTACTCGCGGGCTTTACCTTTCTTGTCCGCCTTGGCGTCCTTGGCCGAGTCCATTTCCATGTAGCTTTTCACGTAGTAGGAGCCGGGGAAGGCGGCAGCGGTTTTGGCCGGGTGGGCCTCGGGCAGCTCCTCCCGCAGGTCGGGCAGGGCCGGGGGCTCGGCGCTGTACGTCTCCTGCTTGAAGGTGGCCAGCATGCAGGAGGGGGAGGACAGCGAGGAGAGCTCCATGGAGGCCAGGCCGCTCTGATGCTGTTCCAAGTTCAAAATATCCTTGACCGAGAAGGGTGTCGTTGTCACAGGGCTAGGAAACATTGCGGAGGAGAGCGGGGCAGCGGCCGGAGCCCAGGGTCATGGAAAAGTAGGTGGGGAGCAGCCAACCTGGAGCAGTGGTGGAGCGTGGGCTTACGGAGGGGGCACATAGCATTCCCGCGAGTAGCCTTGACTTGTGCACTGGAAGCAGGTAGGACCAGACCATAAGGGAAGGGAAGGAGGGACTAGACAGTTTTTGGGTGACTTTAGCTTTCTATTGGCCAACATTGCAGTGATGGTATGAGAGATGCAAAGTTCCATGTCACCTAATATAGTAATACATCTCAAAAACATCCTCACTCATTTAAAGGGGCGGCACTGTATTTATCCAGCTTTTCCCCGCTGAGTTTGTTGATCCATTAAAAAAAAAAAAATCCAGAATGGCCTAATGTGTACAAAGCCACTATCTGATGCCATCTATCATACAGTCAGATTAAATAAACAGGCCGGGAGGAAACCATCAACCAAATATGTGCTGATTTCATTTTTTTTTAAGCGAGGGAACGGAGCTTTCGTTTTTATTCTGCAATATCCGATCGCAGGAATTAGAAAACGGGAGTTCACTGTTGTGTGAAGCGCACTCAAGGGGAAATCCGCGCTTGAGGTTTATAYAGATATTCTGAAGGAGCACAACACCCGCAAAATCCAGCTGATAGGAGAGAGCCCCTAAACAGCCCGTGCCTGGCTTTGGAGGGGAAAATGCAGGCTGAGTTTTCCTCCTGCCTGTTTGTTAAGCTTTCAAACAAACCACCAGCGCTGCTTGGAAAAGAAAAAAAAAAAAAAAAAAAAAAAAAAAAAAAAAAAAAAAAAAAAAAAAAAAAAAAAAAAAAAAAAAAAAAAAAAAAAAAAAAAAAAAAAACCAACAAAAAAAACCCAAACCAAAACCAAACAAACAAAAAACCAGAAAAACCCCAAATAAATATACCAAAAAAACCCCCCCAAAAACGCGGGTTGAAGGCGTTGCAAAATATTCAGGGGTGCTGGGGGCAAGAGAGGAACAAGTCAAAGCAACCGGCCGCTGGGCTGCGGCCGGGACCCGGGGGCGAGCCCCGGTGCTGGCCGGGTCCCCGCAGCCCGGGCGGGCGCACGGCTGCCCGCAGGCCCCTGGAGTCACCGGGCAGAAGTGGGAGCTCCTTAATTTAACGCGCTTGGAGTCGCTAAAATGAACCTTAGCGGCGAAGTCACAGGTTGAGGAGGGGCGTTACGGCGCTTTTTGGCTTCGGAGGGCGAGGAAAAAAAAAATAAATTTAAAAATCTCATCCAGCGACTTCTTCGTTGCGGCCCGCCCGGCTCCGAGCGGCACGGGGGTCGGCGCGTCCCCTCGGAGCCCCGGCGCGGCCGGGGGCGGTGGRAGGTAGGGCTGGGGCCGGGGGGCCGAGCGGAGAAGCCCTGCGGGGATGCGATGAGTTGGGGGGTCCCTCGGCCGGGCCCTGCCCGGGGAGGCCAYGGGGTCGCAGGGCGGGTTTTGCAAATCCTTCCTCCTCCCGCAGACGGAGGGAACCCTCCGAGGCGGGTGAGAACGAGGGCACCTGCCCGCAGCTGCCCCCTCCGCGCTGCTCCTTATTGACCGTACCTGCTGCTGTCCCCACTCCCCCCCCGAGATTTTGTGTCTCGGCACCCTCGGRCTCCCTTCTGGGGAATTTAGTTAAGGATATTTTTGCGGGCGATGCTGTGACTTTCGTCCCGCTCTCTGGGGACCGCTGGCCTGTGCAGCAGCAGCGGCAGCCCCGGCGCTCGCAGCCTCTTGCTGCAGCCGTCTGCTGGTGTCCTGGGAGCGGTTTATTCGCGAACCAGATCCGGATCTTGCGATGACAGTTGGAGCGATTAGCGCGTACGGCGAGGCCTGAAATATTGCTATTTAATGAGGGGAGGGGGGCGGCCAAGCGGCCATCTCGCTCTTCACCGCTGCGCTTCCTGCGGACTTCCCTGGGAAACAGCTCGGAGGGGATTTCCCTCGGTTGTAGGAGAAGGGATGAAGTGCCCGGGGAAGGTGGAAGCAGCCTCGGCAGCCCGGCTCAGGAGGGGGGCCTACGGCGGGACTTTGCCGGGTGCCTGCGGCACCCCTTCCCTCTGCACCGCTCGGCGGTCTTTCTGACCTCGTTGCCTCCTTTTTATTACAAGCTAATCGGGATAGGCTAGATAAATACTAAAATAACGAAGTGTTCCCGATTCCCCCCCCCCGCAAATCCAGACCCGCGGGCGCAGGTCCGCCTGCCTTGGTGGCATCCACCTCCCTCGGGATGGGAGAAACGGGGTCCAGCGCTCCCTTCCTCCATCCTGGGCCCAAAATGCCCCTCCCAGGTCAGGCCCGGAGCTCGCAAGGCAGTGCCTGCCCCGGAGGTCCCCCACTGCCCGGTGAACCCGGAGGGGAAAGCGGCCCCGACCCGGTGAGGGTCCGACCCCGGCCGCTGCGGGCCCGGAGCGTATCCCCGGCCCCGCCGGCGGGCTCTGCGTCCAGGGAGGGGAGCTGCCGGCCGAAAAACTGCTATGAATTGAGGACTGACGGCTTCCTCCAGACCCCCAATCACACGGCGGCTCCCGATCGATGTGGGCCCGGCTGCAGAGGGTGGAAGTGATTAATTGAACGATAAGCTGGAGCTATCATTTGGAATGTCATTAATGCGTCGGGGAGACATTCATTGGAGACAGACAGCGTTATCTCCGCTTTATCTTCAACAGTGCATCACTTTTAATACTGCAGTTTAGAAACAAATGGGGGCTTTAGCCTTAGCCCTTCTCTTCGTGTTTATATTTTTGGAAGAATCACAACTAGTGGGAGTCCCGGGCTCGGCCCCCTGATAAATGAACATTAGCACTTTTTAGAACTACTGTATCAACAAAAAGAGCTGCAGGGCCGCAATAATTGGTGAAAAAGCAAACACTCTGCAAAGAGAGGCCAGGTCTGCTCTGTGTCCGGCTGATTGATGAATAAGTTACTGACATACAGCAGCTCACGGACTTTCCGGGTCGGGGCTCAGCACCCATTCCTCCTCCCCACCCCCGCTTTCTCCCTTTCCCGGTGCTCTCCAGCAGCCCGCTGAAGTCAGGCTCAGACCGCAAACGGCGTCTCGTTCGAGGGCAGCCGGGCAGAGGGGACAAAGGCGACCGGTTCACCCAGCTCCGGACCCTGCTCGCAGCCCTCAGGCGCCGCAGCTCGGTCCCCATCCTACCGAGCCCGGGGTGACCTGCCCGGGAGGGGAGGCATCACCCGCACCTCCACACCGCTTCTGCCCTTTGTGGTGTCGCTTTTGACTGCAAGCCAGTGGGTGCGAAATGTGAATCTCGTTTAAATAACACGCAAAAAGGAATTAAAGGGAGACAGGATCCTGGAGGAGCGCCCTGAAACACCTTCTCCAGCCCACCCATCCGGCTGGGACCCAGGCCCCGTGGGTGTACGTGGGAGGGACGGGGTGAGCAAAGCCCCTGCTGTTTTCCTGGCTGCAAGGGGAGAGCGGGGGGTGCCCTGCCCCCTCCCGCCGCCTTTACCTGGTTTGCAGGTTGCTCTCGCTGCCCCCTCGGGACTGAGCCTTGCACCCACGCCCACAAAAGCCTCTCGCAGGCTAGGGTTGTCTTCCACACCCGCTCGTTGCTTCTCTCGGGGATTGCTGAATGCGATTTTTTTTTWWWAAAAAAAACTTTTATTGCTGAAAACAAACAAAAAAAMCCCCAACCCCGCAATTAGCTCCGGAGAGCACATCCTCTCTCCCCCTGAGCTTTCGACACCTCGGACTGTTTAGAGAGAGAGAGATGGGGCCTTTTAAAAAAGTTTTCCTCTTAATCCCAGTCGGTTAAAATGTCCAGGGCCCCCTCCCGCTCTAATTCCCGGCTATCTCCCGAGGACTGTTTATACCTCACCAGTAAACGCCGGGGTTTGAAATCTTGTCACTAATTGAGTGCTAACACTTCAGGTGCTATAGATTTGTTAAGAGCCAGTAGTCCAGAAATAGCCTATTAGGGTTTCCTTGCGAGAACTTGTGCCAAKCTCCTGGTTCCCATCGTGGGCGGCGGGAGCCGCTGGGACCTCGGGATCTCTGCGGGTCCCCGAGGGCTCCCCAAGGTCTTTTGGCCAGTTATTTCTCTCAAATGGTTGGAAAGCGATGCCACAAAACGGCGAGCCCTGTTTGAATAAATCCTTCCAACGTTATAGCTGGTCTGCCTTGCGCGTCTGCCGTGGAGAGGTCCCACCGGGGGTCCCGGAGGAGGCCTGGGGGCTGCGGGGGGCCGCACTGCCCGGCTGYGGGAGGCGGCAGGGGCCGGGGAAAGGTTTGCTTTCACCCCTCTGGATTTCTGCAGAGGAAAAGGGCTTTGGAGCTGTCCAGGCGCTCCACTCTGCTGCAGCTAAAACCTTCTCCTTTTCTTGCTACCCTTTTTTTTTTCTTTCCCTCCCCCCCACCTTTTCTTTTTTTTTTTTTTTTTTTAAGCTCTAACGAAGCCCGCCTTTCCCGGCCGCCCCGCTCCGCTCCCAGCGCCGGGGCTGCTGGCGGGGAGAGCAGCCCCGCTCCGCGGCCCTGACCTCCCCTTCCTCGGGCACTGCGCAAGAAAAAGAGAGTTTTGACCTTGACGTGAAGGCGGCCTTGGCGAGGGGCCTCGCCTCTGCCCGGCGGTCGGGTCTGCTGCGCCGTGGGCCGGGGGGCTCCTCCGGGACACCCCCAAAAGCCGGCGGCGGGGCAGGTGCGAGGCGRCCGCCGCTCGGCCTCCGGCCTCCGGGGCTCCTTCCCGCCGCTGCCGGATCCCAGCTCATCCCTGCCGTGCACTTGGGAGAGCATCGGGCCCTTTCCCTCCGTGCGAACCTGCCGGAGAGCGCGGATGCAGCTGGGCGGGCTGATGCCGGGGCACAGCACGCGAATGCGGCAGCCAGAAAGCACCCAAGTGTCTTCCCTTTATTTCAGGACAATTTATGCAAAGCTCGGAATAAAACCGCCCCGTGTTGTTTCGGTTTTGGCACCCCCACGCCCCGCTTTTCAGACAGGCCGCGGGCAGCRCGGGGAGAGCGCCCGGGAGGTGGCTCGGTCACCGCTTTCCGCCTCCGTCGGTGACCCGRGCGGGGTGACCTGGACAGGGGGACTTGGATAGCAAATGCCACCGTGGATTTTCCCCTCCTGCCCTGGGCTCCGTGCCTGGAATCTGACAATTAAGCTGGCTCTTGCACCTCGGGCGCTGTAAATGGGTTTTCCCCCCCCGGCTGAAGCGCAAGCTGGGAGCCGGTCAGATAAATCAAAAGCTTTAATTTTTACCTTGCCTATAACTTTTTCTGCCTGTTACTGTGCTGGGTTCGCTGGTGAAGAGATCTGGGATTTTGTCGTCCTTCCCAGCGCCCCTCTCCCAGCACCTGGGCGTTCCTGCAGCGATCGCGTTGTTAACGCTGGCTCCAGGACCCGCCGTTTTTCTGCGCTCGGGTAAAAGCTTTTTAACGCGGCCAGTTAATGACAAAAGCGCTTGTTCGTTACGGTTCCGAAGGGAACGCAYACAGGGCAGAAGCAATACGGTTATTTTAGGGACGGGAAAATTAAAACGACCGAAAAGACTTTCACGTTTAGTAAATGCGACAAAGTTTGACACACGCGTCCAGTAGACAGGGCGCACCGATGTCTAGCGATGGTCAAGAAAACCGTCTTAAAAACGAAATACCTTCCAGGCACTATGAGGCGCGGGCTGTTTCGAAGGACAAAGCTCTAAATGCGGCGGGGCTGCTCTGCCCTCTCCCTCGGAGCTTTGGCCCGATCTACCTCCCCTGGGCGGAAAGGTTCCCACCGGCTCCAGTGGGAACGGGAGCAGCGCTTGGCTGGGAAGCCTGGAACGGCCGCGAGGATTTCAGGGTGTTTGCAGCTTGTCTGTCCGCACGATGTTTTCCAGAGGAGATAAAGGTCTGACTTCTCGGATACTTCCTGCTGGCCGTGCAAATCCGATCCGTCTTGCGGTGTCACCGTGCGCGCTTTGCGCTCCCCGAGAGCGCGGGGGGGCCGCAGCGGGCAGGGCCGGGGCCGCGGGGCCCTGCTCCGATCCCCCCCCCTCTCCCCCAGATCCGGGTCTGCCCTTGGCCGCGCAGCCTGGAGGCGCAGGTCGGGGGGAGCCATATTCAAGGTGTTTGGGCTTTATTTGTCTTAAAAATGATTCCCCGCCCGGCTCCGCGGAGGTGAGGGACCGGCAGCGTTCCCAGCCACCTCTCTGCCCGGGGGTGCCGGCTCTCAGCCCCGCCGGGTTGCCCCGGGGCTCCCTGCAGCAGGACCCAGCCCGGACCCTCTGGGAGAGCCCCTTCCCGAGGGGATCGGGGTGGGAGGATGAAGCCGGGCGAGTAGAGTTACAGAACCCTGACCCCCACCTCTGCTCCGGCGTCTCCCGGTGATGTCCCCGCTGCTCCAGCCAGGACCCAGCCTGTGACCCACAACCGGAGAGGCATGAAATCGGCTGCCCCAAGGGCAAGCCGCGGGACAGCGGGGGGGGTGTCCCTGTCCCCGCCGAGCTGCCCCCTCCGCCCCCGCGGGGCCTTTGCGGGGTGGGTGGCTCTGCCTTTCCTCCTTGTCCCCCTGCACCGTCCCGAGACGGCCCCGTCTCTTTTCCTGCACTCGCCGCGGTGCAGATGGCCTGCCCCGGGTGGGGGGGGGCACGGGCGGGACGGGACGGGTCTCACCCCTGTCCTGCAAAATCCCCCGCCCGCCCCCAGGCCGGCTGCCGCTCCTGGCGGGAGTGCCGGGTGTCTTCTAGTTAATAATCAATAATTCTTAAAAAACACAACCACCCTCCTCAAAAAACCAACCAAACAAAAAAACCCCACACTCAACAAAAAACAACGAACCAACAAAAAAAAAAAAAAAAGGGAAATAACCCCCGCTACCCCGGGACGCTCGGACCCGCTTCCATTTTTGCCCCGAGACGCGTGGGTTTGGYGGAGCCGGTTCCTCCTTTCCCACCCGTGAATTCTGCAAACGGAGGCGCCGGGAAAACGGGCTCCGCGCAGTCCGGCGGGGCCGGAGCAGGGGGCGGCCGGGGCGCTGCCCGCCCCCCCGGGGCTCCCGGGCGGTTCATCCCCGGGAGCAGGATCAGGCCCTTGAGTCGTTYTTTTTCTCGAAGCGGGGAAATGATCCGTTGTTCGTTTTTGTGGCGGTCTGACGGGGAATGGGTCGGTTTCTCCGAAGGGTCCCGTTTCTGCATCCTCTCCGTAAAACTAAAATTCCGAGTGCTCCCGCGGCTTGTTTTGCAGAGAGAAGAACGGTTGGGAAGAAATCCATGCAAAATTAAAATATATGAGAGAGAAAAACTGGCAAATATACGCGCGGGAAAGTGTTTTCATCATCCTGATGAATACGCAATTCACCGAACATAAAATACGACATATTTCAAGTGTGTGTCAAGAAGAAAAGAGTGGAAAGAAACGAAAATCTTGTAAAAGTTCTTCTAGATTTTTACTCTTTTTTTTTTTCTGGGTAAAATTTCCAAGTTTCAGATATCTTCACAAGTCTCTTTTTAAATTTCAGAGGAAGTTGGCATAAATAAGACCAGATCTGCWTTTTTTTCCCAATTCCTGCATTAATTATCAGCCCGTTTTTCAGCGGTAGGGGCAAAAGCACCATTTAAACGGCAGCCTTTTTTTTCTTGGAGCCCCAGCAATACTGTAAGAAGAAGAAAGGGAGGAAAGGAGGGAGAGTTCCCCGCGGTGCCTCGGTGTCTGCCTTCCTCCCTGCCAGGTCTGTGCGGTTTGCCGTCCGTTCCCAAGCCCAGACGCCGCCCGCCTTTTCTATTTGTCAATTAAAGAACAAAAAAATCCAAGTGAAATGCATGAAACGTTAAACGCCCTTTTATTTCGTGGATAGGGTTTATTTCTTACAGAAATTGGAGGGATTTGTGTTTGGCTGTTGGCGTTTTCTTACGGTTTTGCACGCTTTTCTCCCGGGCGGTCCTCGGGGGTTACTTTTGGTTTTTAATTGCACCGTATCTTTCGTGCCTGGAAGCTAAAATTAGTGAGAGGAGCCGGCGGGGGACGGGGCCGCGCTGCTTTTGGGAAGGGGGGATCCGTGGGGAAGGATGAATCCCGAGGAGTTGCCCGGAGGGAGCCGGGGCAGCTGGCCGTATCCTGGTGTCCTGCGGCCAGTCGGGATGCYTGGGCTGAGAGGRGCACTGGAGCCTGGAGGGGATGCGGGGAAGAGAAAGGAAAAYCTGGAACCTGTTACCCTGTAGGGCRGAAAAACCCGGCCCTGGGTCTTGCCCTTTGGTGTCTCTTGGTCTTCGCTATAGCACTAACCCAGGGGTCTGGGGTGGACAGGGGTGTCTGGGGCAGACAGGGGTGTCTGGGGCCAGGAGGGCAGCAGGCATCCTTCAGTACCAATTTTGTWATCCGGGACAGGGGTCCTCAGCCCCTGGTTGCATTATTGCTGTGCTCTGCTCAGTCTTCTTGCAATCCCAGGGCTGCGCATCTCCAGAGCTATGCAGCTCCAGGGTCACATACCCCGGGGCTGCACGTCCCTGGGGTGGCACCTGCTGCAGCTGGAGGGACGAGGGAGCACTGGGGGGGTGTGCTGCAGAAACATCGCTTGGRCCCATCTTTCAGGCCCTGTCTGTACAGCTCTCTGAGGCAGTGAGCTTGGGAAAAGATCCCTGGGGAGGCCCTGCAGCCCTTTGAGGCACCTTCACATCGAATGTTAGAGCTGGAGACAGAAAAGATCCCTTCCTCCTATTTCCGTTGTTTTTTGACCCTGGCCCATTGCAGTTTTAATATGCAGCCCTGATCAGAGCTCAAGAGGATATTTCCTCCTCCAGTGTTTCTCTGGGCAAAGAGGCACCAACAGATTTTTTCCATAATGATGAAAACATCTGGCCGTTTCCGAGCTGTCAGGCTCTGCATTGCTTCTTCCCAGATGCCTTCTCCACTCCAACCCTCCTGCCGCCCCAGAGCAGCCCCTCTGTGCCCCGGGCACTCGCCTGGGCGATGCACTCCCGACCTCCAGCTCCAGCTGAAAGATACTCGACACTGTGTCTGCACAGGGGGACCRAAACCTCCAGGATCCTCACTGCGGCTCCTCCGGTTTGGAAATACATTTTAGGCACAGCCAGCCTGGGGAGTTGGAAATCTCTATCCCAAAGTCTTTTCTGAGGCTTTTTCCCTTCACTGTRTCCAGCAGAAGTTGCTTCCCCTGCTACCCTGATATGTGTAGTTCAGGATTAGCTGCCCCATGGCTTCCAGCCCTCCTGTTTGGCAGARTCCATCCCAGAGAGGAGGGGTACATCCGTGCTTTCAGCCAGGGCCCTGATCTTCACTGCTCGTGCTGTCAAAACATGCTTTGGTAAAAATGTGCCCTTGGTTTTGTGTGTATCGGAGCTGGATTATGCATCCACTTTTAAGAAAAGTAAAAAGACAGTAAAGTCCCAAAAAAGAAATAAGGAAATACGTAAGCACTGATTCAGTAAGATCCTAAAATGCTGGTCAAATTTTAAATATCTGAATTACAAGGATCACTCATGTGCTTGAAGTATCATAACAGAACTGAGGCCCAAACTAGGAACTCTATTACATATTGTGATTTAAAAGAAAAAAGTCATGAAAGTGAACCGCTCCTGGAAAGTGAACAAAGGTACAYGCAAGTGGAATGACTGAAAAAATAAATACTTTCTTAGGCCACAAGAAAACACTCTGAAAGATGCATTTGGCTCCAAACAGTCAGAGCAGCCTGAGCCCTGTCKAGGGTGACTCTTAGAACTGCAGTATTTAAAAAAGAAAGGGGGGATGTCCTATGTTTAAAAATATGACTTTACTTAGTCCCAAGGAAGAATAAACAAAGCAAAGGCAAAAACCTAAATGCCTCTAGAGAAAAAAATGTGTTTAACCACAACTCTAAACTATCCTTTTCCTTCTCCCTCCCCACTTTTTAAAAAATGGACAAATAGCAGCCAAGCTCAAAACCATTGTGTCATATTCCAGCCTCTCTAAAATAACAGCCAAGCTCAAAACCATCGTGTCATATTCCAGCCTCTCTAGCTTTGCTCTCATTGATGCCAAAGTTCATAAAATAACAATAATATTTACAAAATATGAACCTGATCCAGTAGTTCACATTCAGGCAGCACTCTACACTTAAGGYGGTGGAAGCTGTGGCAAAATGGAGCGGAAAATGACCATGTAGCTCCTGTCTTGGGAACTTAAATTTCATCAGGGATGTGAAACCTCTGCTAGACTGATCCTTGGCTGCGTTAGTGCTGAGACTTCAGGTRTTGTGCAGGAGGAGGCAATGGGCTCGTCAGTGTGTGGTGGAGTTCTAATGGAAATAGAGTAGATCTATTTCCTTAGTTGACTCTCTCTSCTGTTCTCATTCCTACTGCATTTATTCTGAATGACTTGTTAGCATTAGCTGGATTAAAGTTCCAGTAGGATAAAATGTCCTGAAATACAGATTYCTACTCTACATTTTGATGTGAGTAAATGATGTGTACTTTTTTATTATAAGCTCCAGCAGCTCTGGAGTAAATCTGCATTTTGAAAAAAACCTGTTCTATGACTGGTGTCACTCCGGACTACTTTTTAGATGTATCACACATGAGCAAAAATGAGGCAAGAGGGACATTGTGCGAGCTGCAAAGTCAGGCACTCGGCACTCAGGATGTGACTCTCTGTTGCGTACAATCCCCATCAGGCTTTTGGTTTTATTTCAGCTTTGCTTTTTTCTAAAGCCTCTGTCTCACAAAGTGCACAGGATGCACAGTGCGTGTGCAACAAGCAGCCATTCAATATTTAGTTTTATCCCTCCCGTTGAGCTCCAGGCCTTGTTCCACAGCAAGGAGCTTTTCAGTTTCTAAACTACAGAGATGGAGCTTTTGAGTTCCTCTTTCCTTTCAGGGGTGTCCGCGTGCTTTGAAGGTACGAGCGGTTCCGCCTTTGTCTATCCCGTATGTGGGGAGGAAATAATCCAGGAGCTTTACCCCTACTGCCTAAAGAATTTAAGGTGCAGAGTTTGAGGTTAAAAGCATCCATGGACTTGGGGTACCCCATGTGAGATAGCTGCAGTGTGAGTTAAAAGTATTTTTTATGTTAAAAGATGCTACAATCTTCCAAGTATGTAGAAAGCATGGAGAAACTGCTATTTAGCAGGATGTATAACTTGGCTACATTTAGGGCGATTCTCATGTAGGTGACAAAAATGCCTGTTCCTGGTACAAAGGCACAAGGTCAAATCTTTTCCTAAAGGCAGAGGTGTGCTACAATTTCTCAAAGCAAAGATCCCCAGGATTTTTGTGATGCATCATTTTCCAGCCTTGCTCTCCCCTGAGGTTTTCCAAAAAGCGGGCAGGTACCATTTTGGCTCAACTGCTAAAAAGTGCTCAGCAGGTGAAAATAATGGAAATACGGGGCGAGTCTCCATTAGGTGGGAGAGCCTGCTCTGTCCAGAAGCAGCCACAGGGTTGTTGGGCTGCTGTCCCTGGCTCTGTGGCCRAGTGCCATCTTGTGGGACCTGCAGCCCTGCCTGGGAGCCCCCAGGGCTCGCGGGGTTTGGGGGAAGGGGGGTACCCAGGCTGTGGGTGCAGATGGTGAGCAGAAGGCTCTTGCTGCTGCCTGAGAGGCTGGGTGTCCTCAGGAGCGCTCAAGAGCACCTCTAGAGAATAACCTGGGGCATGAAGTCAGAAAAAGCCCAAACTGGACCAAATGTCATGCAGCCCCCAACAGCCATGTAATTCCCGTGTCTTTGTCTAACTGARGGCAGATTTTATCCGTGGCCATCAAGCAACAGGGATGAGATGCTTCTCCAGCTGATGAGCTTGGAAARCTTTTGTGCATGAACAAGCAACAGGCAAAACAATGGGCTTACTTTGGGCAAGTGCCCTGAACTGATCGTTTACAAACTGTCCTCCCTCTCAGGCAGACCCTTTTTTTGGGTGAGAAAATCTATCGCAGACAGGTGCCGATAGCATGTGCATCTGCCCAATTTGCAGACACTAGGACCGTTCTAAAGCCCGAAAAAAGTGGAGCTCCTCGCTTGCTTTCTTTTTGTTTACTTTCCGTTTTGTAAGTGTTAAATCCTGCCTACTGCCTTTTACAGGAAATAGTATCTCAGTCTGCTTCGTATCAGCTCTGTCTGGTTTTGGACACCCCATCCTTGGAGTGGGTTTRCTTATATCAGTCGTGGTGGTACATTTTTCTGCTGGGAAAGGCTATCCTTAGGAACAGAAGCTGTTACCTCATCAGAAAGGTGTTAGGTGGGCCTAGCTTTTGATCACTTTATTAACTCAGACTTGATGGGACTGCTGTGGCAATTGCATGACCAATACACCAACGCATCCTGTCAAACCCATCCCTCTCTCCTTTCTGCCATTGAAGTCTTGAGATAAGCAGTAGTGAGATGTCTGTCTGGTTGATGGAACTAGCAGTTTCTGGTCTAATCCATGCTGGGCTACAGCACAAGTGTCTACCAAGGATCACAGGATAGTATGTTTTATTCAATACATGCTGGTGGGTAAATTTAGAGTTGACAACTCCCTTCCACAATTGGAGGACTCAAGGACAGTCCTATCAGGTGGCAACTGGCTGGGGGAGTATTTATAATCCATTTGCTGACTGGAATTAWTATGAATCTGTCATCCCTTGTGCCACTTGGGAAACCACGTAACCGAGGGCTGATGATGCCAATAGCTGTTGGTGATCTTTTCTGGCAATAGCTGGACATGTTGTTCCCAACTGATTTCAGAAAAGAAAGTTGTCACCAAGATAAAGCACTGTCTGGATCCTCTTTTCTCTGAGCTCTGCAGACTTGGGGAAACAGGACATCTGACATGGCTGGTAGATTGTAGTCTGGCTGTGGCCAAAGCACAGCTGGCGGGTCCAAGGAGCTGACAGCTGCCTACCGAGCAAACTCAGAGCTTCTTTCCTCTTTTAATGCAGAGCAGCATTTTGTGCTCCTGCCTGATTTCAGCAGGTAATTTCAGCTCTGTTATCTGTGTCCGCATACATGGAACTGGCACTTACCCTGTTTTAATCAGGTGAAATACAGCCTGGGCAGATTGACCAAGGAAGGGAGGTTCATTAGTTTCTCTTAATTGGCTTCTCCAACACAYTGCTTTGGATTTAGTGGACCCAAAAGGTTAACAGTGATGTCAGAACAAAGCTAATTAGAGAGGTGGTCTGAGCAGAATGGCAAAATGTTAGTGCTGGGTAAGATCCACAGAGAGATGGGTCTGTTTGGGGTCAGGATGTCAGAGGAAGGGTTGGTGAACTGGTTTCTATGGAGGGCACCATGCTTGGAGTATATTCCCTGCAGCCAGGTTTAGGGGMAGCCAGGGGAATAGGTACTGCTTTTTGTTTTCTTTTTGAGCGGGTATACAACGGTCTGGGAAATGATAGGACCGTGAAGGTTCTGAGAGGAGTAACCTCTATCTGTTTCTGCCCCGCTCCTCTGTCAAAGCACTTTGAGGAGCCGAACTTGGCACTGGTAAGAGTCTAGGATGCATCTAGATATGAGTGTGCCTGCTTATCTGAGAGCAAGGCCTGCAGCAGATCTTGCTCTGGATACTTAGCAACCCCAGGCTGGCTGCTTACCATCTGACTTGGCTGCTTCTACATCTCCTGGAGAAGTGATGCAGTTCCTGTGACATCAGGGACRCTCACAAACACGCACTGGCCTACACCTCCTGGATGTTTGTCCAGGACTCCCTTCCAGCTTGTTGGCTGGATAAGATAATTGTATTAGTTGTCTTCTCCCAAGCAAATTGAACCAAAATAGCACAGCTAGCTAACCTTTCCACCAGCTCCAGGTTCATCTTTACTCTGCTGCTCTCCTCTGTCTTCTTTACTTCCTTTATTTTCAGCTTGTCTTTTCAGTCAGTCTTTCCCTATCTGTTTGATATGAATRCCTTGCTGTAGTTCTTTACCTCCACCATTTGGCTTTTGGGTATGTCCAAAATAGCTGTGAGTTTTGTCAGCAGGAGTCCCCTATAAGCAGCGTGCACCCACAGTGGAGAGGTCTGTAGGCTGTGAACAGCCAAATACCCACGTGCTCCTGTTCAWCAGCCATCGCTGGGCTAGAGCCATTGCTCGCTTGGGAGGAACAAAAACTGTGTATCAAGGTTTCCTGACAAATAACACCCCTTGGCTTCGCAGCTGGGTAACCCTGTGTTAACGTTTGTGATCCAGCACCCCTAGCACACATCCTGCTCTTATTTCGACCTCCACAGAGGTGCATAAGGGAGGCTGCCTCGGGATGTGCTGCAGAGCAAGTCCCAGCCCGAKGTACCTGTGGTGGGTGCCGAGGAATCCCTGATGCGATGCGATGTGACAGTAGAAGGGAAAGAGCGATTGCTGGGAAAAGCCACAAGGCGTGCAGTTAGATTACAGCCTGTCTGGCAAGGAGGCAAACAAGCTGCTATTAATTTCGGAGTGGGGAGTAGCCTTTATTTACKATTTGGCAGGAGGCAGCCATGTCTGCAACCATAGGCAGCAGCAAGCATTTGAGAAGTGGTCAAAAAGCCAACTCAGCGCCTTATTTCCTCCATGGCTGGGTCTAGGAGCCATGCACACAGACGTATGCAGGGATATAGGTGTACAGGAATTTAGGTGGGTCTTGTGTGAATGGAGATATTTAAAACTTTAACAACTTTCCCAGAAGGAAAAGTGGAAATCGGGAAGAAAGATTCACCATGAAAATACACAACCCTTTGAAGGCGAGGCGGTCAGGAGACTGTATACTTGTTCCACTTTGCCACTGACATTAGCTAGTTAGAGTAGATTGAGTGGCTGTCCCATATTTGAGACCCATGTGCTTCTGATGCTGCTGTTATCTTAATAGAGCTACTATATTTTCATAGCATAACGCCTCTATGCTGGGAAACACACCTATCTGCTGGATGCAGCTTGCTCAGTTGGCTGCTAAAAAATACAAAGTCCTGACAGACCTACCACGAACAGGAGGATATGCAAGGTGTAGGTGCCAGCTCACCATGTACCAAGAGCCATTGCAAAAAATCCTACAGGGTTACTAAAAATGACATGAAGTTTGCCTCTCTGTCATTACAAGGAAAGCTCGGCTCCTATTTTAAACCCTGGAATGGCTCTCAGAATATCTAGTTCTGCTCCTCGGTCTTCTGYGGGCTTGGCCCAGGCTCTCTGCAGACAGCCCGTCGAGGGGTCTGATTTAGGCAATACGGCTGGTTTTCCGTGGGGTGGCTCTGGCAGCTCCGGGGCGGTGCTCCCAGCACCTCTCCTGAACTTAGAGGTTCCAAATTGTACCAGCTACGCGGGTGCCTCGCTGGGGGATCCGAATCTGACTCCGCTTCACCTGCACAATGGTGATAAGACCCTGTCCATCTCCTTGCCRTCGATGGGAAGGTCTTTGGAGCATGACCTGTCTTTTAGTGAATGTTTGTGCAGCACTTGCACACCAGCATGGTCCGGACTGAGCTGTAACCTGTGTAACAGCTTTTATTAAAAAACCCCCACAAAATACCAATGCAAATACTTTGCAACATTATTTTCAGGCTTACTGGAAGACATTTATTATTTATTTTAGGCTGGCTTCTGAGGTGGTCATTTCCTAAAAGGAAAGATGAAGCATAGGTAAAAACTTCATTGTTGGACTGCTTTCTGGGCTGCTGGAAAAGAAGCAACATGATTTGATGATCTTAAAATTTTTCTCGGGCCTCCTAYTTTAGTAGATCTAATAAATGGAAATAAAAGCTGGGACTGTCATAGCCGAAAGGAATTTTAAAAAGTAATGAATTTCTCCTGGGTTTTGATGTTTGTTTTCGCATTTCATTCTGTTCACAAAGGCGAAAAGACTGCCTCTGTCTTTTCCTCTACTTAGACACTAACCTTTTTCCTTGGAAATGCCATTTAGCCACATTTTATCTCCAAGCAATAAAAGTCCAAGATATTTTTAATCCTTTTATAACATACTCTAAGACTTTCCTCCCAAATTTTAGACCCAGAAAGACGAGACCTTTAAGAAAAAAGGTTTATTCAGTGAGACCTTCCTGAGAAATAACAGGAGGCTGGTGGCATTCCCCAGGGAGCCGCATGCCTGTCCTCTGYTTAATCCTCTGACGACCCTCAGCCTGGAGAGCCCGGCTCCCCCCTCGTGCTGATGCTCTCTCCCAGCGTCGGCGGTGCAGCTCCTTGCCTGCTCCTGTGCCCCAGATGGACATGGCCAGGTTTCAAAGCTCTGTCACYAGTGTGCTGGGACATTTGGAAAAAAGATCAGAAACCTGGCCTGAAGTTTCCAAGCAGGATCTTAGATTTCATTTCCTACTATTTTCTGCCCATAGACCAGGCAGAATTGGGACCAGATAGTTACAGAGGCAGTGCAGGTCACTAGAGGGGACTTTTTTCTCCTGTCTSTGTCTCCAAGGCCACTGTGTATGCAGTGATGGCTGAACATACACACTACAGTCTAGTTCTTAAAAGTTTCAGATGTTGCTTCTGAAACCAACCCAGGCTGATGGACAGGGAGAATTGTTCTTCCTTTAGGGATAGTCTACACTGTCTTCCCAGACTCTCATATCCTCCTGAAATGGGAGGGTTTGCCCCCGAGACCTCTTAGCTTCTTGCAGTTTGAAATTATTTTTTTTTTTAAAGAAAAGTTAATTGACCATAATTGTTCCCGCTATATCTGAGAAGGATCTTGCATCCTACAGTTTCAAACGAAAGTTTCTATAAGTTTRAATGAAACTTCAGACAGGTTTGACGGGGTTAGTTTAGGGCAAGTAAAGTAGCTGTGGATAATATACAGAATTTACCACCTAGCCTGAGACTGCATGGAAAGGGATGGAAATCTTTCTAGTTTGACATATTGCATGCACATAGAGAAAACTGTATTGTAACCTACAGCTTGCTTCACACCAGATCTTTTCAGTATCTGAATTTGACTTCAAGCCCACGTATGTTTCAGAAGAGAACTATATTCTGCATCCCTAAATCACATGAACTGCTGGAAGTTGGCACAGATTTGTCCCCAAACAGAAACCAGAGAAAAGGCTCCATTCCAGAAAGTCTGTTGCCAGATGGTCGTTTTGAGCAGAAGGAAAAGAMGAAAAAGTTAAATACTGCTCTGCTTTGAAGAATGGTTTCATAAGTGCAGCTTAATGCACAGTAATGTTATTGGTTGTTCTTTCCAAAGTAGTGTCAAGAGGTGGATGCATATCATTTATCAATGTGTCTGTTCCCTGAAATGAATGGAAAAGACATGTTTAAAGCCCTGGACTCTTAAATTTTTCTATATTGCATCTCCTTGTATTCTTCTTCTCTGCATAAAACACAYTACCATGTTGTACCACTCGCTATTGAGCAGTCCATGGGTCCTGCTATTCATCTTGGGTTTTTTTCAGGTACTTATTTCTCCTGGTATTTTTCCTGGCATCACGGTTAAGCAGATAGGTCCATAATTGCCTGGTTTCTCCCATCCTCTGCTTTTGAAGAGAGACGCTACCTTTGCCCTTTGCCCGTCTGCTGGTATCTCACCTGTCCCTCACAAGTTCACTAATGGCCRAGATAACTGGCTCCCCGAGTATCCAAGGATAAAATTCCTCGGGGAGAGCTGATTAGGAAATATCACTCTTATCTACATACTTTCCAGCTTGTTCCGTCCCCGCTCGAAATTGAGCTCCCGCTCTGTCCCTGCTATTAATTGTGGTCACTGTTGATGCTTTTGGTGAAGAGAAGAGCCAAAATAGGCGGGGAGCACTGAGGCATCACCCAGGGACATGCGTGCTCCCTGCGCGGCTGCAGATCCTCTCTTTCCTGCATTTTACAAGACTGTGATTGGAGAGTGGTGAAATCACATTTAGAGGAGCTAAATGAAAAGTCAGCAGTGTGCAAATGTCGATGCACCAAACCTCATAAGAACAATGAAGCTGTTTCTCCTCTGCGCCTGGAGCTCAGCCTCTTTCCACCTGCAAGGTGGGGTATCTGTTGGGTGAAGCAGCTGCGGTGCTTTCCCAGCCCGGTTCTTTTTATAGACATGTGTGGCGCAAGGTTGCCTTCAAGTGAAAACAGAAAGGTACTGCAGGGAGGGGAGGATGAGGACTATGGATATCGGGAAAGACTGAAGCAGATTTGGGAGCTGCATTCCCAGCTACAGCCGGGACATGCAGAGCTCAGAGCACAAGGGAGCCTGTGAATAAGAAAGACACAGGAACAAAAAAAAAAMCCCAATAATTTGAGAAAATGTACATAACTTTGGTAATCATGACCATAATCTGTGGCCTGTACAACCCACTGAGTTTAGAAACAGTTTATACTCCTTTCCAACTGCTGCGTACAAATCCGAGCCGTGGCTTTGTGGGAAAAGTTGGTGTTGCCAAAGGGAGGCGAAGCTTCGCCTTTCAGAGTCAACACACAACGTGGTGGCTGTTCTCAGCCCTCCTCTGGTTAAGATCTCAGGTTTTTTCTTTAACAGAATTAAGTTTTTATGTGCACTYACACTGACTGACATAAAGGGGAAAATGCACCCTGCAGTGTGCAGGAGGATGAGCTTTGCCCTTTTTCCCAGCTGCACGCCACTCCGCTTTTCTTTTACTGGAGAATTAAAAAATCTGATGTCTTGGTGATAGGTAATTTTGGTCCATTTGGATTATTTTTCTCATTAAAAAATGCAACTAGCTTCAGAATTAATGACACAAATGGTCTGAGTGTAAYTTTCCTGAAAATAGCCTTCTTAAATTTTAATTTCTTTTACTAAAAAGGCTCTTGAAATAATAACTTAAAGCTTACTTAAAGTTACTATCAAGTTTCCACTATTTCAGAGCCCATTGGCCATTTTTTGGTGGGTCTAAATTAATATTATTCCTATTTTAAGTACTTGCACCTCCTCTGCTCTTATTCTCAGTTATCTGAGAAATCTAGATATTAACAGGAGAAAGCCGAGTTCCTCCCCAGAAGTGAGGAGACCTACTAACTAAGCGTGTCATCAAACAAATTGAAGCAAACACCTCCATGCGCTCTGCGTCCTCTCCCCATTCTCATCACGGCTGATATTGCCTAAGCAGTGGGAGGCAGAATAGTGTAAAGGGTCGTTTTGCTGTGGCTGCTACGCTTTCAGTCACATCCTTTGTTCTCACCGATGCTCTAAAACTGCGYGGGAGAGAGCGTGGAAAATCTGAGACTGAGGAACAAGATTTTAGAGGTTGTGGGGACATATTAGATTTTTTAGACTCCTGGTGCTGCCTTTGTGCGGACGAGTCACACTTGTTTCCTTCCTGTCATGGATGTGCCAGTACGGGGCAGGTTGGTGGCTGCCGGAGAGCTGTGCTGGGAGCAATGCTCACGGGCAGCAGGTTCAAGTAGAGAATTTAGCAGATATCTTGGTTTTAGTTGGGTGAAAAGCAGCCACCAGCAAGGGAGGTAGGTAGAAAAGGGGCTGTGAGGGCAGAAGAGTTTAACAATAAAATACTGAATCTTGCAAACTATTCCCAAGTTCACTTGAACCCCAGCACTGATGCTGGGGTTTGTTTGGGATGCTAGAGGCCATAACTCTCCATGCCGAATCAAAATCTTTCCTCTATTGTCTGTTTTGCTCCTGGTTGGATCTGCAGTCCAGGCTGCCGCGTCCTTCAGGTCTACCTCTCCGTGCTGTTGTCTACGAAAGGTGCTTTCCTCTCTCTTGCTGCAAGATGGTGCTGCAGAATAGGGAAATGCATCTCTGCGAGAGCTGCTGGGTCTCAGAGCTAGAGCGTGCAGCGGGCATTGCTGCTGGAGGACAGGGCCTTCCCTGCAAAGTCTGTGCTTATGGCTGTGAGTGGGTGCAGAAGCTGCTGGCAGCACGGAGGGACCTGGTGGGGCAGGGCGAAGGAGGGCTGGCGAGCCCCGGCAATGCCGGGGTGGGCTGTGGGTTGCATCTAACCTGCACTGATTCTTCCTGCCCAAGGAAAACCACCTAACTGGTGATCCCTCCATCTCCTGCYGGCTCCGCAGATATGGGGGTGTCAGGGCAATATGGGTGGAAATGCCTTATCTGCCTATGCCATATTGCTGTGCCTTTTTCTGCGTCATGCACAGGAGGAGAAGGGCAGCTTTCGTTTGAGCATGGTGGGCTGGTATATAGCCGAGTGATTAAGATCACCGACATTATTATGCTTTAAATCAAGATGTTCATGTCCTGAATCCCAGTCCTGCCCCAGACTGATGTAGGTTGTAGTTATTTCCTTGCAGAAATCCTGGGTCACACTGTTGGGACTGTTTACAGTCAAACTTTCTGGCTAATGTGCTCTGGTGAATCTAGTGGCAGCAGTTTATTACTGCCCGCAGTTCCCCAGCCTGTTTTCTTGTGGGACAGGACATGCCGGACTTCCAGTTCTCCAGCCCCATAGCTTGTTTTTCGGGGGGCAACCTGACCTTTGTCAAAGGCTTAAGCTGATTACCGAACTCCTCTCTGGAACTCCCGAAATGGAGGTGTGTGTCCCATGATGCCGGTTTTACTCCAGGAGTGGTGACGGTCAGCAAGCCACAGCAAAATCCTTTGGGCATCTTAAACTGGTCTGCTGTGGTTGACCAGAGGATGTAGGTCAGAGCYCTAAATACAGCCCTTGTACTACATTTGTTCTGGTTTTTGCCATACCTGTACACATTTACTTACACAGTTATACAGCTTATCATACGTTTATTCAGTTTCTCAGGACAAGACTTTATTATGTAAGAAAATGAGGCATAGCACCTTTTTGGGGGTTTTTATTTTTCTTCTTTTTCTTTTTTTTTTGGCCAGACTTGGTTTTCTTTTGTGATTTATCTTAAAATTTATCAGGAGTGAAATGGGAATTCAGAAAAGAAATCATGTGAAGGAATTATTTAAATGAAACTGTATAATGTATCAAATACATATGAAAAAAAAGTAAGTATATAGAGGCCTGTTCTGCGTGTAAAGCTGATGTATTAAGGTTATTTTAAAGTAGTGAGTTAAATGAGCTTTTTTTCCTGGTCAGGGTCTTCCAGGTTTTAGTACTAGCAGAATGCATTCTGAAACACTTTTTCATGGCTAGAAGAGGAAAATAAACTTTCCTGCTTTTCAAGTCATCAACTAACACCTGAATGATAAAGTACCTCAATCAAACKGATTGAATAAATCAGAATGAAAAATTCTGATTGTTTTTTCCATATGTGCAGTAAAAGTTATTTTCATCCAAAGCTTGTTGAGATTTTCGACATGTTCTGGTTGTGGTCTGTGGCTTCCACCATTTCAGCGGTTTGACTTTCCTTTAAAATGCTGTCATCGTGTATGATTTGTGCATTTTTTCTCTATAGTGCAAAGGATTTCAACAGATTATGGTATAAGTTTGATTCTATTTCTAATGTTATTTAAAATGTATGTAGGTGAAATGAAAAAAAAAAATTTAATAAGAAGAAGTTAATGTTTATCTACACTGACAGTACCCACYGGCTGTCTCTATATAACCCAGCAGGTTGCTTTTAGGCTGACACTGGTTTTGTTCATGGCATTGGCCTTGGCTGGGTACGACGTCTTACTTTCTATTCTCATCCTCATGACATTTGTTCCTAAAGCACACSACCCTAAGAGTTGTTGTGAGGGGTTTGGACCTTTTTCTTCTGAGCCCACACGACTCTGCTTCCAAATACCAGCTGGAGGTGTTTCCCCAGCGCAGAGAGTTGAATCCTTGCGCAGGGAGACAGCCTGGCCTGGGGCATCAGGCACTGCTCTTCGAATAAGCCTGTAGTCAATTTTGCAAACTTAGATGTCCTGCTTGGCCTCCAACTGCTGCTCCAGAAGGCCACTGGTCTCCAGGAGGTCCTGGGTCATACCTGCCAGTCCCGGGTGGACGTCTTAGATAACCTAGCACATATCAGCTGGCTCCTGACACCTGTATTTTGGCAACAAACCCCTTCCATCTCGCACTAGTAGTTGCTGTTGTTCTGCTGCATGCTCTTGAGCAAGTCACTTCTCACTGCCACTTTCATCCTTTGCTGTGGCTGTTTTGAGCGTCATCTCCTTGGTCCACGGACTCTTGTACCATGTATTTACCTGGATCTGAGGAGGAATAACAAGAGTAATAATCATGTGGCCCAGACCCACCTGCCAACCGCAGCAGGTCCGACAGGTCCAGCCTGCCGTGCACGTGCACAGCAGGCTCCCGGTGTGCGCAGGGCACGGCTCGGGGACCRTGCAGGGGCAGCTCGCCCAGAACTCATGCCCGTTTGAAGCTGGGGCTGTCCAAAATCTGGAAATTGAGTAGGGCACTATAAGGGACGGGCAAGGAGGACCAGAAAATTGGTGGATGGGTGCAGGAATAGCAGAAGATGTGGTAGTAGTGGACACAAAGTTATCAGTGTTTTGGATTTCCCTTCCCTTCCCTTCCCTTCTCTTCCTGCTGGACAAGCACATCCCTTTGCTCCTGGGGCAGAGTTTTCAGGGACCAGAGCAGCCTCCTTTCTGTGCTATGCTGTGTGCACAGTCTAAGCCTCATTAGCAGCTCATTAGTAGTACTCTTCCCTTTTTTTATTACTTTTTTTTAAACTTCTTGAGCCTTCTACATGCAGCAAACAGCCGGCAGAGTCAGTGGAGAGGTAATGTCTCTGGAGTAATTTCTTTACTCTCTGTGCCTTCCACGTCTGCCCGGTTTCTCCTTGAGAAGATGTACCTCCTCACGGAAGGGACGAGCGGAGTTTGCCTCTTGCCATCCACCCACAGTGAGCAATTCCTTCCATCAGCTCCACTCTCTTGAAACTCCTTTAAGAGGAAATTGTGGAGCAGCTAAGGGTTCCCATTTGCCTTCTCTTCTTTCCCTATCTTCTCTGTTCCTTCCCTTTCTTTTTTGACTATTCTTACACTTTCCCTTCTGTTTGTTATTTCCCTCTCTGTTCCTTTCTTCTTCATTTTTTCTCTCTCCTTTCTCCTCCTTTCTCTTTCTTTCTCTCTCTCTCTTGCTGCTGGATATTATGAGCAGTGACAGCAGCCACTGGGAGCTGGAATCCAGGGAGATAACAGCATTGCCATGAGAATCAGTCTGCTCAGCTACAATTAGCCCTGCTGATATCTTTCACCTGGACAGAGCTGCCTTATCATTGCTACTTCTTGGAAAATGAAGGGTCACAGATACTGATCGCAGATAGCATGACTCTGGCATTTCCCTCTGGTTTTCATGTTGTTGGAATCCCTTTTTGGCTCCCTTCTCCCTACGATTAGTTTTGCATCTCTCTTGTTCAGCTGTGCTGCTGTCAGATGGAAAGCAGGCACCGAAGCTTTCCAACGGTTGTATGGCTGAAACAGAGACCCCGGGTAAATTCACCTGGTGTGAGCGACGGCCCACGTCCATGAATCCTGGATGTTTCTGAAGTTCAAAGCCAGAAATAAAATAACACGTCAGTGCCCCAGGGCCTCTTTATGGTACATCGTTGCCCTGTCTTTGGAAACTATTGAGAAGGGCGCAAGGCAGAGCCAGCTGGGCTTGTTAATGTTGGGC
Source organism: Oceanodroma leucorhoa (assembly GCA_030449065.1). Taxonomy (NCBI): domain Eukaryota; kingdom Metazoa; phylum Chordata; class Aves; order Procellariiformes; genus Oceanodroma; species Oceanodroma leucorhoa. The sequence continues at coordinate 5,626,359 of JASVER010000039.1, forward strand.
TGATCCACCCACCCTTCTCCTGGCTGATTGCGCAGTTCCTGGCTAGYGATGTGAAGATATTGGCAAATGCTCCCACAGCATTTTTTCCACCATGGATGGGCTTTAGCAACTATTTCTTGAGTCTGGAGGCAGCGGCGTTGTCCTTCGTGGCCTTTGGTTCGGTGGCAAATCAACCTACTTGATAAAAAGAGACYGAAGCAGTTGAAGGCAGCTAATCCAGTCCCTGCTTTGCATCCCCCCTTTCTTATGATACCKTTATTTCTGTTGGCCTTATAAATACAGCCCTGCAACAGGAATAAACCCTAATTCTGTACCTTTCTGAGGCTTGAAAGCCTCTGAACTGCAGGACAAGCTTAGCAGCAGGACCACATGTAGCAGAGATGGCCTTCTTCCTTGCTTGTCTTCTTTCTCTTTCGCTTTTCAATACCTTCAAGACACAGTTGCTGTTGTTAGAGGTCTGTCAGGTTGCAGTCAGATATTAGTATAGAGATACCGAAATTAAACTAATGGCACGTGGTCATAATTKGAAGAGAAAACCTCGACTTGCAGGGAATTGGTGCCTCACTGGCTGTTTTATAAAGCCAGCCTTCAGGACAGGTGCAGGGATTACTAGAATGTATTTTCTCTTTCTCTTTCCCTCTCTGTCTGGTTTTGCTTCAGATCTGCACCATTTGCAGACAGCACAGAGTGGGAATCAGCATGGTCCTACGGATAAGAACTGATGTTTCTATGTCTTTATTTTTCCTTCTGCACCTTTCCCCCCACGACCTGGTTGGACTCTAAGTCATAGAATCATAGACTGGTTTGGGTTGGAAGGAACCTTTAAAGATCCAACCCCCCCTGCAATGAGCAGTGTTCTTTTTTGCCATTTTCATATGAACTCAGGACAAGGGCATTGCAGGCTCTGGTTGGGCCTGTTGTACTATTCCTGCCAGTAGCAGCATGTTAGCTAATTGCATGCTCTGCTCCTGAAACCTGTGAGCTGATGCCTTGGGTATCACAGACCCCGCTGGCTCTGTGCACTACCAGATTGCTCGGTAACATACATCCAGTTGAGATGCGCCACATCAACATGCTTAGATTTTGGTCAGCAGGAGCACACACTTCGGATCCAGCTTTATGCTTTTGCAGTGACTTTGGTGGGTCATGAGGTTGCAATCAGAATTATTTCTGATTTATCCAATACCAGGTACCACATTGAGGGCACCAGCCCTCGTGTCACAYGGCTGCAGAGTTGCCAGTCCCACATGAGGGTCCCTAAGACTGGCCCCGCCGTATTTCTGCCGGAGGAGTAAGCTGCGTTTGTGGGTGTGTGTGTCATCGAGCGTATTAGAGCCGGGGTTGCGTAAGCGTTACTACGGGTGTACCACAGCGCAGCTACACCTGCGGCGCCGCAGTCGCAGCCAGGGGACAACCTTGGATCCCGCAGCCSCTGCGAGAGCGCGTGGCTTCTGCCAGTTACAGCCCTAAGGACAGACCGTGCTCACCGCAACAGACGTACCCCACGCCGTCTGCAYGCAGGGACGAGGGCCGGGGGGAGTCTGCTGAGTTACACTAGCGTGTGCCTTTTATGTAGCCGTCCTTCCAGCAGCGCTGCGCTTCGCTCTGTGGTTGCTGCATTCAGGCTGCTGGGCACATGCCGTGGCTGTTGCAGATGAGCCACCCCTCAGATTATTCCCTCCCTTCCTGCTGATGTTGCTCCAAAGCAATCCCTCAGTGGTAGTACCTGGTTTATAATGGCTTGGCAGGATTTTATGGCCCCTGAAAGATTTTAAGTTCGCTCATYTTCTCATCCTCGAGAGAATTGCAAAGATCGGAAAATACTCACGGTTTTCTTTCAAAGATAAGGGTGGGTGTTGCTTTGGGTTCTGGGGTTTCTTTTTCCTATGAAGTTTAGGTTTTCCACTGCAGCCTCTGCCCTCACTGTACTGTCTGTGCCTCGTGCTGGTGGAGAACGTGATCCTCCTGTTAGCTGCCCACCATCCCCCCGAACCCTTAGTCCCGACAGAAGAAAACATAGGTGAATCGCCAGAGGAATGTGAATCCAATAAGTTGCGACATTTGTATGTTTATCTGACCTTCAATGTTTACAAATTTGGCTGGCAGTCTCATGAGAGAGGGTTTGACCAACTTATTGGTCAATTGGACCTTAATGCTCTTCTTGTTTCTGGTCAGTCTGGCAATACTGTAAGAACAGCTTGTTCCAAGCAAGCTCCTAATTGAGTTTACGTGCTTAAATGGCATCATCACATATTCTCAGTACTGTCTCCTGGTCTTTTTTTTCACTCCACCCTTTCAAGTTTTTGACTTCTAAGCTATTGCTTAGAATAACTGCTGTATTTTCTAAAATAAATGGTATCATCGTGCTACTGTCTTCATTGGGAGGGTACAGCTCGTCTTTTCTCATTTGAAGAGAGGGCCTGACCACTTTTCCAGGCTGYACTAAAGCTGTGCTACGTGATTGACAGAAGGAAAGGGAGAGGCCATTATGTCTAGGATGGCCAGAATTCAAGCAGTATGGTATATAATGTCATAAAGCCTAGTAAACTTCATTTCAGGTTTTAAARAGCAGCATTTAAGTCTTACCTTTGTCATATTTAAAAGTGTCTCATACAATTCTGGATGCTGCTGAAAGACACTGTGGGTTGCCTGCTCTTCCACATTTTGCAAATGGTCAGTGCTCAGAGTGTGCTGCAAAACCCCACCCTGTGCCTCAGATCCAGGCATTTCTGAGTGTGGGATGTTTGAGAACAGATTATTTTCAGCCTCATCTATTTTCTGGTTTTGTTAAGACTATTCCTGATAAGCCTATGCAGTCAGGAAGGCTTCAGTGATTCCCAGCTCCAGCAGGAGCCTAATCCTAATGTCCTACCATTATCAATAAGATRTTTTACCAGAGGCTTTGGTGAACCCAAGATTGGGCCTTTAATTATTATCCAAGACTCATTCCCCGGTCCTGGATCATCGGCTGTGGCCAGCTTTCACTAGCCCATGTAATGCAAATAGCCACAAAATACATCTCCTCTTCCAGGAATCTGCAGAGTCAGCTGGTTGCCGCCATGGGCTGCCCAGACCCTTGGGAGCCCTTTCTTGCTGCAGAGCAGTTTCATCCTGGGCATCCTCTGCCCCCTCCAAGGCATCCTGGCTGCTTTAACTCCCTCTTTCTGTACAGGCCAAAATGCTTTTGATGGGCTTCTGCAGACTCATCATCAGTTAGTGTTAGCTTTTGGACCAGCAAGTGTAGGTGGTAGATCCGAAAGGAAAACACGTAATTCCTGTGATTACTGTTCAGAAGCATCTTGTGCAGCGAGTTAACGCTGAGCGCCCRGGTAGACGCTATTTTGTTTTCTGCATGCGGAGACAAAGGACAGTGTTTCCCTCTACCGATGGCGGCGGAAACTCTTTTTTGGCCAGGCCTCTCTCCTGTGATATATGGATCAGTAGCCCTGAGGTTGGGACTTGCTGACAGCCAGGAGCTACCGCAATTATAAATAATAATAATATTTTCAAGAAGGCTTCAAGCATGTGCACCGCACCCCTCTGCAAACTGATTTCATAGTGGCTTGATTTCACGTCAGTTTAATAAAATGCTGAATGTGCATCGTTCCTCTTCATTTTATCTTAAAATAGGACATCTAAATAAGGCGCTCTGTAAGCCTTTCCCAGTCTCTTCTGGCTGTCAGCTTTCACTGAGCTTCCCCACACCTCCCACTGCATTTTTCTCCAGGGTAGGAAGAGACTCTGCAATGTAAGTGGGATTATTCATGGGTGACAAATGTAGCCCGGTGTGATTGTGGGATAGAGAAAAGCAGATACAAACTGCAGAAAATTTGTGAAATGGAAGTGGGGTTTATAGAGGGGATTACGTGCCATAATGTCTTAGATAGCGGAGGGCTGATCCCGTGCTGTGTTAAAATGCAGCCTGGTTTTAGCCTTTCCATAAGCTTGTGTTTCCAATGACACCAGGGAAGMTGGCACTGTCTGTGCCACGGCGGCATTTTGTTCTTGCACCATGTAAGCCGGACCCAGGCTCAATTTCAACCCTGTTGAGGTTCCTATTCGGAACCAGGTATCAGACCTCATCTTTGCAGTGTCACCAGAGCCATGGAGATGCACGGCAGCGCGGTCCAGCATGCTGACTGCGGTGGCACTGCCCCTAGGGCACTACTTTCCAGCAGCGGAGGAATACCCTTAAAAAAAGCTATATCCCCATCTATGTGGAGAACCTCACAGCAGACTCTCCAAAGATGACTTCTTATTTTAAAAGAATTTCTAAATAAACTCCAAGCCACATTTTTATAAGGGAGGATGGTATTTGCAGAAAAGGTCAAGGCTATAACTGTCGGCATCCTCGGAGATAGGAATTCTCAGCCCCTGCAACTTCCCATAATTTGTCATGTCTTTAAACCCTCAAGTTCCCATTTTACATTCCCGATCAAGAAAGGCATGAGGTTTTGATTTCAAAATGAAATGCTCCACTGGCTGGGATGTTTTTCCCTAAAGAAAATGTACAGAAACAAAAATTGTTAGGATTTCACTAATTATATGGTTATGCTTARCCCCAACCCTGTGCCAGGACTTGTTAGTGCTGGGACCGCAGGAACAGACCTGGGAGGGACCTTGCGAGGCGTCAGTGGAGCTCCTGCCCCGGGGAGCTCCAGCTGCACCCCCTTGCATCCCCTCTCCACGATCCAATTTTGGTTGGTCACAGGGCAGGTGACTGTGATGGGTCTGGGTGGTGCAGGCTRCCCGGCGTTGCTCGAGGCTCAAGATCTGCTGCATTTGTCACTGGGGAAGCATGCAGCAATTTCTGACTTTAGCAGGTGTGAGAGAAGCCTTTCCTGCGAGAGTCTGCGAGGAGAGCATGGAAACACGAACATCACTAGCAGCGAAAACTGAGTGGGATTTGTGTTTCTGGTGAGGTGTCAGGAAATAGCTTTAAAAATGCACTGCTGAGAGGCTTCCCAGCAAGCTTTAACCATTCCCTCACCTGGGAAGATTGCTGAGATGAATTCATCAGGCATGACGCAGCAGAGAGCTGCTCTGGAGCTGCCTCGGCTCCCCTGGCATCTCCAGGCGTGGGCTCAGGGAGGAGAGCGAAGGGCAGTGCCTAGGAACCAGGGAAGACAAATGCAGAAGCACTGGCAGTAGGTTTGACTCAGCTCACTACGTGGGCTGACATATGTAAATTGCCATATACATTTGTAAATGTTTTGGTATGCCTGAGCAAGCCAATATCTGGCATTAATTTTGTTCTTTTGGGAGGCTAGACAGGGAGCCCATAGGAGAATAAATCCAAATGGACCACATGTATGAATCGAATCTTGCTGGGATTTGTTCAATTGGATGAGACCTGTGTATGGATGTGCATTTGCAGTTTGAATTGCTTTGGTTTTCCTTACCTCACTTGTAAAGTAACTCAGACCAAATTGAACTAAGATCACTTCAGTCTTGAAGCAGACTTGTATGCTGGTATTAAACATATTTTAAGTTATACACTTCTCAGGGTTGTGCAATGCAGAATCCCTGCTCTGCAGTCTGTTTTAGGGCTTCTTTTTCTCTCTGTGCTTCTGTACTTTTTGATGTCAGCACTCTGTTACTTACTGTGCTATTTTGTGAGRTGTCATGCCCTAAGGGAAGGTAAGGGTCACTTCTCCATCACTAATGTCTAGCCACATTTTGGAGCAGAATGCAGTTTCACCACTTTACGCATCAGGAGATGAAAAATAACTTTTGTAGTTGAAATTGCAAGGAGGATGGTAGAGGGCAGAATGCAGTTACCTTAGCTGCATCACAGCTGGGGTGGACCAGCTCCTGCAAAAATTGCAGTGGGATCTTTAATGCCAACGAGTGGTCCAACACCAGCACAAGCTATTCCTTGGCTGTAGCCTGACTGCAGGTTGGTCTGAGATCACATCCCACCACGCTCTGTCACATCTCTGCTGGCAAGATGCACTTTCCCGTTGGTGTTTGATGACAGTCCATGGCAGGATTATAAAGAAGCTGTTGCACCTAAAGGCGAAGAAATGCTACAGGTCCTAGATTGCTGCAAATCACATTTAGGCTTGTGAAGCCCATCTCATCCAAACGCTTCAACTGGATTATTTTTAAATCCTACAGAAGGAGTGTTAAAAATGTGCTTTTTCATGCAAGCAGCCTTAAAAAAATCGTGCTTTATGTTCTGAGGTGCTTTCTCATAATTTCCCCATCCCCTTGCTGCCTACACCCCGACACTGTATGAAAATGACTTTAGAGACAACACAAAGTGCTGTTTCTGCAGCTTGCTTTTTGTAAATTTTAGGGTTTTGCTTTTCTCCTTTGCTGCAACTCCAGTAGGATTTAAGATTTTGATATCTGATCATTGCTGGGATGGTGATAGAGTGATGCAAGAGAGAATTACAGCTACTGTACGTGCCTGTTACGTCCCTGTACTGGTACTTATTGATAGATTATTAATAGCTGACAGTGGAGAGCCAAATGATGTCCTGTTTTTAAGGCAAAATCTTGAAGGTGTAACTCTTGCTATTACATGAACTGACTGGGTTTTTCATATATGCAGCACAAATCTTATCAGCTATTACAGCTTTTAGAAAGTGTTGCTGTTGTATTTATTAACAGGTCTGGCTGAAATCCACTGCTTAGGGCTTTGGCCCCGTGCTGGGGGCTGCCGATACCCACCCACAGGCGGGTTCTGTGGTCAGCCAAGATCCCCTTCCCGGCCCTTGTCGGATGCTGAGTTGCACCTATAGCCAACCCAGCTGATGACAGCATGGTGCCACTGCCACCTCCCAAGGGCGTTTTGTAAACCAAGAACATCAGGCCAGTGAGAAGAGGAAACCCGTAAGCACCTGCATCCCCCTACTCCCTTCCTAACCTGAACACAGACTATCTAAAGCAGATGAGGTGGCTCTGACACGCTGCAGTGAACCCAATCCCCAGATCCTGCTAAGGAAAAAACCTCCCCAAACGCAGAGAGGCTTTGTCTGAGCCTGGGAAGGACAGGAGCTTCTGCTCCCCATGTTTTTCATCCTCTAGTTCGTTCTGTGTCTCCCTTTCTGCCCTCAAACCAAGCTGCCAGGTCCCAGCTAAGCTGTCAATGAGGGCTCCCTCCCCCGGGGGGAATGACAGAGCGGTGACAGGTCTCTGCCCCCGCGCTGGCTTTCCCCGGTATGCGCGGAGGAAGGGCTGGCTCCGACCCCACGTCCTGCCCCAGCCAGGGCAGAAGGGATGAGCAGACAGATTACCTCTGCCCCGCTCGGCTGAAGCTGCTGGCCCTGCTTCAGAGGGCTTTTCTTACCCCTTATCGCAGCAGCTGAAATTCCAGCTGAACAAAACCCAGCCACAGACTTATTCAAAACATTTATTAGTGTTTAAGGAAAATAATAGTGTGAAAGGTACAGAGCTTTGTCTAAAGCCATATGCATTTTCTTTTYTTACAAGCTTATTTGGCTGCAAATTCTACATGAGATAAAACTAGTATGTTTTTCTCCCAGAGATTTGGAATTAAGGACAGTTTGTATTTTTTTTTCTTTTCTTTTTTTCCTTTTAGTTCAGCACTTTAAGTTAGGACAGCATTTTCCAGGGTTTACTGCTATCTTTTTCCAGTAGGCATTTTGCTTCTCCCAGTATTTTCATTCCAGAACAAGGCTCATTCCAGATGCAAAGCGTAAAGGAAACATTCATACCTTGGCTTTTAAGCTAAACTCCTTCATGAACAGCACGTTCATAAGGAATGTTAATTAAAGCATCATACAGTATCTAAATGGACTTTTTTTTTCTTTTTTATAAAGAATTAAGGCTATGTAGATGTCACAATAAAATAATCTCAGGTAAAATGCACCCTATTTGTTAGATATGAAAGAAGGTTTAACAATAAATAAATGATTTATGCTGTCAATAACATTATGGAACTGTATAAAACTATATTTACGCAGCTTTAAACATAAAAAAAAACATACTAGTGGCATGAATATATACAACACAGGTCATAACGTATGTTTAAATTATCATAGCCAGCAGTGTTCTTTTTTAAATGGAGACACTATAATAAATAGAAATGTTAAATATTTACAATAATAGCATATGTGGAATCAGTAGATGAACACATAAAATCTTCACACACAGAGGAAAAAAAAGTTATGCCTTATACAAAAATCCCTCCCACCCACAGCTTGCCCTACYCGCCCCCCCAAATTTTCATTGACTAAACAAGGGGAATATACAATTTTCCCCACAGAATGAATGAATACAAATAAAACTGTATGCATGCTGAGGTGATATGTTGACTGAGACATTCAAGGATGTAGATCTATATGTTTGGTTCCCATGGATGAATCAGACCTCTAATGAGAGAGGGATCTTATTTTAGTTCAATGCGAGAACATTACGTTGGTAGCGAGTTGTTGTTTCTGTTTTGCGTTTGTTTTCTTTTTTTTTTTTTTTTTTTTTTTACGGTGGCTATATGCCACCAAGGGGGAGAGGATGCTCACAGGAAACCCACGGAGGCACGCTAGAAACCTTCTTATGGTACCACCGGCAGCCACTTAGGTTTTGGAGCAGAGGAGTTAGYTGGCCATCAGAGGCAGGCCCGACCCAACCTTGGCAAGCTCCTCCGTGGGACAGCCTGGGTGCCCCATCCGTGGGAGAGCTCTACTGCAACCCAACGGGGCTGGCACCCTCACTGGCCAGGAGCTCCGCTCCTCAGGCCAGCGTGGTCTTTGCCGCTACAGTACCTGGCCCGATCCCACCTCTTCCCAGTTAAGTCRAATGAAAATTTTGTCACAGGACTTAGCTATGATTAGGCAGGATCAAGGTCATGTCTTTAAACAAAGACCTGGTGATCACATAGAGAGACACCTTTTCAACTTAACGGTCCTCTCTTGCTTCCTACGTGGCTTCTATTAAAAGCAATGCCTATAAATTCTGCGGGTGGATACATGCATTAAACCCTGAATATAGCTATTAGGAGCTGTGTTCACTTAGCAGTAACTGAAATCTGAGTTGGAAATTGTAGCCAAATTCCAACACCCTCTACTGTTTATACAGCTCCTTCCCACCATGCGACAAGACGTAAGTTAGTTCACTGGGTACGTTCTGTCTCTACTGAACTGCCTTCCTGCCCCCACAGCTTTCCTCCCAAACTTTCTAAATGAGAAAGCTCAAATCTCTGGTGCGATTCCCACTTTCTAAGAAAACTCATTTTTTCTCTAGAGGAAGCTGAAGAGTTCACCCTTCTGTCCCCGCGGATGCTGTAACCTCCATTTCCAGTACAATATCTCGGGATATAGGATTGCAGATCTGCAACCTGAGAATTACAATTGCATAGGGGGTAGGAGAGATGTGTCTGAACACCTCATTCACACTTAAAACTGCTTAGAGACAATAAGCTCTTGACACTCTTCATCTTTAGTAACTCATTCTGCAGAGATTGGTGGTCATTATCTGCATGACAATTAAACAACCAAGTCAACCCGTCTCCTTATCTTTGGCATTTGGATAAACCACAGCTGATAGGCAGGTTAGAGTGGGGCTCCACATCCCAGCAAACCACACCATGCTACTGCTAAGGAGAGACAGATTTCTGATGGGCCTCCAATGCAGCCCTACAGAAGAACTAAGTACATGGGGTCTTCGCTGTCTGAGCCTACGCCCATCCTTTTAAGCTTGGGCTGTCCATAAGGGTGGAGGACCTGTATCACCGAGTGGGCAGGTGTAAGCGGAGAATACGCACAGGGTTTTTAGAGGTCCACGAGTGTACTCTTGGGGGTCCTCCATACTGTGCAAGTCTTAACAGTCACATTGCCTTGTCTGGAAGTTGACTACTCGCCTTCGATATGCTGAAGTGACTGGATTAGCAAGTGTCAAGTTATGCAGTGGTTAAAAAACAAACAGGGGGCACTTAAAACTAGGCAGCACCACCCAGACGGGAACAATGGCTCAGAAGTTAGTTAAGAGAAAGCGGTGGAGCTCCAGACCGCACGGTTCCTGTGCGAGAGACGGGGTAGCTATTTCATTAGAGAGCGTCACATAGAGAGCCTTGAGCTCTTGCGTTCTCAGCCACAGGCAGAAACCAAATCCCCCCGGAATTCAGCCATCTGCTGTAAGGCTGCGCCCTAAACCTTCGGAGGTGCTAAGCCACAAGCAGCCACATGCAATCTGGCAAAGCCCTCTTGGAACCTTCTCCCCAGCCAAGGGGACCAAGAAAAAAAAAAAACAAACCCCCAAAACAACCCAACAACCCCCAAACAAGATCCTAAATTTCAGCTGATGTCTGTTTCATTAAAAAAAAGGGGAAAAGAATTTAGTCGGAGACATTTTGCCACATTTGGTGGCTGCTCAAGTGTAGAGTTTGCTGGATCGATAACCCATTGCCACTGCTCTCCCTTTGCTACTATATACACTGTTGCTGAGGTCCATATATATCTTGCAATGCCCTGTGCTTGACCTCTGAATGGGAAATGCTTTGGAATGTCCATAGACGGGAAGATGGGACTCAACGGAGGAGGTTTCCAGTAGAGGGGGAGGATAGGGGGAACGGGGAGTTGGTGCCTTTTTTCACCTCTGGATGTCAGAGAAGTCGGACAGTTCGTCTGCCCGGTCCACGATCCCATGTGCCCCTTTGGGACCGTGGCCCCCAGCTTTCACCCGGGCATGGGCATTCAAGTGGCCCTTAGTACCTCTCTCTCCCTTAGATGCTCGTGAGCTCTCCCTGTGGTCAGAGTCGGAGTGGGCCAGCATGTCCCCACGGCCAGCAGCGGCTTTGCTGGCTTCACCCGGCTTCTTCTCAGGACCCAGGATGGCGTCACTGTGCACAGCCGAGGTGCAGAAGCTCAGGATGGAGCAGAGACTTCCCCAGTTCTGTTCACACTGGGCCTGGACGCTTCTTGTTATTGCCTTTTTCACCTCCTCGCCACAGGTGAGCAGGATATTCACTAGGTCAACATACGGCCTAGAGGTAAAGGAAACAGTGAGAGGAGAGTCAAAAAATGTATAAGGGTTATGTATCCGTAAACAAGTGTAATGGCCTCTCTGCCTTATCCTCCCTCGTGCACAGCACAGTTCAGTACCCACTGACTCGGCAGCTTTGTAGAGCAATTCTGCACCATGTTTATTATGCAATATATTATATTCTAATTGGTCAAATGGTTGTAAGCAATGCATGTGATAGCATCCTGTCAAATGAAGCTTCACTCAAGTGCTGGATCTGCCTTGATTGCTCCCCCACCAGAGATGCTCTGGGAGAACTGTAACATCAACCAGAGGAATATATGAGGTCTACACGCTTGGCAAATGGGGCTGTCAAATGGAAGAACTGCTGTCTCACACCTTCTGCCTCTCTCTCTTTCCATGACCCTTCATCTTTATTAGTCAGGATACACGACAAAGGAAACCTGCTCATGTCCAGAGCAATCAACTTCATCAAACAGCTTGCTATCTCCAAGTGAATGGCTGGTACAGAGCACACACCGATCACTAGTTTGCAAGAGGGAGGCATTTCCTCACCTCTGCGAAGAGCAACAGATACTCAGCTAGAGGTTCTCTCGCTTTTCTCATCATCTTTAGCTTTCCCTGAAGCACCAGGTGTTGATCTCCACCACAAGCAAGATCCTATCTGGACTCAGGATCCGACTGCACAGAGCTCAGACACATGGAAATCCACTTTGGTGGCACTGTTTCTTCCCACACCAAGTTTTTTTTCTTCATTTCCTTACAGAGTTGAGTACAGCTTTCAGTATATACCTTTTCCCAGCCAAACAAGGACTCCAAACGGGCCATAGCCAAATACTGTTTCTGCTTCCCACCCGTCCCTCTGTGCCCCCACAGCACAACGCAGGCCGAGCACAGGCACTTCGGCTTCCTCAGCCACGGGTCACTGAGTGCAGCAATTTTAAAATAGTTGCGGTCACAAGTTTTGTGGGTCAATATTGATGTTGTCTATTGACACAACTGCTCTAGCAGGCCCAGGAGGACGTGCTTAGAAGTCTTCCACGGTAGGAACCATCCACAGTGCAAGTGGAGAACTGCCTGGGGTCAGCAGTAGTGGTTGTATGGGGTGGTGGGGTGCACCTTCTGGGCACACCGTCCACCAGCTCTGGTGGCTGTGGACAAGTCTAAATCTCTTCCCATGAACTAAGTCGGAAGAGACGAGGAAAACCAATAGATTATGATCAGTGTCTGACACTACCCTGATTTTACTTTGCCCAACTGCTTAAACTCATTTTGAATGACTAATCTTGGAGAGCCACCTATTCCCCTATCTCAAAATATTTCCCATGTTTGGATTGTTTCTGCCGTTTAAAAAAAGTTACTTGGAATGCAGCAGCGACCGATCTGCCAGGGCCTGTCACCACTTCCACCATAGCAAATCGGCCTGACCCCCACCCCACCACAGCTGACGCAGGAGGAGACTTCACCGCCCCGATCGCGTTCCTCAACACTCATCGGGAGAAAACAGTCAGAATAAAATAATCAGAGAACAAGTCTGAGAGCTGCCACTTGCTTCTCCGCTCTTAGTTTTTGTTTTAAACGTAAAATAGAAGATGAGAGAGAATTGAGCACGTGGCATAAAAAGTGATCCAGCAGCAGGAGGCAGAAAAAACAATAGAGAAATCAGTTGTTGAAATTGGGCATAACCTTTACAAAAATCTTCAGAAGAAAAAAGGTTGCCGGTGTGACTAAAAAGTGGCTCAGCTTCCAAATATTTCAGGTATTCAGAGTCTGCCAGAGCCCTGCGGATTAATACTGGCCCATTTCTCCTTCACTGTTTTACTTTCTGCATTTCAGCTGGCCTGACCGTAGTACCTGAACTGAGCACAAGGCTGCAAGTCAGCAGACGTGATTTTATTTCCAGCTCTGCCACACTTGCCTATTTTTCTTGAACAAGTTCCTTAGTTCAAAAGCTTCAGAGATGGCCTCTAAATTTAGGGGAGGGGAGGAGGCTGGCTGGCTTCTATTTGGGGAGTCCCACATAGGAAAGCTAAGCTCCGACTCTGAGATGCTGAAAATGAAGTGTAGGAATCTCTAAATGAGATTGTGCAAATTATAGGTGTTCAGCTGAATGATCCGTCTCTTCTCAAACCGAGAAGCCCCCAGTTAAGCTCCCCAGAAATAAGTAGCTGCCTTTGAGCATTCCTGCTTTAGCCTGTTTGTAAAACAAGGATAACTTACTTCTCTTCGGACAGGCCTTTGACTTTCACAGTTCTTCTCATCTCCAAATGATGGGGGGGTTAACTGGTACCAAGTACCCAATTTATAGCCTAGTAACACAGCCTGAGCAGTGCCCACAGAGAGGTGCTGTGGTGCAGGACAGAGCCCCGCTTCCCCTCTCCCCCAGGCAGCGGGATGCTGCCCTTCGCCCTGGGCACAGCCAGCAGCCCTGGCAAGGCCAAGATCTGCCACCAGCCACGCCTTTGATCCCAGCCTCAGGAATGTCCATGGAAAGGGCCTTGCTTTCAGGCCACCATGTTCAGCTTGTACAAACCACAGCAAACGATTTTGCATTTGAGAGTAAACTAGCATCAAAGCGTCTCTCTGCAACTGCTTAAGTATTAGGGGGGTGGTTTTCAACAGAAAGTAAAGAAATTGGGGCACAGCTCCTTTGGAGACCAATGAAAATGCAAGGCTAAAAGTCCAGAAGAAATGATTCTATAAAAAAACCCGTATCTGTCATGATTGCTGGGATTTGGGGTTTCTGTGCTTATATCTGCTGGGAATAAGGCGGCATAGAGGCGTGGTAGAAAGATGCTCTAAGGTAAGCCTGCTGCCAGGCTGTGGCTCAGCCTCCTTGTTTGGGAGCAAGATGTTCACCTGCAAGAAAAACAGGCTCCGATTTTTGCATCTGTGCACAAAGAGTTGGTACAAACAGCTTTTGCCTGGTTTTTTGCTGTCATGTAGCAGCTTTGATCAATTCCAAACAGGATTCGTGCCTGCCATTCCTCGGAGGGCAGCTGTGTTCCCAGTCAGAGGGATGAACTCCTCAAAATCTGACTTGTGCCTTCATTTTGTACACCTCCATGTTTTATTAAAAAGCATCTGAGATTAATAAGGAATAAGATGAATGGGAGATTACCTGGGGGACTGCAGCTCTTTCAGGGACAATTAACTACAAGTCATTTGAAAGTATGTATTTAAAGAAGAAATTATCATCTTACTGACAACTTTGCATAGACCTTCTTCCCCCTTCTCCTCTAGCTGTCATCTTTAACAAGATACTGGGGTCAGGAATGGTGCCTTTGAGCTCAGAAAGCACAGAGACATCGTGAGATGCCTCTGGAAACAGCAGATGCTGACAGTGTATTTCCTGAAGGACCAAAGAGACAGCCAGATCTCCAACTTCAACCCATTTCATTCCCTTCCAGTCACATCTAGCCCTTCGTAAACAAACTAGTCTTCAAGGGCCCCTGCAAAGAAAGCATTACCTTGGTCTGGTACATGGGAAAACAAGACGTGCTTAAGGCYAGAAGGAGGTGAAACAGCTCTTGGGCAGAAGCAGAGCCCATTGGCACCATCGCGCTCCTGGAAGGAGCTCCCACGCCTCTGACTGCACTAGCGCGGAGGCACTTACTCATGCTGCAGCAGGTCTTTGAAGTGAATCATCTCCACAATGACCTGGACGTTCTCCTTGGCAGCGGAGCAGAGGTCATGCTTCAGGTAGCACTCCCGCTGTAACTGGAACACCATCTCTTTAATGGCAGGGCACTTACGGCTGATGCAGCTGAATTTATGCCTCAAGGCATGAGCCTTACACTTCAGAGCGTCTTTAATGAAGGATTTTCCCTGAGAAGAAAAGAAATGGAGTAGGTCTGTATTTTTGTCCATTAAGCACAGCAGCTGATTTATGCCCAGCTAGCTGCTCCTCTGTAGGACAATGTCAAGGGTTATTAGATTGCTAAGGGTACCACTTAATGGCTTTTCCCCCCTCTTCTCTTTGTTTCTCTGCCCTTAAAGATCATGCCAAGTTACCTGGCCTTGCTATTCCAGTGGAGCTGAACACACAGGGCTTCCTCACTGGTATTCTGATGCTTCCTCTACCCCCCAGCAGCTGAATGCCCAACAAGGGAAAGGGCAAAAGTAAGCACCTGGAAATAATTCAGTGCTTGAGTTACTGGCTTTGTTCGCTTCTGGGCTGTCAGCACAGCAGGTTCACACAAAGGAGAGGGCATCCTGCCATGGCTGAGGTCCCCAGGACCACAAGCAGATACCCATTCAGTGACTGCAAGTTAGTTTTTTTTAATTTTAAAATTAGTTTGCAAACTCATAGACGTGTATGCACCGTCTGTATGCACCTGTCCCATTCCCCCTCTGTCAGTATTTTCTCTACTACCACTTCCTCAGAGAGGGACTCAAATCAGCATTGACACTAATCCTACAGTGTCTTCATGTCTGTTTGCTGCAAGAAAGTCTAAGTGAGATTAAAAAAATGAAATCAAGAAACTAAAAAAGTAAGTTGCAGGAAAGMTGCTTGAGCAGCATCTCTTTAACCACTGTTTGCAATTCCTTCATTCAGTTGCTCAGCGGGCATCAAAACCATCCCTTCCTTTTCTTTCTTTGCTATCTGATACTATAGCTGCCAYACACGGTGCATGTGTCGCAGTCTGACAGCTCTGCTCAGACTCCCTTTACTTTGCTGAGCCATAGGTGTGTGGAAGCCTCCTGCACTGCCTCCATCTCTTCATTAGCTTCAGATTATTTTACACAAGTGCTTCATGAAGACCAAATTCTTGTTAACCTTTATCCAAAGAGTACACTGGCACAGCTCCACTGACATTAACTAAGATTCACTCAGACCTGCAAGCAGATTTTGTCCCCAAATTGTTTCAAGCCAGAAATGTTTCAAGCCAGAAATGTTTCTTGCTGATCAAAGAACTGCTTCAGTCATCATCCCCTTCTATTCCCTGTACTAGAGGCACTTACTTGCCCTTCCCTTCAGTTACAAACATCACAGCACATTAGGCAATTAAGGATAAAAAAGAAAATTCTTATGCAAACCAAACCTGACATCAATTCTCAGGTTTCAGAGAGAGGGAAGGAGAGCAGAAAGCAGAGAACAGAAAATGGCCGATGTTAGTCTTGTCATTTAATGCAGCCTGAAATAACTGTAGATAATACAGAGATGAAAAGCCACATCATAGCAGAGGCTAAAGTCAYCTCTATATTAAATAAAGCTCCAAGGGTTTAATACATCTGCACTGCAATGGACAGCGCCCGGATGTGAAAGGGGCTATATCTGATTAGCAGYATCTGGGGGTCCTGGGGAATAGGCATCAATGGCTACACTCAGCCTTCGTAGGCACGCTTCCCTCCCCTTCCAACAGGGCTTACTTCTTTGGTCAACTTTGTTCACTGACAGAATATTGTGCAAAAATAAATGAGTGTTTTCTGGAAGCCACTTGGAAATTAAGTTGAAGGTTTTCAGATACCCACAGAAGAAACAAATCCCGTTTTAGTGGCTAGCCAGACCCTTTGTACGTCCTTGAGAATTTGAGCCTAAAACTCCAGCACTTCGAAAGTGTTTCCTACTGGGTGGTCCCACCATCCCTCATGGAACAGGCTGAATCCTGAAGACAGCTCTACTTTATACCATGCTTTTAACAGTGCCACGAGGCTGGTGCTTTTAGTCAAGTTATACTGTAAACTGCATGGTCAAGCCAAACGCCGCTGGCCCGTCATAATGTTCTCTTCCCTCCACACTGAAATGGGAGAGTAGGTTTACAGGATATAATAACAGGATGTCTCAATGATGCATAAATGGTCTGGGGAGAAAATGAAGGAGACAAACTTAATACCGCATACCATGCAAGTAATGTATTTTAACATCAGTGCTTGAACCAAAGACTTACTTGAATACAGCAGCTTTAGGAGGTTGCCTGTACTGGTTGTGTGCAAGTCTTGAGAAYCAACTTTAATAACTGCACATTGGGAAATATTTTGATACATCTAAATGAACTGGGTACTCAAGTTGCATTTCAGAATCAGCTTTGRACAAACATGGTGTAGAAGCTTAAGCTGCTTAGTGTTTCTGAAAACCATGTTCCAGCTACATTAGTGTTCTGCTTTAGTCATCCTGGGTACAGGAGGAGGAAGTGGTCACAGGGAGCTGTAGCTAGAGACAGCCTGTCTCCTGGGACAGGTTGCACACCGCTGCTCTGTTACTGTTCTTGGGTCTTGATTCTGGGACCTTCAACAGAAAAATTATTGTTGAAGCTGGTTATGTGCAAAAGTAGATTTGCTCCATAATGGTAACTTTTTTTTCCAAAGATGTGTTAAAGAACTAAAATACATGCCACATGTATATTGGAAGCAAGCAGATACATAGGACATTTCACTGTGTTACCTGGGCATCAAATTTTCCAGCGTTGTGCAGGAATGTCATGCAGATCTCGTGTAAGCCTCGGATCTCGCAAGAATTGTTTTCAAAGCATTCAAACACTCCACATCCCACATCGCCAGCATTAACCAGGCAGTGCTGGATTTCAGCTAAAATGAGCATTGATTACAGTTAACTTGAAGAACTGTTCACAGAATCTGGTGGTGGGTAGGGTGGGGAGGGAAAGAGTTATTTTGCTAGCATCATCAATTCAAAAGAAAAAACACATGTGACAACAGTTATTGTACCCACAGCATGCCCACTTTTTGCAGAAATTATGCCAAAACTTGGGTGTATTATGTTATGAAAGTGATATCCAAGAAGTAAATGCCAAATCCACTATGCTTACGTCAAGCTATTTCACTTGAGAACTGTCTAATGCTTTTGCATTCCTGAGGAGCAAAGGACGGACATGATTTTTGCTGTCTGACTTGTACAAAGTCCCCATCAAATTCAAGTACCAAAACGAGAAGCCCAGGACCCAGCCAGCTAAAATTTCTCATTTCTGGTACTTTGAGCTAGTTTCTGGTGATTGCACACAATGTTTTTTACAGACCACTGGGCTCCCCTGTCGTGATGTCTACAAAGTTAATGGCAAAACTCCCACTGATAAAGTGCTTTGCACCGAGTGTTGCATAAAGCTGCAACTATGTCCTCACCTACGCAGAAATCAATTGAAAATATATATATTTATATATGTAGTACATAAAATAGAGCTACTGGAGCTAGCCGTTACATACGTGTTTATTCTGCCCTTTCAGATGTTATGTAATACTGTAAAAAAAATGCTGTCTAATACTCACTTACCAAAAAAAACCCCAAAATCTAATTCTTAACAAGACAGCTTCTGGTCCTTTAAAAAAAGATGGATGTAGTAGTACTGCCAGAGGGAAGGTGGTTGCTGAAAAAGCCTGGGGATAAAGTTAAACAGGGGCAGCTTTTAGACCAGAACTGAGGATGCTAAGAATTCCTGTACTCTGTGCCCTAGTGGTACCTTTAATTAAAGCTCGCCCTTGGGAGCCAGCCTAATCCCCCTCCGAACCGCAGCATGTTTCAGACATCCCCAGCCTCCCCCTTTGCCATGCGGTCCATTTGCAAGTCTTTACAGCAACTTTCGGTCTAATTTCAACCCGCTGCAAGGCAGAGAGAGGAGCCGCGATGTAAATGCGGAGTSTGAGGGAGTTCACATGAACACCCCCCCAGCACAAAACCAAATCACTGCCGCTGCTTTTTTTTTTTTTTTTCCTTTTTTTTTTTTTCCCTCCTTCTACCTGCCCCGAAGTGCATCTGAGGGTGGGACACGGGAGCCCCGGGGTMGGCTCCTGGGATTGTCTCAGCCACACGCGAAAAGCTGCGCAAACACACACGCACCGGGGCGGGGGGGAAAATGGAGCTCTTTGTGGAGCGCTGCAGAGCGCGGAGCTGGGCTTTTTTGGGGCCGGGAGCTCAGCTGTAGTGCTTGTGTTGGCATCCGGATGCAAACCCTTTGCCGGATCACATGTCCTGGCTCCAGCGTGCTGAGAACTGCACAGTGCCGTGATTCACATGTGGCAGTCCCTAATGGGCATTCGTGCATTCCTGCTCGTGTGTGTTTAAACACGTCTCGCAGCACTGAGAGTGTTTAAAAAAAAAAAGGAACCTGACTTCTAGAGGCCATGCGGAGCATATACCTTTGCACATGCCACTTCCACTAACAACAAACAAGTTGCAAGGAAAGGAGAGAGAAGGGGGGGGGGGGGGGAAGGGGGGGAAGGGAAGCGTCTGGATCCCGCGCTCTCTTTGCACGGCTGGGAAGCGATCCAGCAAAGTGCACGCCTCAGCTCTCTCTTTCTAGGCAGATAATACCCGGGGGAGGGAGCGCAGGGGGCGGGAGAGGAGGAGAGAAACCCCCGGTCCGTTGCATCATTGCACGACTCCCTATGGAGAAGGCAAAGCACCAGTCATTTCCAGCCGCTTCCCCTTCCCTCCCGTCTCCCCCCCCCCCGACTCGGTTTCAAACGCTGCGCCGAGAAACTTTCTCCTCCCTGGCTCCAGCCCAGCATCCCCGCGGCAGGCAGCATCCCCGGGGCCGGGCCGGGCGCCGCTCCGCTGGGCTCCCCGCCGCCCCCCGGCCCCGCTCCCCGCCGGCTCGGGGCCGCTCGGCACCGACTTTGTGCCCGGCGCGGCTGCAGAGGCGCTTCGCCCGGAGTGCTGCCGCGGCTGTTGCAAGGGCAACACGTGCTTGGCAAAGCCGGGCTTTAAAGGTAATTAGGAGCGAGCGCTTATATCCTCGGATGATTTATGCCTGACAGTCGGACACCGACATAAAACGCCTGTCATAACTCAACGCGGCTATTGCCCCGGCGCTCCAGAAGCAGCGAGGGGGGTGGGGGACACCACCACCTTCGCACCCCCCCCCTCCACCGCCCTGCCGTACCTGTGTTCTGCAGGGACAGGCGCCCCTTCTGCTGCGGGGTCCTGTCCTGCGGCCCCTCCGGCGGGTGGGTGGCCTCAGTGCCCGCCGCCGCCCGGGCGCTGGCGAGCAGCAGGGCCAGGGCCAGCAGCTTGCCGCGGAGCTCCGCGCACATGGTCGCGCCTTCCCCCCGCCGCCGCGTCCTCCCCCGCGGGGTGCCGCACCCGGGCCCAGCGCGCTCCTCGCCGCGGCCCCGCGAACCGCATGTGCCCGGCGCGGCGGCGAGCGCGGAGTGGCGGCGGCGACGCCGGAGGGTGCCTCAAATATCCCCGCCGAGCCCCGGTGTCACTCGCATGAGGGAGCCGAGCAGGTGTCGCTCCGCGCCGCGGCCAATGGCGGCCGCCGCCCCGCTCCGACCGCCCGCCGGGGGCCGGCCCTGCCCCGCCG